>OZ038490.1:64509098-64646598 GCA_964036315.1 Acanthosepion esculentum
TGAAGATAGGGGAAAGACAGCGATCGAATCTTGATTGAAGAGGACACAACTGAAGTGTTCACGATAGAAACCAAGCGAATATGTTCTACGCAAAAGCTACTCTTTAAAAAAAAAAAAAAAAAAAAAAAACAAAGCTGTCCGGCTGCAAATTTTTTATTTTTATTGGTTCAAGGTGAAAATGAAGCTGATTGAACTCAGGGGAAGAGTCATGGTGTTTGGACTCAGCGGAAGAGTCCTGGTGTTTGCTAGTGCTATAACACTGAACTGGTGGATATACAGACGCATGACGGGCTATATTTATCAAAACATCCAATGATAAGAGGAACCAATGCTTGTAGACACATTCATTTTTTAAGTGTGAAAGGAAGAGGAGAAAGCTCAGGAGATATTCCATTTTCGTTTGACGAAATTCTGTTCCTATAACCGCTAAAACACCTTAGAACTCTCCTCAAAGATATGTTTTTTAGTAATACTATTCACTAAGTGACTCACCTTGTCTAATATCATATTGTAGAGGACCAGGGGGGTGAATGTGAGAAGATGTGAGGAGATATCTCTGGGTTAAACTTTCCCGCTGGCCGCTCCAGCCAAATAGGAATGTTGGACTATAATGGAGTCCAAAGAAGATAAAGAAACAAACAAGACCGATATACATGTATGCAAACAAATATATATTGATAACAAACATTAATACACGAAGACATGAAATGTTACAGAGTGTTTGTATGGAAAGTTATGTGTGTGTGTTGAGTCTCCGTACGAACGAGTATATTGTTTTTAGCGTGTTCCCAGAATATGGGAAACGCTGTATGTGTGAGAGGTCACATATTGGTGTAAGTGAAAGAGAGCAAGTTTTTTTAAATCGCCTCACGCGCGAGGTTGCGGCCCAAGGCCTGTGTCGAGACAGCAGGCCGCACGTGTGCGTAAGCCGTAAAAAGAGGAAGAGGCGAAAGGTCAGCCAGTATTTATACTCGTGGGAGAGAGAGACCCCTGTTGAAGGATTAAGGAAATGAGGAGGAGCTAACTGCGACAATATTTTTTTTCTTTTTTAATCAATTCGTCCCAAAGCAAGCCGATAATGCAATAAAGGCGGAAGACGGGAACGAGTTGTATAAGAGAGTATGAAGACTTTAACGGTAACCGGAGACCCAATTCTAAACAAAACAAAAAAAGTGATAATCACTATTTCTATTCAAAAGTCCGTTTAGATGGCAGGGATTGTGAACTGGACCATAGGCGTATATATCTACAACTACTGATGAGAAATAAATAAATGGAAAATCAAATTTCAGTGTTTAGACGGAGACGTTAGAAGTATAGAGTTGAAGCAGATTTTAATTCCTAAACAGGAAACAAGAAATATACCTCTAACTTTGTTCAAAAGAAAGCGTGGGGGCTGCGAACCGGGCGATAGGCGAATCTATCTCCTCCTACTGAGGAAAATAAATAAATAAATTATATTTCAGTGTTTAGGCGGAGGCGTTCGAAATATATTTTTGAAATATACTACAAAAGGAGCTGGAAACCCAGTCCTAAAATTAAACAAAGAATTTAATTGCTACTTATGTTCAAAAGAGCGGGTGAGTGTGAACCGGGTGATACGTATTAGATTCTTTCTTTCTTTCTTTTTATGTTCCATGTCCTTTCAGGACGTAGGCGATCATAGCTTTCCACCTTCCTCTATCCATTTCAACTCTCAACAAGTTCCTCCCATCTGCTTCCCCCACCAGACCCCGTTCTGTCATCCACTTGCTTAAGTCCGCCTGGTATGTAATGCGTTGCTTTCCCTTTTCTCTTTTCCTGCTATTCGACCCGTGAGTATCTGATTCTCCAGGCCCTCCTTCCTCATTATTTCTTTAAACTTCAGCGGCCTCTTTCTGATTTTAAGTATAAGCTTCCTCCTTGTTTGCAGATTACTACTCCCAATATGACTTGCCGCAAAATTATAACCTACTCGCTCATATCCATTGTTTACAGAGTTCCGGACCTCACAAGATGTCAATGAATTATCTTGACAGATAAACATGGGATCAATGATCACCACGGCTAGAGAAAGAAAAAACGTAAGCAGACAGATATATCAATACCCAACCGAAATGAAGGAGTATCTCTTTAAATTATATGAGAATTTAAGATCGATTTTTCTGAGATGGACCCAGAGACACACATACACGCGATGCTCGATATTAATTAAACGAAGTCCGGAGTTAAATAACAGAAATGATAACGCACAGATACTATCTTGAGTCTTCATTAAAATGCACGACGATAAAATTACATTACAGTTATTATGAATATCAATGCAATTAGTTGCAACCACATACTTTTGGAAGAGGGAATATTTTAAATATATTTTAGAATTAGATAGACGTTAAAATTCAAGATTTGGTATTATTATCAATATTTTAAAATATCCTTTTTTTAATTTTCCATCGAGCTTTCATTTTATTCTCAAGCAGTCATTAATTTCCATACTATGATTTTCGCTCGTATTATATCTGTAATTACTGATGTTTGTTGTCGTCGGAATTATTTTAAATGTCATGATAATCAACATATTAATACTCTCATATTTAGTATACGGTGTTTTTTTTTTATATGAATCAATTGAAAGTAAGTCGTCTTGATACGACCGCGTACTTCTCCGTTTCCTAAGAGATTTTTCTAATGCTGTTTTAAAATATATTTTAAATATTCTTTCTTGAACGAGGTCAGATCAAAAAGTATCGGGAGTTGTGCTATGAAAAGAGAACTACAACAAATAGCTATTCCGCATTGATGCTCCTTCGAAGTCGTCTCCTTCCGAAGCCACAGACGTTACCCAGCGTTGTTTCAATTCATGGAAGCATTCCTGGAACATCTTTTCTAGGATAGCGAGCAGATGTCTCGTCTTATTCCCATAGATTACCTTGACGACTTGAAATTGTGTTCCTTTCAAGTAGGATTTGTTTGCTGAAGATAAAGGAGTCAGAAAAGGCGATATCTGGCAAATATAGTGGTTTTCGCACCTGGGTAATGTTATTCTGGGGTCAAAACTGTTATCCTTGACCCAAAACCGCTGCACAAGCCATGGTCACTGAGGGAACGTCCGTGCTGTGGTGAGCCGACCATACTCTACACATTTTCCTTCCAGACACTGCTGTAAACAAAGGATATGAGCGAGTATGTTATAACTTAGTGTGCATACGCGACAAAATTAAATGTCAATGCGTTCCAAGCAGCTTCACACTGCGTACCTTTCCTCCATGGATATAGCAACAATCCCGATACTTTTTAAATAGTGTAAAAACCGACATGTTATATAATGCGAATTCTGAATTTTTGATAATTCTAACACCTTCAGAAAAACAGAATTAATTGTTATATAGTGCAACCGGTTACAGAAAATTCAATGATTTTTAATCTCTTTAAGAAACCGAATTACCTCTGTATATTGCGGCCCACTATATTTTGCGTAAGAAATGATCAGAAAACCTACACAGTACTAGAAAATATACGATATATATTTCTCATTTCTAATTTTTCCAAGGCTCTTCATTCATTCGTAAGAACAAGCTGTTATAATCGTAGATTCCACATGTTCGCATGGGTTTAACTCTACCTTACAGTTTCTCATTGCATTGGATATTTTAGGTAAACTACTACTGTTTAGAGATGTATTTATAAATCCATCATCATCATAATCATCGTCATGAATCCCATGTTCGCGTGTAGTCATAGAGTCGATTCGCAGTCCAGAGCCCATCCACTGTTCTCCACATATTTTGTTTAAAAAGCGGAGAGTTAATCATTCAAGAGTCGCCTGGTAAATTGACCTGGCATCCCTCTTCAGGTCAAACTACCGTCCAATATCCTCCAACCTGATTACAGATGCTGGACCGATGATGACATTGGGATGAAACTTCCATCCTGGCCGTTGGTTTCAATCGAGGAAGCTGTGCATTCAGCTATGTAGAGTCACCACTGTACTGGCTGCATGGATGCGTATTAGTTCCGTCATTTGCTTTTGACAGATATTTCTTTTATCTTGTTGTTTCTAATATCCCCTACCTAGAAAAGCCTGCTAGGTTAACCGGTATAGTCTTCAGTAATCGTATAAGGATGCGGTAGGTAGTACTTGGTTAATGGTACCAATAGAACTAGTAGAATGACGTTGACATAATACATCCATATAACATATATCCACAAAACTGACCTTATACAGTAATATAGGAAAACCTTTGATAATTATTAAACATTTCAAGTATCGCAGTGTATGGATCAGTTAGAATAGCTTAGTATAGGATGTAAGGCAACTGAATATAATATAGATAGACAGTCGAGGGACGGATAATTTTGAAAATCAAGGCACTTTACAACAAAACATTGACCTAAAAATTTGAGTCATTCTCTTAAATAGCCTCATTAAATCGGAACATTCTTATCGAAAGTATGCATGTCGCCGCACACATTCTGAAATATATAAACTATAATTGTATACACCCTCTTTCTAAAATCAATGGTTTGAGCGAGTGAAGTCCGTACACCTTCGCAAAGACCGTCCTCCTTCGATCATTGTGGACTGGCTCTACAGAATTACAAAGGTCTGCAACCAGATAACAGAAACCACATTACTTGAGAACTTTCTACTGCAACAACAACAAGAAAAATAGATAGGGCATGCAACTTGAAGAGAAAAGAATAACATAACTAACATATTGACTTTCCACACTACTTCAAAGAAAAGGTTATAAAGGAAACAAACATCAGAAATGAAAAGAGTGATAACTGCTACTGGACATGGGAATCTTATATTCCTGAAAACTTATGTAAAGTTAATTATTTTAGACATTTCAAACAAGAGAAGTACTGGCTACTGAGTTAATTAATGCCAAATGTTTCCTTATCTTACTGCTACCACATTTCTAATGCCACAACGCATACAGGAATCAATACTTCTGGTCTAATGTTTTGAATCTCTCTAACTTATCCATTGTTTAAAATCTGCTCATCCTGTTTTTTGCACTTTGGGTTCATGTTTCTCTTCATTATTCTTTGCACTAGCCATGCCCTTCAAAAGTATAACAGACTTCCAATGGATAATATATTTTCTTAGCTAGTTTTGCTGTTAGAATTATCGACGTAAAAGGGAGGCAAGTTAGATGTTTGTCATTTCAAATTGCCTTTCAAATTTCGACAATTTTTTTTTCCTATATGCTGTCTTATTTTTCTCGGTAATTCGGATTCTTTGCTTCCATAATGCTATTTATTCATTTAATGGACGAGTCTTTCACGCAGAGCTGAAGATCTTCCGATGTTATGACATCCTTCCGCTTTCTCTGTCGGAACTGGCATTGAATACATCGCAAAATACATAGAATTATATTTTGTCTTGTACTTCGTGTCACAGTTCGTATTTTCAAACACTTAGCTTCTATAAAATATCTCCTAGCTTTTGAGTACGTTTCTCCATAAAATATTCGGTTTCAGTCGTCTATTCTTTCCTTAAATATTTCCTTTATTCGGGAACATCTTATTTTGTACACAGTGTTATAGGGTGTTACCTTGATCGTCTCTGCATCTTAAGTGTTTTAATTCTGTTTCTTTCTTCTCGTATTCTTGTATTCCGATCTGTATTCCATCCATAATGTAGTTTTTTCAAACCCTCTCTTGCACTAGAGATTAAATAACCTCGCTATTCAGTGCTCATATTAAATTTGATTTTCATTCTCATCACGCATTCTTGTTTGTTATTTGTCATATTCCCTGCGCCTTTTCAATGCTATCATCATTTTATGCGTTCACTAAAAAGAATGTTGACATTTGATATATTACCAATTTTAATATACTTTAGAAAGTGTGCTTCATGTTAAATACTAACGCATGTTATAAAATGTGTTCTAACATGTAAGCTTAAAGTTAATATTTCTCTTCTGTCATTTTGTTCAGAGAAATTTCATTTGAGACTTTCTTCGAACTCTTAGAGCGTATATCATTGCTAATTTCTCTGACCGTCGTTTCAGAATCACAATTTAAATAAATAACATATGGATTCCATTAATTTATAATGAAATAAAATGGCTGCTAGGCTTGAAAAGCGTCAGCAGAGGAAGCACCGGCAGCAACAGAAGAGCAGTGAAACACCAGCAGCAGACAGGCAGGTAATAAGAATATTAGGCTGAAGGGTCCGAGATCCAGCCACAGGTTTGTCCCAGAGGACAATAGTAGCTTAAGTTCTATCCTCCACTGTACAAGTACAGAGATATTCAAGGGAAGCAGAGTGAGCAATAACAGCGCTGTGCTAAAAAGAACACGACCATATTTCCCTAGACATCGATACCGGAACAGGAACATTGTATTCTAACAGATCCAGTAGAATATTCAGTTTTAATTTATCATAAGTTTACGCGGTTCGACAAACACCTTAGTAGGCGAAACTGTTGTCTTTAGTAGCCAAATTGTTTTGGCCATTTTTATTATTCCCCTCTATCTAGAAGTAACATCCGAGTCATTGAATGACATCATTAACTTTCTTTAAAAAACAACTAACAAAATACAAGTATCTTAAAGCGTACCGTCCTGGGTATGACGTTAAACTGCATCCGAGTCCTGGGTAAGACGCTAAACTACATCCAACAGCAAGGCCTCTGATCAGAAGGTTTTGAGGAGCGTGGAACCACCTCTTAATTGCTGATGCTCCCAGGTCCACCCTGACTCGGGGTGGTAGCACCTGTTAGGGTCCCAACTATGGGAAAATAGTGTAATCCCAAGACGATAAACTACATCCGCGTCCTGGGTATGACGATAAACTACGTCCAACCAAAAGGCCGTCGATCCGATCAATCGGCTGGTCATGTCATGCCCCATCACATCTAACCCATCCCAAAACAACTACAACTTACAATTAACTTCCCTCACAAACCCTACACTAAATATACTAACACCTTACCCCTGAAATGTGATGGGAAACAATGATGTTGCCAGCTATACGTTTTTGAAACAATGATGTCGCCAGAGATACATTTTTTTTAAACAATGATGTTTTCAGCTTACGTTTTTGAAACAGTTGCCAGCTATATGTTTTTGAAACAATGATGTTGCCAGCTATCCGTTTTTGAAACAATGATGTTGCCAGCTATACGTTTTTGAAACAATGATGTTGCCAACTATACGTTTTTGAAACAATGATGTTGCCAGCTATACGTTTTTGAAACAATGATGTTGCCAACTATACGTTTTTGATATATCTAGTAAATAATGGATCTGGCATTAAATAACCCATAGTGGTTGATATGCCATAAAACCCCAAACAAACTTAAAGCGTAAATCTAAAAAAATGTGGCGAATGAGGACATAAATAATTCAATTTGTATTTGGAGCTCTTGTGTTGATTGGAAAAGGTTCCGATAGACTAATTATAAGGATTCATGGCAGCCCATGCCTTTAAGAAATACAAAAATGTTGTACTCACAAGTATAGCCCACATATTACAAAGCGCTTTATCTGTGGAAAATGTGTGCGATCTGAGTTATTTTTTATTTTTACAAAAATGGTAACGGAAAATGCCACTAATAATTTCTGGTCTAAGGTTTCAGCTTGGACCAGGAAGGAAATGTGTATACAACAAAGAAGCAATAATAATAATAATAATAATAACAACAACAACAACAATAATAATATTACTACTAACTAATTACTACTACTAATAATAATAATAATAATAGTCGTAGTAGTAGTAGTAATATGAAATATAGTTTTTTTGCCCGATGCCATTCTCTGTCCGCCTTTCAACATGTAAGCTATGCGAAATAGTATACAATTTGAAATTACCTTTTTCTTGAATATCATTTTCAGTCTCTTTGACTTTATTTAACTTGATTTTTTTCAGTTTCTTTTTCTTTTATTCCTATTTTTATTCAACTTTTATTTTTATCTATATTTTAAAAATATTTTTCCAAACTTCCTGTGTAATATCCCGTGATTTTAACTCGGCATAATGTATCTGTGTATATGTATGTGTATTTTTGTGTGTGTGCGTGCGTGTAGATACATATATATATATATATATATATATATATATATATATGTATATATATGTGTGTGTGTGTGTGTGTGTGTGTGTGTGTGTGTTTGAAAAATAGAAAAATGACCTAGACTTAGGGGGAAATATTGATTGACACACAGCTGCAAATGCAAGCTGTAAAGCGAAAACTTCATTTTCGTAAACAACGAATTTGAAGTTGACTCTCCTGGTCGAAAGATGATTCGAGACCGGAGGTAGGTGGATAAGCAGCTCACTCTCACTGGCGAGGTTTAGATAGAGATAATGACATGAGAAACTGGGAGAAGGTAATTCCCCAGAATTATGTCAATAAATACGAATTCTCGAAACGAATTCGCCAGTAGGAGACGAGTCGGAGTAGAAGACAGAGACGAAACAACAGAGAGTTCGTTACAGCCACTGGTCGTGATACAGCCTTCACCGACTTCAGCCTTGCGCCAAACTCTACCAACAAATACAAACCAGGTCGACGATGGTATCACTTCTGATTTAGATGCGGCCTGGGGTGATAATTAATTGCGTGCGAACGCTGATATAAACCAATTATTGTACGGATTATTGCTATACAAATAGTATTTACTATTTTTCAATTTCTTCGAGTGTTATTTTTTCTCTGTACGTCTTCTCCCTGCTTGTACCAGCCCAGCACGAAGATACCTGCGACGATTCGATCTTAGCTGCCTTATGATCAAACTTAAATCACATCATGGGATAAGGTTAGCTCTGGATTGAACCGGTCATTTCAGCGACCAGCCGCGGTGTTGGAAGTCTTGGATGACCAGTTAGGGTGTTGCAATGGTTACAAATCGAGAAATGTAGCCAACACACCAATATCTGTCTTAGGTCTTCCCGCAGATTTGGTACGTCGTGGGACCATAGCAGAAATCGAAAGATGATGATGATGATGATGATGATGATGATGATGATGATGATGATGATGATGATGATATTGTTAATAATAATAATCGTGGTAGTAGTAGTAGTAGTAGTAGTAATGGTATATATTATAGTTATGGCTTTATATCAGTTGCCTTTCACTAAATATTCCCCGTGCCGACCATGATCGATCAGACATTGCACCACTGTTCAATGTGAGGAATGGTCTGATCTGAGATTTCGAAGAAGAATGGAAAATTAAATATCACACAGACAAAATATATCTGATTCTTCATTTGTTCATGATATTGAACAGAATAATATGAAATTAATCCAAAATAATTTTGTAAGTACATGAAGCTATCTAGCTAACCTGAGATAGATATCTTATGTTTATTGATTGTCCTTGATTTTCGTACAAAAGATACAGTTCAGGGTAAGTACATTCTGAGGAGAAGAGGAGGAAATTTTTAATGGCGTGTAGAGAAAAATAATTGAAAATTTCAACGTATATTGTAAGGACAAGATTAATAATGAAAATATATAGAAAATAAGTACAAATTTTAAAAAAACAAACGAAAAATTATGAAGTGTTTAAAAAATAATTCCGAACTTAAAGTAATTGGAGATTTCGTTATTTGTATGAAGATAAGAAAATATTTTTATTGTTTTTATGTTACTCCTCCTAATAGTGTCTCTGTTTTTCTCTTTTTATGTATTTTTGTAGAAATGTTGTATTTCTTGCTTGCCTTTATTGAATGTTCATAACGATACTATCGTGTTGGTTCTACAGAGGTTCAAGTGACAAAAAGCCGACCTCAATGATCCTATATCTATACCATAAAGCTATTATCAATAAAAATGCCTTCTGAATAATTGCCTTTTCCAAGTCTTATTACTTAACCCATAGCTGGGAGGAGAGGCGGTGGATACACACATTTCAAAAGGGTATTTCCATGTAATTGAATTTAACAAACCTGAATGGAATTCAAACCCGGCGCCCCGAATTTTCATCCCAAGCCGTTATCCATTACCCCATCTGCACATCCAAGTTTCTCACACCTCGTATTCTTGAGTGGTCATTATTCTAGGTACTGACAATATTCAAAGTTGCTTAAGTTCGGCGATCGAATAGAGACCGATGTTTTAACGTAGTATGACCGTAAGCCTTTTTTTCACAAGAACTGCCATTTTTTTAAAATAGTTTCCTACGTGTTTGCTTTTGTGGAAATTCACCTATATGAAATATCGTCGAGCCCGGTCAGTAATTAGATGGGAGACTGCTTTTAACCACCGGGTACTGTAAAGAAATTCAGAAAATTCGAAATATTTTTCGTCTTTAAATAAGCAACAAAGTAAACGGTAACAAACACTTCGATTGTTCAATCCTGAAAACTTCAGCCTGCTTATGTTCAAGTCAGTTAAAGTATCGTCTTTCCTTCTTAACTTCATAATTCTTATCTTCTACTGGCTTCCTTTCCATTCATGCAACACACCTAATTCAGAATTAACATTTCGACTATATTCCTGTACTTCGAGTGGTTTTCGAGCCTTGAATATGGTGGAATTTTTCACTAGATTTTTAACAGTTTTCGATCATGATACAACTTTCCCATATTATTTCAGATTGTATCTTTGTTTCTCTTTTGATGTATTGTCTGATGTTAGAACACTTAAACCTAAAATACATCAGACACGTTAATCTTGGAGAATCTGGACTGCAGGGGACTGCTTTTAACCACCGTGTAGTGTAATGAAATTCAAAGAATTCGAAATCTGTTTCGTCTTTAAATAACACACAAAGGGCTGATAACAAGTAACAATCATATCGATTTTTCAATCCTGAAGACTTTAGTCTGGATACGTTCAAGTCAGTTAAATTATCATCTTTTCTTCTTACCTTCATAATTTTATCTTCTATTGGCTTCCTTTCCATTTATGCAACACAACTAATTCAGACTTACGATTTCGTCTATATTCCTCTACTTTAAGTGGCTTTCGATCCTTGCATTCGGTGGAATGTTTCGCTGGGTTTTTAACAGTTTTCGATTATGTTACAACTTCCCGATATTACTTCATATTTTATCTTTGTTACTCTTTTGATGTGTTGTCTGCTGGCAGAAAATTTAAACCTAAAACACAAGTGACAATCAGCTGCAATTTCTACGTTGATATAAACACACGTAATCATTGATCATTTCAAATAATTTTCCCATGTAAAGTGACGGTAACTTCTATTGTCATTAGTTAGGATAGTAGAGGTTGACATTTACAAATGTAGCCGTTTCGGAAAATCGAGGTGTCTGAAATGGTCATTATAAATGCATGAGATACTTACATATATAACTAACTTTTACAATTTATATATTAACTACATAAACATCCATAATGTTTTGATTTTCAGGCTGCATTTTATTTTCTGTATATCCTACGATGGAATCTTCCGTCATATTCGATGAGTTAAGCCCAGACACCAGCACCTATGATTTGATTATAGTAGTAAAGTCTATGTGCAGAACCAACCACACTTATTGAAGGGCCGAATACAGAGTCCTGGTGTACTACGTGCCACAAGGTCCCCAAACAACCCTTCGCAGAGTTGTCCTTTTCCTAGACCAGTTGCCTAGTCTGTCCTGCTATTTACCCATAGCTGGAGGGAGAAGAGTACCTTTCCCAAGGATATTGACGTGTAAGTGAATGTAATGGATTCGACTGGAATTCGACTGAATATCTTATTATACATATATCATATATCTTATTAGAAAATCAACCCTTAATGATATATGTTTTAGTTACTGTTTGAATAGCTCGCAATATATTCTCAAAATTGAGTTAGCCTCACTTAGATAAGATCGGTTAATTTAACATCTTATCATTGCTTGTTTGGTGAGTTAATGTCGAATATCCATCATACAAGACGGAAAACAGAAATAAATACACTTGAATCGAAATCTAGCCATAAGTCTGTTTTATACTTGAGATGACGAAGAACTGTTCCTTGCTAAAGTCGAATTGTATACATAGGCCGTGTTTTAATTTGAGTAAGAAAGAACGATATAAGTTCTATTTACATATGAGTTAAAATATAGACATATGTCAGGGTTAAGCTTTAACCATAATGTATACATCAATACTGTTTAAACTATAGAGTGGAGATGAAAAATAAGAATCAAGTTAAAATAAAGTCATAAATTTAGTTTAAACTTGATGCAAAAGGTACATATATAAATGGGTTAGACGTCCGTCTCAATGTACACAAACGTGCAATTTAAGCCTGGGCTTATTTTCTAGGCATACACCCGGTTTAGACTTGAGTCAATATATAGAAATGCGCCCAGTTTAAACATAAGTAATAAATGTCGACATACGTCAACTTACATTAACTAAAAATGTCGACATGATTCTGTGGAAATTTTAACCAAGATGTTGACATATTAACGGCATAGATTTAAAACATAATGTAGGCATAAGTTGACAATTCAGCCAAAATGTAGACATAAATACTGTTTCTAATTGAGTCAAGATTCTGACATAAATCAAGTTGAAACTTCAGAACAAACGTAGATATAATGTCGGTTTAAAATGAAGAGAAACTCGAGATATAGTTCACGGTCAATCTTGAAAGAAAACGAAGGCAAATGTCCAGTTTAAAACTGAGTCCAAACCAAAACATTCATCCGGTTTGCATATGAGTTAAAACTTTGACAAAATCCGGTTTACACTTAAGGTAAAATGTTTAAACGTCATTTTTACACTTGCCTCAAAATATAGACATCGGTCTAGAATAAGTTTGTGTCATAATTTAGGCACACATTCAGTTTATACTTGAATAAATATGTAGACGTATGTCTTGTTGACAGTGTATAAAAATGACAGATAGAGTTCAGCTTATAAGTGAGCCAAATTTGTGGTTTACATCAAATCAAATACTATTCATCTGGTTGGTTTTAATTGTCAAAAGTTAAACATTGGTCAGTCATAGAGGAAATCTGAATGCCTCCACCAGGAATGTGATTCCATTTGAGGGGGGTTTTACAACTCTGAAGAAAACGCGGTTGATATATCGTACTCCCACCCACCGATGCGGTCGTAAACTTAATTTGGAAATAAAAAAAGACACATATTTTTCGAATTGGGACACAGGTGCCTACTCAAGATTCCAAATATAAGACTGCGTTTTTTCAACCTTTGAATATGTTGAGAATTATGTAGCTATTTTCCACAAAATTTAATTCACAACTGGAATAATTATCTCACTTTCGAAACAAAACAACATTTCCTTCTTTAAAGTTACATTACCAATTGACACCCGGTAAAGTTGAAGTCACTAATATTTTACTGTACTTTGTTTTAACTTTAGATTCTATAAATAAAAAAGAAGATATCCAAGACAATAACAGAGGTAAAACACTCTAAATGTAATTTCATCTTTGATTAATGTAAATGTTAACGATGTTCACCTACCTCCGTACATTAAAAGACAGCTTTCCGTACGGTCACTGAAGTTAAGCTGGTTGAACCTGGTCAGTACATATCTGGGTGGCAGCTTGGGAATAACAAGGAACTATAACCTTAGATATGCAAAGACTCCGAATTTAAACATGACTATCTTCCTTTGAACAATGGAAGACACCAATGGCGGGAAATATGAAACTATTTTACTCATAGTTTAACACAGTTGTAATAAATACAGTGTAACCCGGATATAAGAGAAACCCAGATATAAGAGAGATTTTATCTGGTCCCAAATTAGAGCCTGTGTTAATGTAAACAAAATAGACCAAACCCAGATATAAGAGAAACCCGGATATAAGATACTTTTTCTCAGGTCCCGACAACTCTCTTATATCCGGGTTACACTGTATCTCAATTTGGAAACAAAACATAATTACTAATAACAGATAAATGCTATTCAGATATTTTTATGATTTGGACATTAAAACTGTTGTGAGACCAATACTTCCCTACATCATGGACTCTCCCAGTACTATATTATTATGTGAATGATAGTATCATGGGAGTGGTAGCACCAGTAATGCTGCTCTGCTGTTGAACTCTCTGTTTGGCAGAGAGGAACTCGGACGAGGCTTTGCCGCAGGGCAAAGTTTCGTCCGGGGAGGTAGACAGTCTCTAAACTCGTGTATACGGGTTTTAAATGGGCATATTTTTGGCGGAGCCAACGAGCTCGGTAAGCCCAGGTTAAACCGGCCTTGTGCCACATTCGACCCGTATGTGTGTGTGGAGGGGTTCTTAATTATCGTAGTAGCACCAGTAATGCGCAGCCGCGTACGATACCAATATAGGACACCACTGGATAGTAAGCTCTGCTTACACAATTCTTTGTAACTTTTCTGTTTAATATATCTTTTTTAGCTCTAACCTGTGTTCCGTGTTTTCCTTCCGTGGCCCCTACTTCGGGTCCACATCAAAAACCATTTAATAGTTTCTTCTCGACAACTGACTAAATAAATGTCGAAAATAGATATTAATTTAGAGTTTTATTGTCTTATTGGGATTGGAAGCGAAATTCTCGCGTTTAATAAAGTAATTATTGTTCTACAAATCTCTAGAAATGTTCTTCCAACCAGAGTTTTACTGCCAAGAATATTACAAAGACAATATGTACGCTACACATGATACGTTAGAAGACATTCATTTAAACGTAAACAAAGTATAGATCTTTTGCCAAAGGAATTTATTTTATGATATTCTCATTGACAATACCACAAATTATCTATGTTAATGGATAGGCAAACAATCCAAACAGAAAAAATAATGTAATTTAAATGAGATGAAATTTCTATTAAGGCAGGTTTTATTAGTAAACTCTCCAGCTGCTAAAGAAGCACATAGACTGTCGGGATATTTAACATTTCATTAGTTTAGTGAAGTTCTATTTGATGCAAACCATTCAACGCAGAGTAAGAAAATATATTTTGAAAATTCATGAAAAAAATAATCGTTATCTTCAATTTTAGAAAATTATTATCCCGCTGATTTTATATAAAAATAAATCTGTTGTACAGTTTCTGAATAAGGTTTATGTGACTATGGTGCGTGTAATGCAACACAAAACCGATTAGTGCTACATGGAGCCAGAAAGACGGAAAGACTGCACTGCATCAACTTCATCAAAATGGCATAATCGCATTGAAATTCAGAATTTCCAAAACATCGCTTTAAACTCTCTGCAACATTGCTAGTTTTTGATATCAGACAAAAAAGAAAACAATTAAACAAAACCGGCATAAGGCAACTTTCTTAGCGTAATTTAAAAGTGGCACAACTCCGAAAATAGGGGACATCTAGTGAGAATCGAACTAACTTTTTGCCTAAATTCATATAGCTAGACTTATTTGCTAACTGTTGTGAGACGGATAATTTGCTACATCATGGACTCTCCCAGTACTATATTATTATGTGAATGGTAGTATCATGGGAGTAGCACCAGTAATGCGCAGCCGCGTACTATACCAATAACGGACACCACTGGATAGTAAACTCTGCTTTCTCTTACACTATTCTTTGTAACTTTTCTGTTTAATATATCTTTCTTACCTCTAACCCGTGTTCCGCGTTTTCCTTCCGTGGCCCCTACTTCAGGTCCACATCACTAACCATTACACCAAGTGGAAGTACCCAACGGTATTTGCCTATGTGACTAGGAGTAAAGAATTAATTAAATAGATCTGTGATCTTGTGAGTCTCTCTCTTACCGAAATACATCTGTGGCAAAGCCTCTTGTAATTATGTAAGTCTTCTTCAATGAACTAAAAATCAGTTCTTATTTGATTTATAAAGAAAACTTGGTTGATATGTTTCAATATATTAATGAATAGCTTGCTCATTAAAAGAAAGAATTGTTAATTTTGTTATTCTGAACAAGTATAAAAAATGATGGAAATATTGAATACTGTTAACATATCTGATCTATTTTTTTCTGATGTACGTCTCAAGATTCTTGACAAGATCCAAAGAAGGATCTGCAATATAATTGATCCTGACCAGGCATCTCGACTTCAGTCACATTCTCACCGACGTGACGCGGCTTCTCTGTGTCTTTTTTGCAAATATTTTCATGGCAATTGCTCTGATGATTTTTTCCCCCCTGGAGCCCTGAATACATGAATTTAAACGTACTAGTAGATTGGCATCTATATTCCCACACTATTACTGTTGAAATAGCTAAATGCAACCGCCTCTTCTATTGCAACATTTTCCTTTCTCGCGCTTCCCACCTTTCGAACTCCCTTCCGTTTGCTTTCTTCCCTGATAACTATAATCCCTAAAAAATTTAAATGCAACATCAATCGCCATATTATGCATTCCGTAATCCCATTCATCTATTGTCCATTCTTCAATCCTCTCTCTTCCCAGTCTTCTCTTAGTGGATGGTAGTTACGCAAGGATTCAGTTTCTGAAGTTTTATAATATAGATCTATCAAAACATCTATAAATAATATACATCTATCAAATATAACATATATCTATTAAATATATACACTTATCAAACATCTATAAATAATATACATCTATCAAATATAACATATATCTATTAAATATATACACTTATCAAACATCTATAAATATTATACATCTATCAAATATAATATACATCTATCAAATATAATATACGTCTATTAAGCATATACATCTATCTAACATCTATAAACTGCGTCTAGAGATTATATGCAAAAGTGGTATTGAAAAATAATTTATGTAAAATTCATAGATATGTGTTATCCAATGAAATAATTTGTACCATTATGTACAGCGAGTAAGCAGGAAAGCAATTAAGTCCCAATTTTCAATTTCAGATTGATATTTAGTATTTTTTCAGTAATTATAGCAATTTGCAGTGTCAAGAGACTATTTGCAAGAACTAGAATTTAGTATTATGGCTCGTAAAAAAGAACTAACAATGAATGAAAAGAACTATATAAGCAAAGAAATTAGCAAAGGAAAGTCTTCGCTTCAAATTTCTAAGGATTTGAAAAGGGATCATCGAACAATCAAGAAAATATGTCAAATGGGAATTCAACCAAGGAAAAAAAGTTTCAGGCTGAATTCAGGAATTTAACAAAGCGAGATTTATCACATATCCGAAGAGAATTAATAAGAAACAAAAATGCGTCAAGTGCGTTCATATTTGAGGCCGATGGAGCTCCTATGGTGTCAATGGAAACAAGGTGCAAAGCATTAAGGAAGTTTGCTGATGTAAAAAATCAAATAAAGAAACCCATTTTAACAAGAAATCATAAGGAAAGAAGATTGCAGTGGGCAACAAGTATATGAAAACTGATTTCAGTAAAGTGCTTTTTACAGACGAATCAAGGATCACCCTCGATGGGTCCGATGGATGGTCTCGAGGATGGGTTTGCAAGCAACATGACTCAAGAAAAATTTTAAATGCCAACAAGGCGGCGGTGGGATAATGATATGGGCTGGGATTACTGGTAATGAGCTCGTGGGTCCATTTAAACTGAAAGACGGGGTTAAAATGAATTCCAAAAGTTACTGTGATTTTCTAGAGCAATATTTCTTTGAATGGATTGATAACCAGTCTTTAGCCAAGCATAGATCTATGATCTTTATGATCTTTATGCAAGACAACGCACCAAATCATGCATCAAAGTTTACTAAATCCTGGTTGAAAGAAAATGATTTGTTGAAGATTCTCTTATGGACTGGCCTTAAAATAGCTGTGACTTGAATCCCATTGAGGACCTGTGGAACATCCTCAAGAGAGATATTTATTCTAATGGAAGGCAATTCAACAGCAAGTGTGACCTCTGTGAGGCAGTTACGGTTGAAAACAACTTACCAGCCGCTAAAATTGCGAATCTAACATCAGATGTTGACAATAGGTTGCTAAGAGTTATTGAAAAGAAATGAGCATTTGTGCAATACATTTTAGGAGGTTCTTATTAGTTTTTGTTAATATGGCTTTTATTTTTAAAATAAAATGTTTTTTTTTATGTTTTTCCTTTAAGAAATTGACGAATTTGTTCTAAAATCTTTTTATTTTATTTTTTTACATTAGTTTTACAAGGTATAATAATGTAAAAGTATCAAAATAAATAGTTGCAAATAAACTACTGACTGTCAAATTAGTCTGTTTTGTTAACTTAGTAACATTTTTCCAACCTAAAACAATAGTTTTCTCTATCACTATATATTTTAGTTAATAATATTGAGTAGAATCTAAACAACACCATAATAGGACTTTTAACATTAAAGACGCACCTCTTTATACCAATTCATATCTTGCATATAATCTCCAGATGTAGTTTAAATAATGTACATCTATCAAGTATAATATACATCTAATATAAAATATAACTCTCGATAATTTTTTAAATAATATATATCTATCAAATATAATATACATCTATCATATATAATATACTTATATCAAAAATCTATAAATAACATACATCTATCAAATATCATATGCATATATATATATATATATATATATATATATATATATATATATATATCAAACATCTATAAATAATGTACATCTATGAAATAAAAATACATCTATTTAACATCTATAAATAATATATATCTATCAAATATAATATATATATATATATTTATATATATATATATATATATATATATATATATATATATATATCAAACATCTATAAATAATATACATCTATCTAATGGAAAATACTTCTATCGAACAAAATAAATGATACACATCTATGAAAGTATAATGGACGTCACTCGTCTCTGTAATGCTAGTCTTATGAAAATAATAACAGTAAGGTTCTTTGGAAATTGGTGCATAAAACCTCATTTTATTCGGAAAGAGGAAACAGAATCATATATCTGGCGGCAGCGATTTATCGTTCGTATAATAAAAACTGCATCCAAATATAGACTTGCTGACTTCTCTTGAAAAAAAAATTCTCTTATTGTTAATTAAAATGACACTTGAATAAGAATTGATTAATAAACAAAGGGTAGCCTATTACAATCAGATTACCACAAGTTCTGTCAGCAGCATATTTTCTATAGTGGAGACTCATTTTCTCCGCAGAAACATTGGAATTTCAACAACATGGTAGCTGCAGCTGTTGCAAAAATATTTCCACAATGCTAGTTCATCAAACAATTTGACGAATTAAAATCTTTTTGTTCAGCTTCTGAAAAGACAAAGCCTGAAATTTGTGGACAATGATTGAAAAACTACAGGACGCCTATCGGTTTATTTAAGCGAAATTAAATGTTACATGTATCTGATTGTATTAGCGTCACTGAAAAAAATATTGCAACATGAATTTCCGTAGGCCTCAACTTCATCTCTACCACAATTTATTGTTTGGCAAAAAAAGCTGACAGCATCTCAATTAGGACACACTAGCAGATGAAACAATTCTTTCACTGGAGACTTAATTAAGTACAGTTGATCAAAAACCATCATGCAAATTTTTAATCATTAACAACGGCCCAACAAATTAATGCATATAGACCTCGTCATTCCGAACTATTGAATTCCATGTTTTTTATTAGTCTAAGAAAGAGAGGGGTGACGGGATTATCTAATTATATTTAAAGTCCGCGTGACCGACAACCAGCTCTGATTATTTAATAATGTATGATCTGAAAGGATTATCACGTAAAATCCTCTGCCGTGTTCTCAGATAACCGTCAGTCAAAAAGAAAATCAATGCTTTTGTGCGTGGTAAGACCTTATTGGCGAAAGAAGTTGGAGGATAATAGCATGACTTATTCAAGAGGATAGAAATTCAACACTAGCAGAAATAATGGCTCTTTACAGCGCAAGTATACAAGAGATCTCTACAAGACGGAACTTGAGGCGCATAAGTTATAGTAGCAGAAGACGTCAGGTGGCAAGAAGGAATAAGTCGGGTAATAAGAAGTAATGTCGGAGAATAGAATTCCCTAAAGGATAAAAAACACTGACAATAGAAATTCAGAAACAAACTTAATTTTTCACCTATAGTTTTCCGCATGTAGGGTACGAATTTGGCATATTTAGTAGAAAAAATATAGATCTACCCTGTCTTGAATATAAAATCCATGCTAGGTAATGGTGTTTTATCCGTAAGGGGAACATATTGTTCGCTTATACTCACGGTATACCTTTGGTACAGATAAATCATTTTTTAAACACCATAGATTTCATAGGCATTCGTAGGTTATCACGTGTCTCACTTATGATTACTTAGAAAATTTTAACAGGTAAAAAATAGTAGCAGACTGGAACCGAATCAGTGACTTTCTCATATATTTGGATTGTGCTGGAAAGAGTGTTTAGAATTCTTTTATTTTTATCATTTTACCCAAATCGAAGCAACAAAGCCACTAAGACCCAACGAGGTATTGTGAGAGAATATGGAAAAAGTAACAAACTTTTAGGAGAGTGGACAATAAAAGAACAGGGATTCTGACATCTTGAACGTAAATGCGATGCGAAATGCGGAACTCCATAATTACAGTATGAATTCAACCTTTGAGCTAATGTAATCTAGAATCTTATCTAATCATTACAAAGAAAAACTGAAGTGGGTATAAAAGTAAAAGTTTACCAACCAGGTATTAGAACATTGTACCCAATAAACTGAGCTGAGTGTAGAGTCAAAGTTAACGCTGTAAACCAAGAAGAAATGAGTAAAACTACGCTGTAAGAAAACAAAGAGCCTCTGAAAGAACAAAATCTAAAATAGGCAGAACAATAATAAGAGCAAATAGGTACGCCTATCGCCCAGTTCAAACTCCTCTCCGGTCTTCTGAATAGTAATAGATGTTTATCCCTTTTTTTCCTGTTTAAGTGTGGGCTTCTAGTACCCTCTAAATTTTTCTGCAAATTTATAATTCTAACGACTCCGGCTAAACTCTGATTTTTTTTATTATTTAGTGTTTTTTTTTCTCCACAGTAGGAGTAGATAGTCTCACCTGTCACCCAGTTCACATTCCTCCCAAGACTTTTGGGCAGGAGTTGAGGCTTATCCCTTATTTCTTTCTAAATTTTACTTCAACTCTCTAATTCTAATGTATCCGCCGAAAAACCCGAATTTATACTATTATTGATTTCCCGGTTCCTTCTGAAGACTTTGCCTTCTCTTTTACTCCCCACATTTTTACACAGCAATTCCTGAATGTGAAAAAAATAATAGTAAAGATTGCCAAAAGAATCACAGTAAAAGTTTCCTACCCTGACCCCTCAGCTCCTAGTGACGACGAAAACTAATTTGGCGGAGTGCATTAGCACTGACATATCTGACAAGTCTGGAAATCATTGCGTGTTTCGGAGCAACGAAAATAACATTTTTTCTATTGACATTTCCTCTATTATTTCTCTTTTGCCAACTTCTCCAGTGGATGGAGATGTTTGCGACCCTACGACTATGAAAACCAAATCCACTACTGATGAAATAAAATACTAAATCAAGATACAGATGATCTGAATATTGACATTTCCTTGTTTAAAATTATATTTTCATGTGACTTTCGTGAAAGCTGATGCTGCTAATATTTTACGGTGTTTTGGTTTCATAATAGATTGAAGTAGTAAATTAAAAAAATCAAAACAACTCTCCCATTTACTCATGAGACAAAATATGCAAAAAGTCTGTCATACACTTGCTTCAAAATATAGACTTTACATTGAATGAAATGTTATTCATCCAGTCATTTTAATTGTGATAAGGTAAACATTTGTCCAAGTCTGAAAGCGCCCACCAGGAACGTGGTCTCATCTGGATTGGTTTTACACCTCTGAAGATGTGGTTGATGTATTGTAAACACTACCAATGCGTTCGTAAACATAATATGGAAGAAAAAAGACACTTGTGTTAAACATTTTTCCAGTTGGAGTGTAGGTGCATAGCCCAGGTTCTGAATTTGAGACTTTGTTTTTTTTCCACATTTGAACATTATTTATATGATTCGGACTATTGTCCTCATCTTTGTCGCCATATTTATTACAACGTTTCGGCCGTTCGGTGGTTGGAATGTCGAACTCAGCCCTTTATTATGCTCACTGGGGTAGATTGTTCTAGTTCCACGTGCCATATCTAATGGATATCAGTTATCTCCTGTTAATTCCCCTCTCCAATTTCTCCACCGCCATAAACAGGTATTGAACTCACACTTTTTGGGTCCTGTCACTGGAGCTAACTAACGCCTCTATCCACTGTTCCATATGTCCTTGGGGGCATCTGTTTATGAATTACTGGGTATTATAAACTTAATGTCTTCAGCAACCATATTTTACTAGTGCTCATATTGCAATTTTTGCTGTTATCATTGCTTGTTTTTATCAGAGCTCATATTGCAATGTTTTGTTGTTATCATCGTTTTTCTCTCCTTATTACTGGTTCCCATATTGTATTCATTGCTATGCTTGGTCGGCTCAGGAGATTGTTGTGCTGATTCCTTAAATTTACGAAAGAGTGTGAGTTCAATACCTGGCTACAATAGAGATGACCAAAAGACCTGGAGAGCTGAGTTCAAAGGAGATAACGGATACTGAGACATTCGTAAGAGGTGTGGAACTAGATCAATCTACCACAGTGGACGAAATAAAGGGTTCAGTTCTAAATTCCAATTATCTGACGAAGTCCGTATCGTACAACGGCCGAAATGTCGTGAGTATGGCAACGAAAATGAGGACAATTGTCCGAACAAGGTAAATAGTGAAAATAAATGAAAAGATATTGGAAATTTATTTAATATTCTCTTTTTGTTATTATTCTGATCGTCAATATCGGATGACTTTTCCCAGTGTGTTTAACAAAACAGCACTGTTCTTGTTTGATATCCGGTTTAAGTTTGGCGAGCGATCATTTTATTCCTTCATAGTATTGGTATGTGGCTCATTAGGTTGCCTCTCCGATGGACTTTGCATTCGTTTGGCTTCATCGGCAGATCTATGAAAATGAATCTGCATAGGTCTTCTATTATTTTACCGCTGTCGTATATTTTATTTATTATCTCTTTAAGTTTGACCATGGCTAAATCATCTAAGGTTGCAAACATCTACATTACAATTGTCTGAGAACTTGCGCTTTTGTTTATATTCAATTTGGCCAGTATTACGTTTAAAATCAAACCAGAACTGACCAAATTTCTTGATAGGTTTCCCAGAATAAACTAAAATGTCAGATATCTGTAGAAATCTAAACCATGTTAATTTATCCAAAAGATTTAATTAAGCGGAAAATATGGACGACCACATTAACAGAAACCGGGAACGCTCAGAATAAATTATTAGCCTTAGGAACATTTGCTGGAAAGGATCAATATCATTTTAAACAATTGAAATGTATATTTTTCTCTCAATATTAGGAATCGATGTCTTTGACTAATTTCATCACCAACAATAGTTGTGATTCTTTTCTCAATTCTCGAGCTTTGAACAAATTCCAAAGGAATTAAAAGAAAAACTTATTGAAAGAAAAATATAAATTAGACGGGAAAACATCTGTTTACTTTTTGATAAGAAAATGATGTAATTTTTGAAAGGTCACCACGAATCAATCTTAGACTCATCAGACAGGAAACTTAGAAATTTGAAAGCGTATCATTCTTCAATAGAATGTTTTAGACCTATACACAGAGAAATTTAAATACAACAGATCTTCAGATATTTGATGATAAATCGGTTCAAATTGGCATAATATATAACGCTTAAACGGAAAATCTTGTATCGAGTATTTATACGTGTTTTTATTCGTATGCACATATGTTATATATACTTACTTAAATAAGCATACTGAAATAAGCATCTCCTCTGAAGAAACATTTAAATCTGGTTGTTTTTTTGTATTATATTCGTGTGCAGAATTTTCAGTTTTTCTGTTCAATGAGTCCGATTTAATATTTTCCTATTAAGTAATATTATTTATTTAGTTAATAAGTATATTTTAAGAGTATAAAGTTAATAGTTTTATTTTAGTTTTTGATGATGTGGTGACCAATACTTGCAAGAATTGTACTAATTTTCAACAAGAGACATTACAGCCCTTGAGACAGGATAGTGCACATGTAGTCAATGTAAGAATTTAATATTGTTGTTTGATCATTAATATTATATAGATACAATTTCCCAAAGGACCTTAGAGCTCATAAATTACAGATTTTTTATTTTATTTAGGGTGGACTTCGTTGAGTTCATAAGTTATTAGGAATATATAATTATATTTTTTTTAAATTTATATTAAATGATAATAATAAATAATGAAACTAAGAAAGCGTTAACTATTATATATGCCGAATTATATTATTAATGCGATTTTCATCTTGGCAATAATTTGGATGCATTCACAATAAAATATTTTTATGTTATGTTTATTTTGGTTTATATCAAGATTTTTCTTGCGTCCGTTTTTCTAAAGTTCATTAAGGCTATTTTTATTCGTTCAGCAACAACATTGTCTGAGAAATAGCTATTGGCAGATATGTACTGCTGTTTATTTTGTTTTAAATCTTTGCAAAATAATGTATCCGGAGAAGAAATACTTTTAGCATGGGTAATCATGTTTTTATAAATATAATGTATATCTGAAAACAGGAATTTCGTTATTAATTCACAGTTCTTTATTGAAATACGGGATGCAGTATTCTCAAAGAGTTTTAAAGTTTTTTTGTTTTTTTTTCTATTTCGTCAGTATCTTTTTATATAAAAAATGTTGTCAATACATCGAGCGTATATGGAGGCACGGCGAAATTATTGAAGACTTTGTTTTATATATGCCTCATGTAAATAGTAGACAAAGTGGGACCAAGAAGCCAAGTATGGCTGTAATTAGTGCAGTACTGATCGTAAAAATGTGCTTGTTTTGTGCAAGTTTTGCTCTAATATTAGGCGGTTGCAGCTTGTGATGATTATACAGGAGTTGTATTGCAATGTCTGCGCTTTCTTTGACAGGGACATTGGTAAAAAATGTTTTCAACATCTAACGAGTTTAGTTTTATTAGAATAAAATATATCAAAGAATTCGTTAGTGGAACCAGCGCTATATCTATTTGGCAATTACGGCTGGAACAGTTCGTTTGATGTCTTAGATGCGCTATATACATGAGTAGGAATAAACCATGAACAATGAGAAATTCTAGGTCGTCGCGTGAAATTAGGTTTATGGGTCTTAATGTTTACGTATACGTATTTGGTATAATATTCATCTACATTTTTGTGGGAGTTTCCTGGATCCGAATCCCTCGTTCCTGTGTTGAGGAGGCTGTTGGTATTTTTGTTTATTCAGACGCACGCACTTGCACGCACACATGCATGCACACACAGGCACACATATATAATTGTGTATTCAGGCAGCAATTGCTCTTTTATAAAATTTTTATTAAAAGCGACTGACAAAAGGTACTGTGGTTAAGATTTTTATTTTGTTTCTGATGCGTTCTTATAACTGGACCAGCAGCATGGCCCGGCGTTGCCCGTGCTTGATTCAAAAATCGTACGACTCATACAGCAATTGCTATCACTTCACTTAAAATATTTTTGCCCTTCCTTGCCTCTTAAAGGACTGCCCTTTGCTGTGCTGATGTTGCTACATGCCTTACTTCTTGCCTATCTCACACTGTGAATTTTTTCTAAGCTCTGTACTAAACATTAAATCTGTTATGAAAAAAATAAAATGAACACAAAACGATCAGCTTTAAAAAAGGACTCATAACTGGAAAAAACGAATGAAAAAAGAATGTTGACAACAAATTAAATAGAGCTTTCTTCATAATTTTAAGAGATAATTTTCTTCAAAAGATTCTTAAAACTGTTTATACATCCTTGCGGCTAAGCTTGACATCCCCGATTCCAGGTTAACTAATAAATGTGCCTGGAAAATTGGCTCACTGGGACGCGTTATCTATAGCTCTTCGGCAGAGAGTTATTTTATTTTACCAAAATAAATTCGATAATGTACAAGTGAATTCAGTGCGTGTCACAAATAAAGTATTTCCTGCACTGTGTCCCTTAAGACATGCCCGATAATGCCGTTCCAGAATTTATGAGTTTACTTTTCGCATGACTGTGTTCACCCTTTACCAGGGAATATTTAAATCGCCTTACAAAACTGCTTAGAAAGGATGTAGTGAAATATTTCCATATGTAATTTATTTATTTGATTAGAATGTCCCCAGACCGTAACAGGTATATGGTTACAGAAAACAAGCAACAAATTTTCAACAATTCTTCCTCGGGTTTTCATCAGTTTTAATGTTAAAGCGATAATATCATGCGTGAAAAAGATTTGATACTTTACATTTAATGATATCAAAATACAATTTCTTTTGAATACTCTGATTGAGGACGCTATACTATTCTATAAGGAATTGATTCTACTGTCACTTGTATGTGTTGAGTTGAGATGGACTGATTTAAAGATTTAATAATTATGTCACAATGGCGTAATGAATAATGACGTGTTATAACATTTGAATTTGCATCCATGTTTCAAGGGACAGCTGTCTTTTTCTATGTGTCATATTCCTTCAGGATGTAAGCAATCATAGCTCTCTCTGGCTTCCTATTCTTTGTGGCTCTTGGCATTATCATTCTAATCAGAGCTTCAGGAACTGTCACAGATAGCCTATTGAAGTTAAAAGTCTAAAGAACGGTTGGAATAATCTCGATAACAAAAGTGATAATGGCCACAATTTTAGGAATAAATCACTTAATATTCTGTGGCAGCGTCTAGTTGTTGCTCCTGTGAGAGAATAATGATATCAATATTTGCTAAAATGGTAAAAAAAATGAGAAAAAATATAGTTAGAGTTTAAAGAAACATGTAAAGACAATCTTTGAGCGAATGCAACTCCGTCACATTATCAGTATAAAGCTATCAAATGTACATAAGTAACTGGCTGTTCTCAAATGATCTTAGTTGTCGGCCCATAAGGAATGGTACCGAAGAGCCTAGTGAAGCTCGAAATCTGGGGCACAGTTGAGAAGGTCTAGACAGCAAAATTGAAATAGCTGGAATATTAAGTCTTATATTAGGTCTTTGGCTTCATCCATGATTTACTGCTCGTGTGGGGAAATAACAATATTAGCAGATGATTTAATAATATAAAATAATTTAAAAATCAAGAAATAATTCATGGAAATAAAAGAAAACTTAAGAATAATTGTTAGAAAAAAAAATATCTTTAAGAAATTTAAATGCACAAAGCCCCTGATACTGAAGCAAAGAACTTTGCTATACTTATTTAAAATGATTTCAAATGTCACGACGTGTGAATCAGAATAAGAAAGAAAATGGATTAATATCTGATTCTTTTCAGAACATTAAAAATATATACATTTTTAAAAGCTTGGCAAATTCCGAGAAGTGTTGCAAAAGTGGGTGTAGAAAGAAAAGTTTTAATATATTCATAAAGCGTCATTGTCCAGATAGACATGAATTCGGATGGTATTCAAGATAGAAGATAAAAATTATTTGTTCTAGTGAACGAGCATGAGATTTTAAACTTTATTCAACACGTCATAACATGACACAGATAAGTTTTAGAACAAACCAGGAGCTGTCGTAGGGAATTAAAAATACAAATTCTTCGGGATACTAACATAGAAAAGCATCACCAAATCACTCCTAATCGTCCACATCTAGTTATATAAAAAAAAGGGAAGTAATGACTGGTTACAATTTTTTTACTGCTATTCCTTTAGATGAATGAGTGATTGTAAAATGAAAGAACATTATCAGTACCTTATTGAAGAAAAAACAAGAGTGTGATTAATGTATTGTTAGCGTGTGATAAATGTATTGTTATATTATTGTGATAAATACATTATAGCCAGATTGAAATTTTCTTAAGGTCTTAAAATATGTCGTAGAAACACTTGGTCAGAAAATAATTTAAAAAATCAAAACCTTACGAGCGACTTGGGCAAAAACATGTTTTGGGAAAATATCTTCCATTTAATATTTCTAAATTCTCTTAATACCCCCCCCCCCAAAAAAAACATTCAGGAAATAAAATTCCATCAGTCAAGTAAATTCCAATACGGGGTTAAAAGTTGTATCTCGGTGCACAAATCTATGACGCTAACAATAAATTACCAAGTATACATACTGAAAAATTGTGTTAACCCGAAATGCAGATTCTATGATAAATATCCCTAAACAATTCACCAACTTGTATCAGATTTCACGGTGTTAGCACCCACTGAATGTAAAACTCGGAATGATAGAGTGGGTCAATATCTGCACTGGACAATATGCACATTTTATGGAAAGGAAACGGCAAGAAACGGGTGTGAACATCACCCAGACATGATTACATAGATAGGACCTGCAACAAGTTTATAGAAATTTACAATACGAACAGAGAGCAATCAAAGTTAATCGCCCAGACATCGTGATCAAAGACCAGAAAAACATAATGCGCTTTGTTATTGGCATGGCAGTCCCACTAGATTGTAATGTGTCTTTGAATATCGTTAAAACACTATCATAATACAATGGCCTTGACGTGGAAATCTCAAAAATGTGGCAAACGAAGACATCAATAATTCCAGTTGTAGTTGGATCTCTCGGATTTATTGGAAAAGGACCTGATAGACTCACTGAAGTGATTCTTGTTAACTCAAGCCTTAAAGAAATAAAAAAAAATGTACTTGCACGTTCAGCTCTCATATTACGAAAGGCTTTACCTATGTAAACTTTCTGTCATCTTAGTTTTTTTATAAAAATAATCAGTGAAAAATATAATAAAGCCACTTCTGAATTTAGGTATGTTATTGGAACTCGTAAGAAAATGTGTATACAACAGATAACAAAGAAAATAATAATAATAATAATAATAATAATAATGATAATAATAATAATAATAATAATGATGATGATGATGATGATGATGATAATAATAGAAGAAGAAGAAGAAGAAGAGGAAGAGGAAGAAGAAGAAGAGGAAGAAGAAGAAGAAGCTGAGACCTTAACTTGTGCTACCTCCGCGTATCAGGATGGACCTAGTAACAAGAGTAATTAAAAGATTGCTCCACGATCTTCAAAACCTCCCGATCAGAAGTTTGCTGCCGGATGTAGTTTATTGCTATACCCAGGCCGATGGAAAGAATGATTTATCTATGAAGGGCATTAAATTAATACAGAACTTATATTGGGAATAAACCGCTTGTATACGGATGGAAAATGAATTCAGTAAAAAGACAACAATAGAAAGTGACATAAAACGAAACTGTGTCTTTCCAACTGACGTATTCGACTTTTATATTGAAGCAAACCTTAAAGAATTAGAAGTCTTACCAGGATTCAGTATTGGCGGCCACAGCCATAAGGAAATTTGGTATAGAGGTGATAGTGTCTGTAGCAGGTACAGAAAGGAACTAACGGGAATTAGTACAGAAGATATTAAAGGAAAGTCAGACAAAAGGACTACAAATAAACTGTAATAATACAAAAAACGTAAGGCTGTCAGTAAAAGAAAGAGCGAAGCTTGCGAATTACAAATTGGATATACCAAGAATAAGATCATGATGAGTAAGAAATGTTTTAACAGAAGACGGAGAATTGTGATGCTGATTTCAGAAGGTGTATTCGGATAGTGAAAGGTGCCTACCAAAAGCGCCGCAAAGTTATTCAAACCATTTTACACGTTTTCATACTTCTTTACCTTTAAAATATATATGTATGTCTGTCTGCGTTTGTGTGTTTTTGTAGATTTCTTTTACTTTAAATCAAAGCGTCCCTCTAAGGTGTTAGCACGTTTGTTTATTTATATTTTATTTGATTTATCGTACTATTCGCTACATTCATGTGGATTCTAACTTGAGACTATGTATTGGCCCCATTTTATTTTGCCACAGACCACTCTAACTTCTCTGAATGATAAGTGTCTCTTCTTTCTTGTTGCCGCTTATTCAAGTCTGATATGGTCGACAGGAAGAGCACCTTTCGATTCCCAGTAGCAAATGCACATCGTCCGTTAATTTGCTACTCATACTCAAAATTATGCTTATACATGTCTGAACTCTTTACAAATGGACAAGTGATTTATCTTTAAGATAAAGCTGATTATGTTACGCAATGTTTCATGCAATTATCTGGCTAAATTAGCCGCTAAGATTACGAGTAAAACACGATATAAAGCGTGACTTTCCTGGCGTTTATATTTAAGGGTCGTCTAACATGTCGGGAAGACATTGTATAAGAAAGACTATGGTTTTTATATTAAATACGTTTATCCCTGTCTAAACTCAGTATGACTAGATACACTGAATAACACTAGAAAATTGTGACAGGGTTTTTAGCACAATTGGGCACTTCGTTCCTGAAAACCCAATTTCTTGTCGTAACAACAAACGTCCAATGGCATTACCCCTCTATTTACGGGACGGGGCTTTAAAACATTGTTTAAGCATGACTACAATAAGGATAGTAAACAAAATACATATATAAATGTTGTTGTATAGCGGAAAATTAGAACTTGCACTAACAGTTGGTATCGCTGAACGATAATACGTGAAACCTGGTAGGTGTTAGTAAAATCCACAATAAAAAAAAAAACAAATTCTCTTTTAATAAACAGCAATTAATCCTGAGGGAAAATAGAACGGGATTTATAATAGCGTATTTTTTAGTCAAGCAAGTGTACTAGAATACAAAAATTGGTCTGCCAGCTGTTACATTCTGGTACACTTGCATGTCTTTTTCTTTAAGAACTGGTGTGTCTACCTACATTTATTTCATGGTCAGCAAATGGGCGTTCCAGCCGACCCTCGTATTTCAGTGTGGCGAATCTGTATATATTTTTGAGATGAAGTGTTGTAACTATTTACACTATTTACATCGTTCGGATTGTTGTCCTAATCATTATTGCCATATTCACGACGTTTCGGTCGTTGTATGCTCCGGTCATCTTCAGGCGATACACGTTGGAATTCGAACCGAACCCTTTATTTAGCCCACGTGGTTGGATTGTTCTAATTCCATGCGCAATGCCCTTTTTTGTTGGGAGGGGGGTATCTCAGTTTCAGTTAAAGGGTCCGGTTCGAAATTCCAACGTATATCACCTGAAGAAAAGCGGAGGGCAGAATTATCGAAATATCGTGTATATGGCAATAAAGATGAAGACAACTGTTTGAACGCTGTAAAATGTATAGATATTGTTGAAAATACGAGTATCCTGGATATAAATCATACCATGCAAAATCTATGCACTTTATACACCGAACATTTATAATGCGAGAAATTAACGGGTTTACGACGATATATGTCTCCTTTTTTTTTCAACGACATATGTTTTCTTTGTATTGATTGATTGTTCGGTTTTCTTAACACTTGCATATAAACTCGGTCAGTTATTTAATGCCATCTTTTAAGACAAATATATGATTCTCAACAATCCATTAAGTCGCCGGTTTTGATCATTCTCCGTTTATACCTCGAGAATGAAGTCATTTATTGCCATAAACATCCTGCAAGTAGGCTATGATCGTCTATACTTTTATATTTTTTGTTGAGGGAGCTCCCCTTTTCGCAGAAATGGACTAACCCAGGGTATACATATACTACTGCCAGTGAATACCCGAGGAGTAGAGTAGGAGTCGGTCGGTAGAAGAAGGTTTGGACAGTCAGACGGTGCAAGAGTCACCGTAACGAGCACGTAGACTCAGTAAGAAGTCATACAGCGATACGTCGATATCAAAGACTATATATATATATATATATATATATATATATTCCTACTAACTCGCATTCCTGGAACTACTAACCTGTATTACCAGTTTGTATTTTTTATGGTCCATGTTCCTTGTACCACGGTGATGGTCCAAGGTAGAACCAATGAAGAATAACTCGAACACAGGTATGGAATAACACAGATATATTACAAACAGAAATATGTACAAAGAAGTAGAAGTATTAGTAATGAATATCAGATTTGGTTAGTGTGAACTATGTTGTCTCGACAAGTATCACTATTCCAATATCTTACAGTAATCGTCTGACTCTGTCTCTGACTCTGTCTCTGACTGTGACTCTTCCTGTTCCCTCTTGAGGCGCAGTATTTATGATATCCGGAATAGTCCATTATTATTATGGGTAAGTTCCCATAACAGTATTATTACATTAATACATTATTTTCTTATATTCACTATTGGCGTTTATTATTATTTGATACCGGATTTCATCCCGGAATCCACAACACTTTTGAATAGGTACTCTAAATTAATTAGATCCTAATATATTATATCTATAGAGATAAGGCCACTAGAACCGGTTAGAAGGGTATATGTATCTCGATATGTTGTGCTTTTATGAGGATCTTTTTATCTAGGGGAAATCAGTGAGTCATATAAGGGGTGTCTGATGCTTTATAGGAGGGCCTCTTTCATCTAAGAAAGTTTAAGACCATGACGTATTTCTCTTAGTATGGTTTTACTTTTGTAAATTTTGTTGTTTGAGTAGTCGTTCCAACATTCTTACCAAGTAATATCTGTTTATATTTCCGAGGTGAGGTATTGTAATTATTTACATTATTTACATTGTTCGGACTGTTGTCCTCATCTACGCTGCCATATTCACGACGAGACATCCGGAAGAGGCATGGTACTTGGAAATACAACAATCTATCCGGGTGGACGAAATAATGGGTTCAGTTAGAAATTCCAATCGCCTGAAGAAGGCCGGAGCGTAAAACGCCCGAAATATCATGAATATGACAAAGAATACGAGGAAAACATTCCGAACAATGTAAATAGTGTAAATTATTCTTGCCACTGCTTTAGAATGTATGGGTTCATACCTGCTTTGAATTCTGTGTAGTAGATTTTCAGATTTGAAATGGTCATTTTTAAGATCGCTTTTTCTGTCATTTCAGCCATTCCAGGTCGGAATTTGCGAAAACTGCAATGTTGTCTTCGACGTTGCCTGTTATAATGTCTAAAACTAAAGCTATTGCTATATTTCCGTCTTAAATACAGAGGATTTGTCAGGTAGTTTTTTTATTGTTATGTAATCAAGATTAGCTGAGAACAATTAGCTTTATCAATTTCTTTTGAAGCTTCAGTTTATAGACGCTTATAGTCTGGATGTCCCTGTAAAATATCATCAATTTCTTCTAAAATGGCGGATGACCTGGCATTTGTTTTGGAGTGTATGATATGATTTACTAAAACTATTTTGTTAGTCAAGGGTGTTTTTTTCACAGAAGTATATTCAAGACGATATATGTAATGAAGTTGTGAAGAGAAATGAGAGAAATTTTCAGAAAGCAAGCACAGTTATAATTGTGAATGTATTGCAAATGGCCGCAGATTTAATTGGGTAATCCCAAATGAAGAAACAAAAATAAAGAATGATAAAACTGCTGATAAAAATGTGCCGTCATAGAAGAAGAAATAATACAAGAAAATATAATAACTTGAAATATAATAACTTGAAGACGTTACATTGAGATATAATCATTTGAAGATAGATGGCAATTTGGCAAGTATATCAGTCTTTATCGCCAAAGAACTGACTGGCGATGAAAATTTGGTTTCTTGTGGACATATATTTTTTCTATAAAACTGAGTGTTGGGCCTTGTACAGCATGAATAAAAATTGTAGAAAGAGGTCCTGATCTGGCATCTAATCTACAGACGCTTTCTCATAGACGTACTGTGGCTTCCCTCTATCTTTTCTATAAATATTTTCATGGCAACCATTCCGACGAGTTGCTTTCTCTAGTTCCCAGACTGCATGAATTTGCACTTCTCGTCTGTGGAACTCTCTTCCTCTTACTTGCTTTCCTGATAACTATAATCTTCAAATATTCAAGTGTAATGTCAATCGACATCTTCTGATACCTCGATCTTGTTCACCGTCCATCTCTATCTTCTCCGCAAACAAGCCTCTTTACTTTTGTTCTCTACCCTCTGTAACACCTTGCGTGAAATGCTTAAAAAAAGTATATCTCTTGACGTTAATGTAAAAAGATTATTAGCCAAATGCAAATATGAGGTAACTTAACAGCTGAAAATGTCATGATTGTTGACGAGGAATTCAGCTGGGAGGTGTAGAAGAAAACATCGGGTATCAACGTTCTGCGAGTTGATTTGATATCCTTTTGATAGCGGGCGTGTTCATAAGTGAAGCCAAATTCGAAATATTAATGTAAAGTTTAATTTAAAGATCACTGATGCTATCACTGCTGATCTTTATATGTTATTGATTTTTTTTTCTTGTAATTATCTACTCACAATTAATTAGATGTTATTTGATTGGCTGGTGTAAACATTAAAAGATGACCGATCAAAGAAGTCTGATTAAATCTCTCTTCCTCTAGAAAACGATATCGGGCAAAAGCTGCGAAACTATGTTTATGATGGTAGCCATAAGATAGTAGATTGAGTCTGTCTATGAGATATCATGGTGCCGACTAAGATCAACCTAAATCCTGAAATCATTCTTCCATACTTAAATGCCTTATAGCTATTTGCGCTGCACTTGTCCGAAGGCTTTGGGCTGAATAAAAATGTAAATGGTCTCTCAGTCATCTCCTTCTTCCATTGAATCGTTTAGCGTATATATCTTATTTTTTAAAATATTTTATATATGTCGTGTAATCTAAACTCTATTAAATTCTGCAGTTTTTATATCAGTTACAAGTCACCAACAACATCGGTGTCAATTGCACATGCATAGAACAGACCAGTTAAATGATGTCTCGATCATAAACTTCCTCACCCACCTCTCTTTGGCCCCCATCACATATGTAATAAATTCAATGACGTCGATTTCCACACATATTTCAACACAACGTGGGCAGAGAAAAAACATGGTGCAACCACAATGTGTAACTGCCCGGAGTATACACCAAGTCCATCATATATATTGATTTTACGAATAACACTCTAATTAAAAACGAACATAATTCTTTTAGGGGAAAGTACTTTGAGAGCCTTACAATAACAATATTGCCAACATTAATCACAAGTGTAAAAACACATGTAAAACATTCTATTACATCGCCAAACAGGACTGAAGCTATTTTAAAGAATCTGACATATTTATCTAAAACAAACGATACTTTCTGAAAAACGTTCCCAAATCAACATACGAAAAAACAACAGACATAATATCTACTAGTCACATACACACACACAAACACAGAATTACGAATATACATTATCATCTGATGCCCATATAGTAAAAAAAAAATAGAATTTTTCTGCAATAATATACATATAGTAATATTTACGATTTTTCAGGTGGGCGTGGTATAAATTAATTTCTTGAAAGTTCCAAATGGACGCGTCATCTCTTCTTGAAATTGAAATATAAATTATATTAACGATAGTTTAAATGAATCGAATGCACGTGAGACACGATGTGATACATGATTGGCCAATTTAAATCAGACAACACAAAAGTAAAAATACTTGAATTTATCATTTCATATATACCTTTGTCTATTGATACATGTCTCATTAAGTAATTCAGACAGGTTTTACCTACTTACGTTTAATAGTAATTACGGACAAGTTTCTTAGTACCTTTATTAAAGGAAGAAAGAAAATTACCCTCATGAGGCATATTCACTTTATTCCGAGTACTTTCGACCTTATAACAATTTCGTCATCAGTGTCTTGCTTTTTCTAAGAGAAAAATTACTGTCTTCATCATTTTTCTAAGCCAGAATTGTACGCAAATTATCTCTCTCTGTCTGTATATATATATATATATATATATATATATATATATATATATATAGAGAGAGAGAGAGAGAGAGAGATAATTTGCGAGATATATATATATATATTTGCGATATATATATATATATTTGCGATATATATATATATACATATATATATATATATATACACACACACACACACACATATATATATATATATATATATATATATATATATATATATATATATATATATATAGATAGAGATAGGGAGAAAATAGTAGGAATAAAAAGCTAAAATTAAGCTAAAATTGTAAAATATAAAATAAATTGAACAATAATTGTGGAAGTCAACAGAGGCTAAATATACTATAATAATTTTATTAATTCAATAATACGAAAGTCCGCTACTCAGAGTTTCATGTGATAATAATAATCTGGCGGAAATTATATACATATATATATATATATATATATATATATATATGTGTATATATATGTGTGTGTATATATCTATCTATCTATCTATCTATCTATCTATCTCTCTATCTATATATATATATATATATATATATATATATATATATATATATATATATATATATATATATATGAAATAAAATAAACAAATTAATGGGGCTAAACTAAGTGAGGAGAAAGACAGATAAATACGCTCGGGAGAAATACTGATAGCAGTGAAGCAATACGTAAATAAGGACAAGAGCAACTACGCTCAGACAAGGAAGAAGAGAAGGAAACATGAGCGTAAATACTAAGAAAGATAATACTTGAAAATGCAGAAATAAACAAATTAATTAATCTACACTAAGTGAGAAGAAAGACAGATAAATATGGAAAGAATTGAATAAGATATTGGGAAGGAGAATTATACATAAAAATAAATGTTACTCTCAGTAGAACACAGAATTATGAGAGTTCCCAAACATAATAAAAATCCTGGAGCTCTATGAAAATATATTTCTTACAAAACAAAAAAAAAGTCACCGATAATATATTAGAGGTTTTCCTGAGATAGAAACTGATGATATAAGGTTCAAAATTAAAAGCGGAAAAATAAACACGCAGAGATTTCATAGTAAATGAGATTTATAAAGACGCAAGTGTAGAATTCCACGAAGGATCAATATAATTTCTGCTAATATCATTTGAAATAAAAGAAAAATTAATTAAAAAATCTCTCCAGTAATGAAAGAAAACACTTGTATATAAAGATTGAGAGAATTAATATATTTGCTATGATCGAACATATAAATTTATCATATGAAATTAATTTAAAATTAATGGCAAAGATACACGCGATGGAAACCAGCAATAATGCCTTTCGTAAAACTAGTTACTCAATAACAGTCTCTCTATTAGTAAAAGTTCAACTGAGCAACAAATTACAGAATATAACACATCACTTAGCTATATCTGACTAAGAAACAGCATTTGACTCTGTAGAGCACTTTGAAGATTTTGCCTATGAGAGCGGAGCGTTAGGAAACAATATATTAGGTCATCCCATAAGTTCTGTCCAAATTTTAACTTTTTGCTAAAATGAACGAAATTTAAAGAGTATCTCATAATGTCTAATGGAGCTGAACATTATTTTTATGTTTAGATGCATTTAAACTGATCAAATCTTATTTCAGAGAACAATAAAATTAAATTTTGTTTGATTAAAACCCTGCTAACATGGACGTACCCAAGAATCATTTGAGGCACACAATGCTTTATGAGTTCAAGAAAGGAAACTCAGCAGCCGAAGCGGCTAGAAACATTCACTCAGTTTATGGAGAGGAATGGGTGAATGAAAGAACTTGTAGAAGATAGTTTGCAAAATTCATAGGTGTAGATTTCACCCTTGAAGATGAAGATCGAACCGGACGTCCAGTTGAGTTTGATGAAAAGCTTCTTGAAGCAGCTCTTGAAGAAAATCCTGCTTTATCAGTTGAGGAATTGGCAGTGTTTCTCAGTTCAAACCATACAACTGTTCATCGTCATCTTCAACAACTTGGAAAAGTTCCTAAACTTAGAAAATGGGTGCCTCATGAATTGTCTGAAAACAACCTCAAATTCCGAGTAGACATCTGCTCTTCTCTCCATTCTCGCTAACTTTTTTCAACTTTTTTGGGTAGACTTGTGACTGGCGACGAAAAATGGATCTTTTATCGAAATGTTAAGCGTCGTAGACAGTGGCTTGGTAAAGGGGAAGGACCCCAGCCACAGCCGAGAAGGGAAATTTATGGGCAAAAGGTTCTTCTTTCAATCTGGTGGGATTTCCAAGGAATAATCCACTTTGAATTCTTACCACCTAATGCAACAATTAATGCTCAAATATACTGTCAGCAATTAGAGCGTTTGAGCCAAGCTTTGAGGAAAAAAAGACCTGCTCTAGTAAATCGAAAACGGGTGATGTTTCATGAGGACAATGCCCGACCACACACAGCAAGAATCACGTCACAAAAGATCGAAGAACTTGGTTGGGAGAAAATTCCTCATCCACCTTATTCTTCCGATCTTGATCCTTCAGACTACCATTTGTTTCGTAGCTTACATGATCATTTGGAAAAATCAGCTTTTGTAACACAGGAATAGGTTAAAACTGACATTTTTGAGTTCTTTGAATCAAAGCCAAAAGAATGTTACAGTAATGGAATTAGTAAGCTTGTTAATAGATGGAAGGAAGTCATAGATAATAAGGGAAAATACATTGTTAATTGAATCTGTAATTAAATGTAACATTTGGTCACTTGTTTTCTTTATTCAAAATCCGGACAGAACTTATGGGATGACCTGATATAAAGGTTACTGTGAATATATGTTATGCTTGCTTTTCTTTATTTATGGGCATATTTTCTGAATAAATCTGATATCGAAGTGATATTGGTAAAATACAATGGTATTAATATATGTAGCATAGAAATATAATGTCAACTGTTTTGTGAAAACTTTTAGTTGCATAATAAAAACCGGACACAATCGATACGATTACTGCAATATTTGTACACTGAAAAAGTGTTTGGTAAAGGGAGATAATTTCACCTAAATAATTACCCCGAGCCTTGCAAGTATCTTCCGGGAATTGAAGTAGAAGGAGATAGGCGTAATCAAAAAATGATTATATTTAGACAATCTGCTGGTTGCTGTTGACATTTTGTCAGAATCTTAAATGTCACATGAATTACAAGAAATCATAAATATCATAAAATGGCAAATTCTAAAAGTAGTTTTGTAAAATGGACACCAGTATAAGACAAGTAGTGTTAACGTTTTAAAACAGAATGATGAAATTAGAAGTAGAAGGTGATACAATTAAAGAAAAAAAAAATAGATATGAAATGAAATTATATATAGGGATACTCTGTCAATAAATACAAGCACTTTGCCGATAAGACTAACAAATAAAGCATATAATGAATGTAAACACACATATATATATATATATATATATATATATATATATATATATATATATATATGTATATTTAAAGACATTTATAATATGTTTAACGTTCTTTTTATAGATACAAGTATCTAAGCAAATGGTCTGTTTTTATAATAAACAGTATTAAATAACATTTACCGCTCTGAATGTCCGAGAAATTTTCAGGCCGGTAAATGTTATTTAATACTGTTTATTATAAAAACAGAGCATATGCTTAAATACTTGTATCTATAAAAAGAATGTTAAACATATTATAAATGTCTTTAAATAAATTGTCGGACTATGTCCAATTCAAAAATATATAGATATATATATGTACAATCTCTCTCTCTCTTTCTCTCTCTCTCTCTCTCTCTCTCTCTCTCCCTATATATATATATATATATATATATATATATATATACCACCACGGAATTTGATTTGATGCCTCTTCGTCACCGAGGCCCGTTGGTATGGTGTTTGCTTGACAATCTATCTGACAGGTTTTCAATTCTTGGTACTGGATGCGCACTGCTGATTAGTACGAAATATATGACGAAACGGCCGTCCAGTGCTTTCTGTTGAGGTTTCAGACTCGATGAATTACTTATATGTATATATATTATGCAGTGTTACGTTAGAGCAGGAACATCCCCACTACAAAACAGTACATCTTGTTTCATCGTTTTTTTTTAATTCAGTTAAGTATAATAATATGGCAATGTAAAGATTTTAAATCAGTTTAGTATATAAATCTATATTAGAAGGTCCGTTTCATAAATTACTGTAGTTCTCTTTTACATTACATGAAGAATTGTCTCCGGGCACAGAATGTTTTCGTTTAGAGACATTAACCTAAACAATCTAGGGGACCGTTAAAGTTCAAATTCTAAGATTCGACGGAATTTCATTGGCTGGATTTATCCATTCTTAGTTTATATCACATCCCTCCATCCTACCTTTTTTTCTTCCTCTCGCCGTTACTAATCGCTTAGATTCGTTTCTTTCTCCACATGTAAATTCTATTGTACTAATGACGGAAGTGGAAGGTATGCTTCGATATCTGCATTTCTGAATATAAAATTTCAGTCGCATCGTGAATCCCCATCTGATAAAACATTAAAACGTTTTTTTAACGCTGAAACAAGATGTACAGTTTTGTTGTGGGTGTGTGCATGTTCTAATGTAACACTGCATAATAATTAATTACTGCTCTACTTTTGTACTGAGCTCCTTTTTAAATTAATGCTTTAACGCTGAAATCTTTTCTTTCTTTTACATTTTTGTATATATATATATATATATATATAACTGTTCAGCACATTTTCTTTGTTATTTCCTCCATGCCTTTTTATGATTATATAATAAATATTAATATCAATACTCCATATTAGATACAAGGATATATTATTATCTTCAAGCATATCGAGGAAGGCGCTACAGATTTATTTGGGCCTAGCTTAGAAGCCGCACATCGCGCGGACTTTTAAGCCATCTCCTGCCGAGGGCTAACGGCAAAATAACATTGAATTCAACAATTCACTCCATGGAATTTCAAAACCTCACTTGAAATCTGATTCGGGGCTATATGGATAGAGAGAGTATGGATAGGATCAACAAAATTTCTGTCCTCAGTGTGACGATAAACTGTTAATCCAAGAATGACCCAAACCGGAAGTGGCAGCAAATGTTGGGGTTTCATCTATGGTCAAATAGTAATTATCCAAACTGGGGTCAAGGCACTATTGAAGTATAAACCTAGTTTTCTATAGTAAAATTACCAGTAATCCGGTTTTGGAAAAACATATTACCAATAATAAATTTGACTCGCGGCAAAAACAATCTTTACAAAAGTACATCAATGAAACCAGACCGACAAACAGATTTCTTACAAAGAATACATATTCTATTCATACAAAGCTATCCTAAAAATCTTCTTGTCATTGAATACCCCACTGAGGTTGATATGCCGTAAAAAAATCCAAGTAATAAACAAAATTGCTTGAATAAAAAATAAATGAAATGCATAACGATACTTGCAAAGGGCAAGACTAGGGTAAGACAGAATAATGACCGAGAAGAGTTAGCGTCAAATTCAGTCGAAGTAAATTGATCTTTATACTTCCTAATCTAAATTCTTCGCAATTAATCATCTGAGAGACACTTCCATCACCATGGCTGATGCTAAACTCCAGAAAGAATCATTCGTTGTTCCTTTCTAGGCTAATATTCTGAGCTGACATGTAGCGGAAAGTCTATTAAATCCATTGCTAGATCTGCTACTAAGTATGTTGGTTCACTGTGTCGTGTTAGACAATTTTTTCTGTCCAGAATTTATCTTACATATGTATAGTTCTACCATTAGTCCATGCTCATAATATTGCTATCACATACGACCCGGCGCCCCTGCTATATATTAAGAAATCCAAAGAAGAATCAGCAATATTATTAGTTCTGATCTGTCATCTCGGATTCAGTCACATTCCCACCGCCGTAAAGTTGCTTCCTTTTCCCTTTTGTATAAATGTTACCATGGTAAATGTTGGGATGACCTCTTCACTATTGTAACTCGTCTTTATTTATTTAAGCTCAGTACTAGATTGGTAACAAGGTCTCCTCAATTTACAGCTGAATTGTTTAGATGTGACCGTTAGTTCTATGGTAACAGTTTCTTTTGTCACCCTTCTCGCTTGTGGAACACTCTTTCGGCTCCGTGTATTCAAGCCAATTTTGAAGTTAAAATGTTTAAATGAATTGTCAATCTTTATCTATTCTCTTCCTGATTACCATTCTATTGTTTTCGCTGCTTAAGAATGTTTCTGTTTTCTAATTCTTTCAAACCTATTAACGACTCCTTTCATATTGGATTGAATGCCTCTCAGGAGGTTAATTCAATATAAAAAATACTACTTGGTCAAATCATTCGACCTCCCGCTTAGCTGTTTTGCATATTTGAAAATCCTATGGATTATCGATATTACGTTCGTATTGATTTCACATTAAATCACATTGTTTCAGTTATTGATGAGAAGCCTAAAAGTGGGAATTAAAAATTAAAGCAGTTGAAGTAAAATACAAGAAATCAATCTTTTTACCCCTTTGAGCCCTGAATTCTTGAACAAATTAACCCTTCTATCTGTGCTCCTGAATCAAAATTTGCAAATATAATTATATAATGTTTCACGTTTGTTATAAAAGTAGTTACATCTGTTTAGTCACCGTTAGCTGGGCATTAAGTTATTTTTCTCTACCACTGGGAAAGCGATAGTCAGCGTTCAAAATGGTTAAGTGGAGAATTGACTTTAAATCTGTCAGTGATTTTCAATATTGAAGTTCAAATGCACTGACCTAGTATTGTATAGGATCCACCATGAAGACTGCCGAAGTGTAATAATTCGAAATTGAACCGACTCCAAGCCACCGAAAGAAAAGTTCGTAAAGGTTTTAATGTCAGATTCCAAGACAGTATTTCGATATTTGCCGATAGACTTGTTCTACCACATATATTCTGTACGAATACTAAACAAAATATATCTGAACCGATGCTATAAAAAGTAAACGAAAAAAAAAATCAATTTGGCATTTAATCTCCTTCAAAGTAGTTCACTTCTGATGCCACACAATTTATCAGGTGTCGTTTCCATTGATCCAAACATTCCTGGATCAAATTTTGGGAGATACCGAACAGCTCTCTCGTAGCAATGTCTTTCGTTGCCTCAATGTCTTGTCACTTTCAAGTTCCATTTGATTTTTTGAAGAGTAAACAATGTCGCAAACCGTGAGGTGAAAGAAATATGTTTGTCAAACTGGGGAATGTTGTTCTTTGCCATAAACTGCTGCTCGAGCTGTGGTCACTGACAAAACCTGTGTTGAAACGTCCACACTCGACACACGTTCATTTTAAGCAGTTCTATGAACAAGATAACTGAGCCAGAACGCTATAAATTAATGCGCATGCGCGGCCACGGTGAATCTGTGCGAAGCGGCTTCAACTCAGCGTACATTAGCTCTGTTACCATAGCAACGTAAGTTTTCCACAAAGAAGCTAAAGTGAAATTTTTTTCCAAAAGGTTTCGTTCTATCGATGTAAAATTTGCAAATATCACATCATATTATATTAGAAGCCTTATAATTTCGACAACGTTTTCCGGTCCCAAACGTAAAAAGAAAAGCTTCTCTGGCTCGAAGTAAAAACAATTTCGCGTAAGAGGAAAAGCTAAAAACAGAAAAAGAATCAGGGAAGAAAAAGTGCAAAACACCGCCAACAACCTCCTTAGATGAGGCCCTTTTGGCCACTGACAAGGGAAACCAAATTGCAATTATCGTAGGGTATGCGAAGCCAGAAATATAGAAGAATACGATGACAGAACGGGGAAGCTGATTTCTTTCTGAATACCGAGCCTCCGTTCTTTCGTAAGGGCACTTTTACCATCAACTAAACAAGGCACTTCAGAACCAGGCTTTAAGGAATTATGATATTCCTGGAAAATGAATATTCTTCAAGAGGCTGATAATAGAGGGACTATTGATCAAGAAACTTTTTCCAACATCACTTCCATAATATGGAATTTAATGGCCACTTGTGGGTAGAGATTCCCATGTATATATTGGGTCATTTATTGCAATAAACAGCGAGCTAAATAAGCCAAAGCGTGCATTCTTCAAAAACTATGCCTTTACGCATCAGAGAGAGATCTAATGGCATCGGCTGGTTACGACTTTGCTTAAATGTAAACAAATCACCAGCAGGATTATTTTCCAAATTTCTGCCAAATATACTGAAAATCTGCCCTGAAAAAAAAGAAGAAGAAGAAGAAGAAGAAAAAGAAAGAAGCAGAAGAAAAAGAAGTAGATGAAGAAGTAGAAGAAGAAGAAAAAGAAGTAGTAGTAGTAGAAAAAGAAGACGAAGAAGAAGAAGAAGAAGAAGAAAAAAGTAGAAGAAGAAGAAGAAAAAAGTAGAAGAAGAAGAAAAAGAAGAAGTAGAAGAAGAAGGAGAAGAAAAAGAAGTAGATGAAGAAGTAGAAGAAGAAGAAAAAGAAGTAATAGTAGTAGAAGAAGACGAACCAGAAGAAGAAGACGAAGAAGAAGAAGAAGAAGAAGAAGAAGAAGAAGAAGAAGAAGAAGTAGAAGAAGAAGAAGACGAAGAAGAAGAAGAAGAAGTAGAAGAAGAAGAAGAAGAAGAAGAAGAAGAAGTAGAAGAAGAAGAAGAAGAAGAAGAAGAAGAAGAAGACGAACCAGAAGAAGAAGAAGACGAAGAAGAAGAAGAAGTAGAAGAAGAAGAAGAAGAAGAAGAAGAAGAAGAAGTAGAAGAAGAAAAAAAGTAGAAGAAGAAGAAAAAGAAGTAGAAGAAGAAGAAGAAAAAGAAGAAGAAGAAAATGAAGAAGTAGTAGTGGTAGCAACGTTTGGCATTTTTAGCAATAGCAGTTACGTAATTACCCCATCACATGTCATAATTGATCTTTTCGTGTGACATTTTTTATATTTTTAGGCCTTCCCAATTTTCGCCCATGCAATCACATTGATTACACGTATTTTAAAATAATTATCATAAATTACCTTAAGAATTTCGGAGATGAATTCATGATTTACCACGTGCATATCCTACTGATATATTCATGCCGAACACGATACTGCTCAAGTCCCTTTTACCATTCTGCATTGTTTTCCACCAGGGCCATCGAACTAGGGCTAGGTTTATCCCAAGTCATTCTGTTTGATGTTGGCCTTCATGAGTGGATTCTTAAAACAATCTTCATACCTTAATATCGACTTGTCCGCTGGTTTTTACCTCCACCCAGTTCTCCGTATATAAACTGCATAGATACATACATATATGCACACACACATAAACACGCGTCTTATCGAAATTAACTTGGCATCTCGGCTTCTGTCACTTCTGAGCAAAGCATAACTGTGCCTTTTCTATAAATATTTTCAGTGTATTTTTTTTCTGGAGAGACTCCCTGTTTTCTATCTTGTCTTCATGGATTTAAACGCAGTAATAGATTGGCAGTTAGGTATCATGAATTTACTGTTTAAATTTTGTAGGTAAATGTAACTTGCATTATAGTAGTTTCTTCTAATAATAATAGGCACACTCTTTTCCCTTTTCTTGCTTCACTCTCAACTAAGATCTTCAGAAATTTATGCACAACGTCAGTCGGCATGTTCTGTGTGGTTGAATCCCGGCATTATAATTTTCCTCTCTCAGCAATACCGTTTTTCACATTTACTTTCATTTCCAGAAACCTCTTGCATAATGTGGCATTAATGTATTTCTTCGGTTGAAATGATTAAAAATACATAAGGAATTCCTACAGCCCTTTCTCTGAAACATTTTTCTTAATATTCCAGCAATAATTCCGATATGGTTTTTGCCTATTTCTGTCTTTCAGATTACATTTTTATTACGTATCCGCTAACGTTACTCCATGAAACTGGGGGTTAAGTAAGTAATCGACTTACCATCGAATGACAAAAGTAAAAATGGAATGATAGCACTAATGAATATTTCATATCACTATCTGCTAGCAAGATCTATGGAAACGGCATGATCACTGCAAACTTGAACGTCATGATAAGAGGCAAACTAATATATCCTTAACGTTATAAGGCTGCTAGACATTCTAGCAAGCTTTTCTCGCTAGAGAGAATACAACTGAGTAGTGAGATCAATATTCACTGGATGCCCCATAATTTTGGCCTTGTGTCACATCTAAGCAAAGCTTACACAATCATCGGGGCAGCTGTACGTGGTTTAATGGTTAGCAAGCTTGTCTCGCTAGAACAATTACGAATGAGTAATTACTTCGATTCTTACTGGGTGCTCCATAATTTTGAGATTTTTGTGGCACATTTAAGCTACCCTTAGAAAATGTTCTGGATCTACTGCTTCAATATCGGATTAGCAGAAGCTGCAAACACCAAGTGACATGCTACTGTTAACACATTAATGAACAACGTCTCATTAGGCATTAATGAGTTATAGTTAGAAACGAATAATTGATACAGGATTTTTAGGCACAAAATTATTACAAGAGTACAATATTGTACTGGTGGCCATTAATGTGTTAATATTTGCAATTATATGAATTAGTTGCTTCAATTCATTTGATTTTTACAAATAGTATTGATGTGTTAAACTCACTGGAAAACCCACAAAAATGATCAGGATTCAATTAATTAATTCATGACTCTCCTAAGGAACGAACTGGCGACAACAGAATTCGACCATTGCTTAACATGTCATTGTCAAAGCCAATAACCGTTATTTTACTTGGATTATATAATTACAACGCGGTCATAGATTATACCCTTGAAGGATCTCTCTCTCTCTCTCTCTCTCTCTCTCTCTCTCTCTCTATATATATATATATATATATATATATATATACATACATGCATATATATATATAAATATATATATGTATGTATAGATATACATACATACATACATATATATATATATATATATATATATATATATATATATATATATATATATATATATATATATACATACACCATGTTAATAACTATACTCGGTTGGTGTAAAACAAAAAATCGGATAACACAATTTGAAAATAAAATTATATTAAAAAATATCATCTGCTGAGAAAAAAACATCTGGGAAAAAAGAAAAGTCTAAAAAACATCCGAGTAGGTCGGAAAAAAAGTCCAGTGCCGTAATTTCTAGTCCCCCCACCAAGAAAAAAACGCCAATCTAGTAAATATGAAAAAAAAAGTTGAGTGCATAATACGCTAAGTAGAACAGATTATAAAAACCCTAGTGAGCCAGGAACTACCTACTTTTTATGCAAAAACACAATTGAGACTAAAAAATACGTTGATTGGCAATATATATATATATATATATATATATATATATATATATATATATATATATATATGGCATTCGTTGCACCAGGTCCCTGAATTCGTCCCTCCAAAAAGTGTGGATGGCCTTGCACAAAGCCTTCACCACTATAATCAAATCCTGTGTGGCTGTCGGGCTTTCAGTTTCTAGGAACTGATCTGTCTGGCCCTCATACGTCGAGTTCGACGGGAGAGTTCATCATATATATATGTATTATTCATGACCGTTATCCTGACTCGTATTTTTTTGCACAACTCAGGTGCTGAATATTGACTGACCTTTACATAAATTCAATTTTAAAAAGAATATATGTTTAGCGCAATTCACGCATTTAAGTATTATATATGATGGGATTATATTTTTTTAATTAGATTTCTCAAAACATTTTATTTGGCAATATATAATAACCAGTAAATAAATGCGAAAGGATGTTTCTATGATAAAATATCCGATAAAATATTTATCAAGGCAGATAATACGAATAACCATTACAAAGTCGGTGCAAATATATACTATAAAGCTATTAACAAAGGAAGTCAATAAATTTTATAAAAAGTCACCCAGCAACTAGAATAAAGGCATAGGGAAGCCAAGAAAATGGCCACAGGATTAAAAATTCATGATAGGATTTATAAATTACAAAACAACAATCATTCCTCGCATAAAGATCACAAGGGTAATTTTCTAAACAACCCTGATTACCGCTGGCTCTACCTAGCTAAAATAATATCCATAAAATCAGCAAAAACACCCTTAAAAGGACATGAATCAAACCCAAAATGCCCAAGGAATCAACCAGTGGCAGGTAACAGCAGAAGTTGTAGAATGTTTTACTAACATAAAAAGGCAGAATGAATGTACATTCATTCAATTCGATATCTGTAACTTTTACCCGTCTATCATCGAGAATCAACTAATTGCGGCTATAAAGCTAGCTAAAAGTTACTTCCCTATTAGCGATCGATGAATAAATATCCACGAGCAGACATAAACATCTATACTATTCCATAATGATTGTCTGTGGACCAAGAGAAATAACACAAAGTTTACTATTGCTATGGATGAGTATGACACAGTAGAAGCATGCAAAATTTTTGCAATTCTGTTTTTGCGGCGATTTAAAATTATGCGCGACATTAAGAACAACACGACTATATAGAGACGGCGGTGTAATTCTACTCCGAAAAACTAGCTCTGGTAATATCGGAAAATAAAGAACATTTTTTTTTTAAGTTCACGATCTAAATATTAGCGCCACCAATAATGCCAATGTGATTAACTTTCTCGATGTAACTTTAGACCTGAATAATAGTTACCATAAACAATATACGGTATTTACTCTGTACCCCCACTAGGACGAGATGTGACACAAGGTCTATTTTTAGGTGGGGAGACGAGCGCGTACACCCGGGACAGGAACAAAAATTCCCCTCAGCCTCCGCAACCGTCGGTTGCGCTGGCCTTGGTGGGAGCACCGGTCCCTCCGCCCGGTGCAATGGGACATGGCGGCCTCTCAGTTGCCCCTCTGTTCTTTGACAAAGAAAACCCCGTGCGCACTCTGTACAAAGACAGAAACGCAACTGAGAGATGATAAGTAAACGTGTAACTACTCAAAATGTGTAATTTACATATAGACCGTATACAAAAGAACTATATAACAACAGATACATTAGTAAATATTCAAACCACCGCTACATAATTGTAGATAATTTGCATAAATCAATCCATGTTAGATTATTTACCAACTCCAGCAGCAAGGAAATATTTGATACTGTCAGCGCTAAACATATAAAGGCTTCGGAACTAAGCAATCATAAAAAAAAGTATTTGGAAAAAACAATGATTGTAAGCAAAAACAGAATCCCCGTAAACGAACATCACATAAATTAAACTATTTTTAACAATAAGGTCAAAACTAATGGCAGAAAAATTTACCTAAAATTAATCTATAAGAATTTTAAGCATTCACCAACACTAAAATGATTTTTAACAAAAAAAAAAAAAAAATAAATGTTAAAAGCAGCTATAGCTGCGTTAGTAACACCGATAGATCTATATCCCGGCATAACAACATCATATTAAATAAAAATCTTTCCAACAAAGACGACGTATTTTTTCTAAAAATAAATGCAACTGCGGAGGAATACGACTTGTTCATTAAACGATCAATGTACGATCGATAGTATTGTATATCGAACGAGCATACTTTCCGGTAGCGATGTTAAATTTTATTTTGGTTCTCCCGAAAATACTTGTAAGTTTCGCTTTTACCATCACAGAATGACTGGCTAAAAATAAATGCAGAAAAAGCACTTCGCTATCAAATTATTTCTGGTAACTGAAAGATACCAGTAACTCCCTTTCAATTAAGTGGAGTAATATAGCAAGGGTAAAATCGTATAACGAAAAAGTAAATAAAAGTAACCCATACTTGGTTGATAAAATGATTATCTTAAAACACGTAAATAACACGGGGATATTTTTATTTTATTTTTTATAAATATTTCAACCCAAGCAAGGCAGGCGAGCCACTACTACGCAAGGGATTATGGTGAGTGAAAGTAAGAGAAAAGGCTGCTCATGGGCGATTGAGGAAAGGTTAAAAAGAAGAACGGGATTAGGGGCATCAATAGATGTCGATTGACATTATATTTAAATTTTTGACGATTATATTTATCAGGGAAGCAAGTAAGAGGAAGAGAGTTTCACTGTCGTGAAGAAGTTGTTGAAGTAGAAAAAGCGGTTATATTTAACCGTTTCAACATCTGATGGGTGGGACCGAGACTCCAGCCTAGTAGTACGCTTAAAGTCATGCAGTTCGGGCGCCAGGGAAACTAGCTTCTCAGAGCAGATGTCATGAAAATATTTGTAGAAGACAGCGGGAAGCGATTTAACGTCTAAAATTTAATGTTCCGAAACATAGAAACTTCTGTGCTGTGATGTAAAATATTGTTTTTAAATAAAAGTATTATTAAAATATTATGATCTACGTTGCATTGAGCACTTTAAAAAATGCTAAAGAACTGCGGATTATAAATCTGACAGTTCTTTTTCTTTATTTGTATATATATATATATATATATATATATATATATATATATATATATATAACAATGATCATTGAAGTCAACAATCAGAGATGCAATCGTCAGGCCACGTGCTCACTTACATATCTACATATGCTCTATCTCTGATATTGGGCACTTTATCCCATAAATATAGCACACCTTAAAACTATATTTCTTCGCACACGCATACTATATATATATATATATATATATATATATATATATATATATGCCCCCCCCACATATATATATATATATATATATATATATATATATATATATATATATGACCACTTTCTTTAATTAACTGCTGCTTGGCTTCACCATGAGCTTACTAATACCTTTTAAGACTTGCATTTTTACTAACGTGTATTCAATAGGCAAGAAATGTTAACTTTCCACCGAGTAATTTTTGGCACAAAACACATTCTTCAATGTTGTTATATAATTCCTTTCTCCACAACAGATCTACTTAACAATTTGAAGTGCCATAGCCAGATAAAACTCATAGAATCTGTAACCAGCAGCGAAAAGACTCACAAGCGTTGTGCGTGCATTTAATGACAAATCATCTACTATCTTGAAACGTGATTTTCGTTGCCTCACCAGAGATATTATACATTAACCTTGACTTAGTCACCGAAGATTTCCAAAGAATTCATAGTTCCCTGGAATGTTTAAACACCCCAATACAAAAATGTTTTTATTGATAAAATTATGTAAAATATTGTTGTAATGCTGAAAAGAATAACTTACCAATCTATTTCCGTTAGAATATACACCCTTGTGCAAATTAATTGAAACAATTGTTTTAGTTTCCTTAATTTCATCATTCCGTCAGCTTTAGACCCACTGGAGTTACAGGGTGTATCTGGTTTCTATTTTTTCCTCAGATTAGGTCATTTGCAGCGGTGTGCTGTAAGATGAATCTATTTTCAGTCTTTATGACGAAATTTGTTTGAACCTACAAAATATTGCGTCATCAGTGATTGCATCATATTTTTATCACGCCCAAGCACTATTGTCTCGACTGTCGATTAGTTGTCCCACAGCAATAGTCTGCGATGGACGTTACTCCATGGAAGTTTTCTAAAATTGTAACACTGCATGAACACACTGGCAAGCCTTACCAGTGAGCAAATCAAAGTACTATAGACAGGCCCGGAAACTCCACTGATTTAAATTCAATCGATAATCTGTGGTCAAACTGCAAGGAACAACTTCGTGGAATGGGCATACGAAGCATATGCACGGGGTCATGTTTCATTGGAAAAATACGAAATATAGTAAATAATAAGGGAATTATTCGTTTTGTTTCAATTAATTTGCACATGAGTGTACATTAAATCAGACCTTGAACTGAAGATATACTTATTCATTGGAATGAAAGTTAAATTGCGTCTAGAGATTATATGCAAAAGAGGTATTGTCAAATATTTTATGTAAAATTCATAGATATGTGTTATCCATTGAAATAATTTGTACTATTATGTATAGCGAGTAAGCATGAAAGCAATTAAGTCCCAATTTTCAATTTCAGATTGATATTTAGTATTTCTTTTAGTAATTATAGCAATTTGCAGTGTCAAGAGATTATTTGCAAGAACTAGAATTTGGTATTATGGCTCGTAAAAAAGAACTAACAATGAATAAAAAGAACTATATAAGCAAAGAAATTAGCAAAGGAAAGTCTTCGCTTCAAATTCCTAAGGATTTGAAAAGGGATCATCGAACAATCAAGAAAATATGTCAAAAGGGAATTCAACCAAGAAAAATAAGTCTCAGGCTGAATTCAGGAATTTAATAAAGCGATATATATCACATATCTGAAGAGAATTAATAAGAAACCCAAATGCGTCAAGTGCGTTCATATTTGAGGCCGCTGGAACTCCTATGGTGTCAAGAGAAACTAGGTATAAAGCATTAAGGAAGTTTGCTGATGTAAAAAATCAAATAAAGAAATCAATTTTAACAAAAAAAACATAAGGAAAGAATATTGCATTGGGCAAAAAAATACATGAAAACTGATTTCAGTAAAGTGCTTTTTACAGACGAATCAAGGATCACCCTCGATGGGCCCGATGGATGGGCTCGAGGATGGGTTTGCAAGCAACATGACCCAAGAAAATTTTTTAAACGCCAACAAGGCGGCGGTGGGATCATGATATGGGCTGAGATTATTGGTAATGAGCTCCTGGGTCTATTGAGACGGGGTTAAAATGAATTCCAAAAGTTACTGTGATTTTCTAGAGCAATATTTCTTTGAATAACTTGATAACCAGTCTTTAGCCAAGCGTAGATCTATGATCTTTATGCAAGACAACACACCAAGTCATGCATCAAAGTTTACTAAATCCTGGTTGAAAGAAAAGCATTTGTTGAAGATTCTCTTATTGACTGGCCTTCAAATAGCTGTGACTTGAATCCCATTGAGAATATGTGGAGCATCCTCAAGAGAGATATTTATTCTAATGGAAGGCAATTCAACAGCAAGTGTGACCTCTTGGAGGCAGTTAAGGTTTCTGCAGACAACTTACCAGCCGCTAAAATTGCAAATCTAACATCAGATGTTGAATATAGACTGCTAAGTGATATTGAAAAGAAAGGAGTATTTGTGCAATACATTTTAGGAGGTTCTTATTATTTTTTGTTAATATATCTTTTATTTTAAAATAATTTTTTTTCATGTTTTTCCTTTAAGAAATTGACGAATTTGTTCTAAAATCTTTTCATATTATTTTTTTTACATTAGTTTTACAAGGTATAATAATGTAAACGTATCAAAATAAATAGTTGCAAATAAACTGTCTGTTTTGTTTACTTAGTAAAAATAAATTCCTACCTAAAACAAAAGTTTTCTCTGTCACTATATATCTAAGTTAATAATATTGAGTAGAATCTAAACAACATCATAATGTGACTTTTAACATTAAAGCCGCAACTCTTTATACCAATTCATAACTTGCATATAATCTCTACACGCAGTTTATAATACATTTGTTGCATAAATATGTTTTAAATTATTTGTTAAGTACACAAATAAAACAATAGATTGATTCATTAAAAATAGGCACAATATATTTCTATGAATAGTTACATTAGCTAAACTCATAATTAGATGGTTAAAAAATATATACATATATATATATACATATATATTTATATATATATATATATATATATATATATATATATATATATGTGTGTGTGTGTGTGTTTGTGTGTAAGGTTACCTACACACCAAACGTCAGCCTTCCTGGAAAAACTGAGCTACAAATGCGCCACACCCTGTGCTTCACACTGTCACTGGGTGAAGGTAGTAGAAAGAGAAATTAAAAGAAACAAATTGCCAACTAGGAATGCGAGTACATAAAAAAAGGCAATGCACCCACTGTGACTAAAATTGTGAGTTAAAATTGCACCTGTTTGTTGTTAATATATATATATATATATATATATATATATATATATATATATATATATATATATATATATTATAAAATATAGTAAGTTGCTTATAAAATTAGTTATTAGTTAATAAGTTATTATAAAATATAGATAAGTTGGTCAATAAAACAAAGTCAGATGAAAGGTGACTGGTGTAGTCAGTACGAAAAAAAATTATTAATATTAAACAGGGTACAAAGATGAAGCATGGGGATTGAGGGTACAAGATCAGAATTTCCTAATACGCCTGTGTTCTTCATCAGCGGAAGCGAGAAATAAACGGTGGGGACTATCCAACATTAGTTCTTGAAGATGGGTAGAGCCATAAATGTTGGTGGAATTCTTAGAAAAAATCCGGTCCCCGTTTGATTTTTCGCTCTGCGAAACTTTTTGTGAAAATCACCTTATATTTAAAAATTGTGATTGGTGCTGGGTAGAAGGAGAGTGAGATGTTGAGTACAGAGGAAAAGAAGGGTTACACGTCGTGGGGTAGGGACGGTATTAGTGTTGAAAGATTTTGTGCATTAGGATAAAATGTGGGAACACAACGAAATTTGCAATTAAAATAAAATGAAAGAAAAAGAAAGAGAAAAGAAATAGCACAAAAAGTGGGTAAAGAATTATTTTAGGAAAATCACCGTTAGAAAATAGGGGGTGCGATATATATATATGTATACGTAACAGTGGCGACTCTGAGGTGACCTCTTCCTGCCTCAGCTTGAGCGAGTTAGTATCCAAGTATGTCTATTTCAAAGCAACAACTATCTTTTTGCAGTGGCCCGATTTCATACTTGACTTATGAAAGAAAAAATAAACTTTTAAAATAATCTAAGCGAAAAAGAATGAAGTAAAACTAACGTATCTAGTTGGGTTGCGTAGATCTGAGCTTTTGCATGCTGGAGGCAATGTAAGTTCTGCTTTAATTTTATAAATAATATTTAAAATTTCTAAGGACATGTATTCCCCCTTTTTTCAATTAAAATAATTTATATCAATTATTCCTTAGAATAATCATTTTTAAGCAAATTATTCTGTACAGTTTGAGGTTTTTAACGGAATGTATCAATGGAATATGGAGCAAAATAAATTTAGCCCGACTTTGTCAGCCACAAATCAAGGAAAGTGGCAGTCCTAACTCAAGGACTGGAGGGATAGGATGAGGTGCGTGACTGGGATAGTGCTGAGGAAATATGATATCAGTCAGAAGTACTTATCATAAACGTACAATAAATTAAACTAAAAATTCACAGACAGAGAGAAATATAAACACACTAATGCATAGATATGTATATATAGAACCACACACTCGAGATAGATACTCACATTTTACATGTCAGCATATTTGTAAAAAATAAATATTTATATAAAATTATTACAAGTAATATTAAAATACCATACTTTTTTTAAAATTACATGCTCAGAGATTTTTTTAAATTATATATTTCAGTTAGAGGAAAGAAATGATTTTAGCATCTAAGTTATAGTAAGAGTATATTTTCTTAAAGATTGTAATGAATCCGACAAACCCTGATGACTTAGAGTCACCACTAACACATACACACACACGCACGCACGCACACAAACGCACACACACACACACACACACACACATATATATATATATATATATATACACATATATACATCCCCTATATATATATATATATATATATATATATATATATATATATATATATATATATACATCCCCTCTTCAGGTACCAATAGAACTGCCAAACTGACCAAGGGAATTCAAAGCAGCATGAATCCATCCATCTCTTATCTCAAATAACAACTTAAAAGAAACTGTTTGACCAACAGAAGGAATGTTAAAAAATTCATGTTATAAAATAAAAAACAAATAAAGAAACAAATGAAAACTACAGACAAAAGTTCATTTTCTCCATCAAGACATTCATTTCTGTAGTTTACTGCTACCAGCAAGCAGAAATATTTTTTCTCCTGATGATGGCCATGTGCCGGAACTAGTCGAGGAATCTAAATGAAATAATAATAATAAAAACGAAAGAATAGTAAGCTACAACTCAGTGTGTCTGAAGATTTCAATTTTTTTAATCAAATTTTATCGTTCAATATATATATATATATATATATATATATATATATATATATATATATATATATATATATATATATATATTTATATATATATATATATATAACACCCTTTCCAGTTGAGAAACACTTTTCTATTGTTTTGTCATTTTAGACCTATGCTGGATGATCTACACTACCACCCCCAAACCGTACGAGTTTGGTTTGCTTATCAAATTGAAATCGCCCGATGGTGTATTCATTTTATTACAAGTCACTGTCTACCTGATGATTGAATGTGAGAACACATGAAACTCATAGTAGTGAGCCAGTCATTGCCGACCTGGTTATTTCAAATATTATATATATATATATATATATATATATATATATATATATATATATATATATATATATATATATATATATATAAATTGCAAATTAACAAGACCTATCAAACTACGCGAAATCATATTTTAGCATATTTAAATCCAGCAGTATATTTACTAAATAATCTTTCAGTAAAATAGACAAAGCCCATCAGATAATTAGTCGCGAAAATATTCACTTACTTAATAACACTTTAAGCAACTTATCTCTTGACTGAATATCACTCGACAATGTCAGGTGTCCCAATAAATCTTATATATATATATATATATATATTATGTGTGTGTATCTGCTCGTGCGCGTGTTGGTGTAACGTAAATTTCATTTCGCAATAACTAGTCAACCAGATATTACTGGAAGAGAACCCTTTAATGTCAAGTTTAATAATAATAATGATTAATTTTATTATAATTATTATTATTATGTATTAATGATAATACTAATTATTATTATTACTATCATTATTAATTGTTATTATAATAATTTTTTTCTTATCTTATTAAGAGCTTTGCTAAAATATGTTTTCTGGAAATGAATCGGATTTTACATTCAGTACTTGTGAAGCGTAAATACACGATAAATGATCATTTAATATCACTCCTATAAGGGTAAATAGTAGGATAGACTGATTTCTATAGCCTTGCCTAGCAAACGGTCGAAGAGAAGAACTCTGAATTCAAGAGATCTGACTATTGATTAAATAGCCGATGAATTGGCCAAGCGGGATGATTTCGGTTACAACGATAAAGACATGGCCAGTTAGGTAGGTGTTCTTCCAACAGGAGTTAGAAGTCACTGGTTACGCGCGCACACACACACACACACACACACACATATATATAAGTATTTTTTTATCTTTTAAAATATAATAATAATATTAACTTTTTAAATATAATGAAAAAATTGTAATAATTATAATATTAATTACTTTTAATAATTATTTTTAATATAATAATATTATATTTTTAATATAATAATCATGTTATTCTCTACTTTGTATCAAGCGCTTTTTAAAAAATTAATATTAAAGAACTCTATATTATAAATCTGACTGTCCTTTCATATTATTTGAATATATATATATATATATATATATATATATATATATATATATATATATATATATATATATATATATATATATATATATATGTATGTATGTATGTATGTATGTATGTATGTATGAAATTTTCTTTAAAAACGACTAATAAGGCGCTATGCTTAATGTTTTTATATCATTTTTTCATGTGTTCGTATAATTTGTTTTCATTTCTGGATATAAATTATATAAAAATTGTCCGAATATTTCATATGCCCAAGCGCTTTTGGCTATACTTGGAGCCATTATCAAGAATGAATTTTATCTTAACTGAATATATGGAGTAATTTATGTGTGTATCTTGAGTTATAGGAATATTTTATTTTCCAACCACGGTTGATATACTGTGGCTGTGTTCATAGTTGATATTATTTAGTGTTAGTTTTTAATTTTTACATATATTTCCTTCGACATATTCTTATGATATATGTTTCACCATTTTCTCATCAGGGTCTTGGCTGCTCGTCATTATGCGTCAGTTCAGTCTCAGTATCCCCAATAATCATGGCCTTCCGTCAATACTAAGATTAATATTTTAGAACATCAGCGTCAGTGACCATGACTGGATGATCATTTGTAGTGAGTTCGATTCTCACTAGCTGACGTTTGATGGAACTAACCGTAGCATATTGTGGTCGACATCGTCATTAAATGATAAAAAACTTTGACTTGTTCATTGCTAGTAGTAAGTTCGATGCTAATTGGATAAACCAAACTTGTAAACTGGTGTCAAAAAGAGTAATGAAAAAAAAAAGCTACATTTAATAAGGCGAATGATAAATTTATTTTTCGTTCCAAATCTAGTCTGTGTATTCAATTGATCACCCATCCTGGCCTGTGCAAATATTTACCCCCAAAATCGATTTGGCACCACTCCATCGTAGGTTATTTATAGATATCACAGTTTGATATATTTAATCATCCTAAAATACGTCTGGGAGTAATTTTCTTTTCACATCGGTGCCTTATAAAAATAACAATAAAAATCAATAAAAATAACATAACAGTTACCATTTTTGAAAATGTTCAAAATGTTCCGGTTCTGTGAAAGGAAAGAAATCAGTAATAAGTAATATTTAAGCTGAAATATATGTAATTAAGAGAAACTAAAAAAAATCCTACTATGTATGTCAACGTTTTCAGTTGTTTTAATTTGTTAAAGAGAATTCAGTTTGTCTCGTCTGATTGTATTTTTAAATGCGATTTCCCAAGTCACCCAATATAACAGAATTAAATAAAGGTTTTTTCGTTTACACTATTTACATTGATTAGACTGATTTCCACATCTTTATTTCCATATTAACGACGTTTCGGTCAATGTACACTTCGGCCACCTTTACTTGGTATTAGCTGGAATTTTGAACCAAAATCTTTATTTAGCCCTGCGCCATCACCATCCCCATTATTTTAATTAGGTGGGGTCGGAGTAATAACGTCGCGGGGGACGGAAAATGCCATGTCCTTGACCTCTATGTACATGCACGCGTATAACCCCACTCCAGATGAAAAAAAAATGAACGTTCTGGGTATGACGATAAACTATATCCTGCAGCATGACCTCTGATCGGGAGGTTTTGAGGAGTGTAGAAACACCTGTTAATTGTTGTTGTTCCCAGGTCAACTCTGACTTGGATAGTAGGTCCTGTTAGAGTTCCAGCTATGGGCAAATAGTTAACCCCCAATCTGAGGTCAAAACACTATGAAAGTATAAAAATAAATTATTATATTTAAAATAGCAGCAGTATGCTTCTGAAAAAAAAATACCAACAATACATTTTTACCAGCAATGCATTTTTAAAAACATATTACCAGAAATATATCTGACTTTCGAAAAAAAACCTCTTTGCAAAAATACGTCAATGAAACATACATAATCTATTCATAGGAACTTGTCCCACGAATCTTGTCGGCATTAAATAACCCATTGATGTTGATATGTTGTAAAATAAAATACACCATAAATTATTAAAAAATGAACTTGTGCCAGATTCTACCTTAGAAGAGGGGTCAGGTTAATAAAGGTTATACACTTATCTTTTTACATATATGTAAGCCCTCTCGGAAACTGAGATCCGAAATTGTCATTCAAATTATGTGTAGATATGCATGCATAAACGCAAACGTACAAGTTTGCGTTTTGCATGCATATCTTCAGAACACACCTAAAACATTCCGAAAACATTTTATTTATATAAATAAATGAATATGTAGAAATAATTTCAGTAATAAATATTATCGAGCAATATTAGAAATGTTGAAATAAAAATCTCATATTATCTGAAATATATAAGGTGTTTTTCTTGGTCGCAAATTCAAGATTTTATTGCTCAGCGGATTTTGTCCTGGCTGAGTGCAAGTGAAATGTATTATTCCACTGTTTAATTTAAATTTAATTCAAATTAGCTCTGTGTGTGGGTTCTTTTTTTTTGTGTGTTTTTTTTTTGTGTGTGTATGTGTTTGCGCTTTGCATACATTCAATGATATAAACGATACGCATATACTTGGACGGTCCGGACGTCTTGTCCACACCCTAGTAACAAGTAATCAGAACAACAGAAGTACAAGTAATACATTAATACAAAGCACATGTACTGGATTCAGTTTATTCACTTTCAGTCATGCTGTCACACATCGAGACGTTCTGTATGAGCTCCGTCATTTTCGCGACAAAAAAAAGATGCTGCGCCATGTCCTGTGTGATGTTTTACGAAGCTCTGCTTTGTTGATTGTTCTAAAGGCTTTTCATTCAACTGATGGGTATTCCGACATCGTTCATGTGAAACTCTCTCCTTGATAATACCCAAAAGCGGGATTAAATAGACAATTATATTATGTAGGCAGTGGCAAGACTTTCGGACCACCATGTACATTATATACGCGCATGCAAAATCACAATGAGACAATGGGTAACAAACAGAGATTCAGAATATTTTAGAATCTACACCAAGCATGAGTAACCTTTACCCGACAGTGGGCCGTATGATCTATTTCTCAACAGACAGCGAGCCGGACTACTGAAAAGATTCAATGTAATTTTTAGTAGTTCGTACCTCAGCTATTTTCACTACGGAGGACCATAAGCGTAAGCATTTACCATAGAAATGGGAGAAAAGTTGTTTTTTTTAACTTTGGAGAAAAGATTTCTCTATAATTAAAAAAAAAGTAGTATTGTTATAATATTATCACTGAGGTCAGTGGGATTAGCAAATGTATCTGCGTGTTATTTATAATTTTTAAATCTGAAAATAAAATTATATCTTCACAGAAAAAAATGTTATGAAAATTTCCAGTTTCAGAATTTTGAAAATATATATATTTACACGAATGATGTTTCTTAGTGACAATCGCCAATGGCTTAAAATGATGAAAACGTTACTTTCACTGAAAGATTACGAAATTTGGGAAACAATGCACTTAATCGTTATTTATGTAAGTGGTTATCTATGAGTGAGTGTTAATGAATAAGTGAGAATTAAATGAAACCAACAACATTTTATTAAACGTTATTTCCTTTATGAAATTAAGTATAACACGAAGAAAGACCAGTTTTCCCAGGGTTATCTATACTAACTCTAAAGTTTACGTCTCTTTTTGGATTTAATAGCAAGTTTCATGCCTTTTTTGGTTTAATTAGCAGCTAAAAAACCAGGGTGCTGAATTTTATTAATGTATGACTGCATACCGTCCAATTTTGTAATGAGGGTTTACCTAAAATTTAAAATCAGTCATCCCTAAGTTTAGTATTGGCCGTAATAGTCGATTAGGAACATCTTAAAGAAACTTTATGTAGTAATAGATTTATTTTGCTATAATTGATATTACATATATGACAAAGCAAATCAGTAAGATTAAGTGAGCTAGTTTTGAAAAAGGTATATAATTTTGCATTTCTAGGCAATTTTTCGAAATTCAAAATATAGCTCCAAACAAAAAAAATATATAAACAAATCTATAACGTATATTTGTATTGTTAATATGTAAATATTACCGTTGTTACATATTGTTAATATGTAAATATTACTTTTGCCTCTTTTCCCGCCAGACATTTGAGATAAATAACTGTTTCTACCGGCTTCATATGCAATCGACTAAATGCCTTTCATCAGTATTTGATGAGATATGAAAGTATTTGTTAATGACAAATATCAAGTATCAAATGGTAAAAAAAACATCCACTCTGGTTACCAGTTTAGGTCCTGTTAGAGATACATCAACTGCGAGCGGTATGACTTCACTTGGAGCCGTGTAATTATGATACTGTAGGAAAGCACGAAATAACGTATTCGCTCATCGATGTACAAAGACAACTAAACATTTATATTTATACAGATCCACGAACAAAGATGGATTATTTTTTTAGGAAAATTGGACATGTAAAATGATACACTTAATATAGGTGCTTCCATAAAAAAGGCGATACCTAAAGATTAAGGTGCAGTTTAAAACAAAATTTAAAACTTCCCGAAGATTTATAGAGTTTGAAAGAAGTAGAAATATATTGCTTATAGAGTTTGAAAGATGTAGAAATATATGGCAGTAGTGTTTAAAAGAAATAGAAATATATTGTAATAGCGTTTGAAATTAGTAGACATATATTGTAATATTGTTTGAAAGAAGTAGAAATATATTTAATAGTGTTTGAAAGTAGAAGACATATATTGTAATAATGTTTGAAAGAAGTACACATATATTTAATAGTGTTTGAAAGAAGTAGAAATATATTGTAATTGTGTTTGAAAGTAGAAGACATATATTGTAATAATGTTTGAAAGAAGTACACATATATTTAATAGTGTTTGAAAGAAGTAGAAATATATTGTAATAGTGTTTGAAAGTAGAAGACATATATTGTAATAGTGTTTGAAAGAAGTAGACATATATTTAATAGTGTTTGAAAGATGTAGAAATATATTGTTTATAGTGTTTGAAAGAAGTAGAAATATATTGTAATATTGTTTGAAAGAAGTAGAAATATATTATAATAGTTTTTGAAAGAAGTAGAAATATATTGCTTATAGTGTTTAAAAGAAATAGAAATATATTGCAATAGTGTTTAAAAGAAATAGAAATATATTGTAATAGCGTTTGAAAGTAGTAGACATATATTGTAATATTGTTTGAAAGAAGTAGAAATATATTGCTTATAGTGTTTGTAGAAATCACGAGCCAGTTCTGGAGCACATTTCTTCAGGTCAATTCAAGTGATACCGACAAGTCCCGATGAATTTCTGCATACTTTGAACTATTGCCTTTTACAAGTAATGTGTTATCTGAAATCTAAAAAGAAATATCACTGGAAATGTTTTCGTTGGTGAAGAGAATATTAGATCGGAACCAAGTAACAATGTTCAACATAAAATAATTAAACTTTCATTTTGGTTTGGCATCTGAAACAATTACTATATTTCATCATGTGCTACAGATCCATCGCGGAATGCCGAATTCATTTTCGGTGTTTTATACAGGCTCCAAATTGGCAAACATCTTAAGATACAGTTCATGCCTTCGTCTAGTTCCCGTATCCCTACAGATGTTTCCCACCTGTCTCGCAGTTATTCTACCAAGAATATGGAACGTGTCCCTTGTTGATAATTCTTGTCTTAAGTAATTTGAACGTTTTGTCCAATCTTCCAATCATCTTACATATCGAAAAATACATTCGAAAATAGCACTATTTCGCTTGGGTGTTTCAAAATCACAGACCACTTATCAATTTAGAGCTACTGCAAATATTTTTTGTATGTTTATATCTTTATGAGTACACGGGATTGGTCTGTGTTAGGGAACCTTGAATATTTTGATCATGAACCCACAAAGAAAAACAACAGAAAAGTCAGCAAGTTTGACGTTTGCATATTATAGTGAACCCAAGTGAACCCAAGTGAACCCAAGTATATCATATATATATATATATATATATATATATATATATATATATATATATATATATATATATGTATATATATATATATATATATATATATATATATATATATATATATGTATATATATATATATATATGTGTGTGTGTGTGTGTGTGTGTGTGTGTGTGTGTGTGTGTGAGTGTGTATAAAGTGTCAAATTGTTAAAGACCAGATTTATTGGAGGAATTGAAAGATTAAATGGATGCTACTCTCTTACATCTTAATGTCTAGAATAGCGAAAACATAACATCCAAATTAGATCCGTGGTTTTATCAATTTACAAAACCTTAGGTTTATTTAGTTTCTAGTAATCTTTTTCATTTTTTTTCCTTATAGGCTGGCACACGCATCATGCTGGACAATTTTAAAAGAACATCATTATTTTCAGAGGCATGTTTCAGAGGCTTTAATACATCATGTTTTTTTAATATATCATCATTCACTCCATTGATTGAAAATTTGCAATTCAGATTTCTAGAAGCCATCAGGGTCCATGACATCCAAAGCATGGACGCTGGGGACACAATCCCGTAATCATGCACGTCTATTGGGAAACTATAGTTGTGTCAGCATGAGAAAACACATTCACACTTTTACGATACACTTTATTTTTAGATAATCTTTTCTACGCAAAATAATACTACCCTGAAATAACTATGAGTGATGTTCCGAAAATATTGTTTTCTATTTATTTCCTCAGAGACTGGAATAGCTACAGAGAACAAAACAGAGAATATTGTCAGCAATAAAAATGTCATCTTTGAACGTTGGGTCTGCATTTCCGACAAGAAGGACGACTCCGTTTCATGCACATTGCCAAATTCTGATACCATAATTTAGTTACTGTAAACATTCACCAAGCACCGATGAATTCGATTGGTTGTTTTTTATATGCATGTGGAAATTCAATGAAATATATCTCTGAACAGTATGAACCTTCCTATCAGGTGTCATTTTGCCAGCTGCTGGTTGAAACAAGTAGACATTGTACGGATCACACAGGCTTACACTTTGTTTGTTGAAATAGTGAATGGAATAATTTGGCTTTATTATGACCAGGATACGGTAGCTTAAACCATAAATCTTGTAAATTCCGGCGTACATGTCGTGCTTTCGAGCCTAAAATATATTTCGAAAACTAGAGTTCGACATATATGTCGGGTATAAAATACACCGTGTTTTAAACAAGTGGGTGAGCACCCCTAACAATTACTGTACACAGCTTACCGTAACTCCAGCAGGCTGCCACAGATATCAGTCTGTTATGTGCCATGCGTGATACACGCTTAACCGATCATGTATCTTTCGATACATGACTGTCGACTCAGTTTTTTCCCGCAGTAGGTTGCCATTTTTTCTGCGGTAGACCAGTTGCCATCCAAGACTATAGAACCCAGTCTGTCCTGCTATTTACCCATAGCTGGGGAGAGTGGAATAGCATTTATAAATTTTCCAAAGGGTATTAGCACGTAAATGAATGTAATGGGTGTGACTGGAATTCGGACTCGGCACCCCGTCCCGCTGAAAGTAGTGTTTGGTGAACATATTTGGAATATTAACAAGAATTAGTATAAAATAATAAAATAGTGATACATAATCAGTATTCTATTAATGCTACTGCACGCATCGCATCAAACATTTGATACATTAAATAAAACGCTGACCGAAGCGCCTATTAACACAGGCGCCCATTCATACAACTAGGTATGGCATGCATGTTATCTACGCAGTTTCATGATAATAACTATAGTTTAATGACATATAACAGCAGCGTATTGAATACTTACATACCGTAAAACCACAATTATTGTCTAATTAGTGTACATTATTTTAAAGGTCACGCGAACGTTAACGTATGGCATTGATGATTAAATCCTTAACCCTAAGATACAATGTAATTTGAAAAAGAACATTACGCTAACTCATATATATATATACTTATATATGTTTATCACTAGACCTGACGAATTCTAAATGCTCGCTAAGTTATGCGCATACAATATACAGTACCTGACGTTGTGTGTTGTAGGTGGTTTGATCTACAACGCTTATAGAAATATATTATGTTTATTGTCACAATATACAGGTAAGTGGCGTGATCTTATGTAGTGCTGGCACAGGTTATCGTATACTGTAGACTAACGTTATTAGGAAGGTTCGGGGTAACTGGTTGCCCAGCATATGTTTGGGGGTCTACCTATATGGTAGGTATATCCCTAACTCAGAATTCTGGGTTTAAAATTTTGAGGTCGACTTGTACGGCGCATTTTATGGTATCTTCAGCTTTTCAACATTATCTTTAGTTTTTCCGGTCTCGAATGCCATGCCCCACGTAAAATTCGGTCATAAATGGATTAGGTCACTGTAAATCGGAACACAAATAAATGTTCATTTTCAATTGTGAAATAAAACACAATTTATTTGGACGGTTCGGGGAAACCGGTTGCTTAGCGTATGTTTGGGGGTCGACCTATATGGTAGGTATATACCTATCTCAGAATTCTGAGTTTAAAATCTTGAGGTCGACTTGTACGGTGCATTTTATGGTATCAACAGCTTTTCAACATTGGCTTTAGTTTTTAAGCTCTCGAATACCTTGCCCCACGTCAAATGCGGTCATAAATGGATTAGGTCACTGTAAATCGGAAGACAAATTAATGCTCATTTTCAAGTGTGAATTAAAACACAACAGATGAAAAATATGAAAGAAATGTATCACAATATGTGATTAACATTCGAATATTGACAGAAATTAGTAGTTGTGGCAAAAAAACAAAAAAACAAAAAAACTTTAGCTTATTTAATATTTCGTGAATGCTGAGTAGATTTGGTTCGATTTAGATTCCATTAGTTGTCAAGCATTACCTTGTTGTCTCATTCCTTTTGATACTTCTGTAATTTCAAAATCCTGATGGAATCTCTTAGGTTGTTCTTCACTAATATCATCCAAATCAAATTATATCATTGGCAAATTAAAGTTTCTATCACAAATGTTTGATACAGACTATGAAAAGGGATTCATGAAAGGAGTTTGCATTGTTTCCATTGATAACAGAACAAAATAATTATACTCTCGTTATCAACATTCATTATATCACATGATATTGCTTTTATTGATAACATGCACCAATGCAATTACACTGCCATCATACATCATCTCCAAGTGCATTATAATATTTCCATTCATAACGTAGAACAATGCACTTACACTGGCATTATTAACATTTATTATGTTCGAGGACTTTATAATGTTTCCAATCAAATCTGAGGAAAATACAATTAAGCTGTTATTATCAATAGGAAGATACATAATATAAAATGATGTTTGAGCTACCAGGATTTCAACAGCAATTATGTTGGAGGCATTCAGAATTACTTGTAGAATTATGTTTAATTTAGCTATAAATAGCCATTTTTATTTTTTAGAAAAAACAAAAAACAAAAAACAATTTCGATACAGGAAAATTTCGAGCTAAACAATAAAACAAAATTAGTTAGCATTTTGACACAGCGTCCAGAAATGAACTAAAACAGAATATACGCTGCTTGGCACGAGGAGAACGATACTAATGTATTACCTGTCTGGCGTTCGGTAGTATTTAAAAACAAAGTGTTTTTAGACCAAATTTTTAATAATATTTTAAAATTTAATACTACTCAAAGCCAACTGAGGCGGTTTATTTAATGCCGATAACTAAGTTTGCGTAATTGATATAAGTACATATTTCTTTGTTACTATTTTGTAAATAATAGTAATCCATTTCGTTCTTCAAAGTTTACCTACCCTTATAACATTAAAAAAAAAAGAATCTGGATACATCGTATTTAAAATAGACGTCTCTTTATTCACTATAATGATGTCTGAAGAAAATAAAATGTATTAAAAACAAAATTCAATAATATTTTTAGAAATTGCAATGATTAAGTTTCGGATACGAAAATAAGCAGATAAGATCTCTTGAGAAAAAAACAACCTGACTGAGAAGATGGCGTGAAGTTTTTCACGGCCTACAAAGGTGAACTCATGTTCAATCCCTGCTGGAGGACACTGTTTTTATTTAAAATTCGGATACCATTATACATCTTACAAAGACAGAGACAGACACACACACACACACACACTCACACACACACACACACACACACACATATATATATATTTATATACATACATACATAAATAGAGAGACAGAGAGAAACATGTATATATATATATATATGATTAACAAACCTAGATTAATTATGTTCCGGTATTTGATCAGAATTTGAGATGCGAACCGTGCATAAAGTTTTTTTGAGGTTTTCTCCCTATATTAAGATATTCTTCTCTCCAGAAAACAGAAGGTAGCTATGATCAATGTGGTTTATAGTACAACTACGCTGAGCGGATATAGTTTTTGGGAGAGGCCGCATCATCACGCGAGATCAATAGTTTGAACAATGCCATCAGTTTTTAACCATTCTGCCGGGCAGCTAATACTAATCACTGCACACCACTTTTGCAGTGGTGTGCAGTTATATGAGTCTATTATCAGGGTGTATGATGAAATTATCCTTGAAAAATATTGCGTCATCTGTGATTGCATCAGATTTTTATCACGCCGAGGTACAGTTGTCTCGACTGTCGATTAGTTGTCTAAAGGCCATTGTCTGCAATGCACGTTACTCCAAGGAAGCGTACGAAAATTGTGACGCTGCACGAACACACTAGCAAACATTACCAGTGAGCAAATCGAATTACTATAGACTGGCTCGGAAACTCTCTGATTTAAATCCAATCGAGAATCTGTGGTCAGAATGCAAGGGACGACATCATGGAACGGATATACGAAGTACTAACATATGCACTGGGTCATGTTTGATTGGAGAAATACGTAAAAAATAGATAATAACGAAATTATTCGTTTTCTTTGAATAAATTTTCACAAGACTGTAATTTTCGAGAGCAGCTGTTAGTTTTACGTAGCCGGATCTATCGCACTTAATTATTTGTAAATAGTTAAACTATCATGATAAATGTCTAGTTGGAAAATGATGGAATCGAGAAGCTTGTTGATTAATATAAGAACAATTTAGATCAAAAGCGAGAACCCTAGGCGAACCTCAAATAAATGAGAGTTGTTCTAGAAGCGTACTCATTCAACGTGACTTGATTCACAGTCCGATTTGTAAGAACGAATGAATTACGTCAAATATCTTGTTACGGACACCATAGACCTTCTGATTTTCGAGAAGGCTATCATTACAATCACTGTCAGAAGCCTTCGAGATATCTAAAACCATAGTACGAGCCTCACCATTCTTATCTGTAATGAAATAGAAAAAATTCCAAATAACCTTTAACATATTAGCTGTTCACCGACAGAAAAGAAAGACATATTTATCTTCAAGAAGGCAGTGTGACGTGAGATGCCTAACCAATTCAGCTTTGATTAGAGACTCCATTAATTTGTCGAGAAGAGACAAAATAATGCCCATAGACATAATAATGTCCATAATAGGGGAAGTGTGAAAAGGAAATATCCCCTTTTCTTGCACAGAACAACCATCATCTGGTGAACACCTACGCGATCCGAACACGTAAGCAAATATAAAAAGTTAATTTCTCGCTCAACCCAACGTCCATAAGGGAAAAATGCAAACATAAGGCAATATTATACTTCACGCATGACTCACCCATTGTAAAGACAGATGCGGTCTAATGCTATTAGTCTGACTGCTTGCATCAATAAAAACTCAAAATTGTCTACGCTGAGACTAATTTCGCCTTTGTAATAAAGCATGCTCACTGCTCTTCAATCCGTGTTTGATAATTGACCTGCTACCCTCAAGTTCTAAGACTATTGTTTCGATATCTCCGTAATAATTCATTGGTTATTCGATAATCCAAATTTATTTACTAAACGTTACCCGATGTAAATGAAATATTCTTAGCATATATCTATTGAATCTGTTCTTGCAATAACTATCTCCGTTCGATTCTGCGCTGGTTTTCTATTTGTAGATTATATGTGGCACAATGCCGAATGGATGGATACCCAGTGAAGATCGAACACATTATTCATTCGGAATTGATCTAGCGATACATAGTTGCTGATCATTGCATCGACTCGAAGTACCATTTCTGTTCGAAAATATGGTGATTTTCTAGCTTAGCCTAAATGTTTCAGAAGGCAGAAATTACAGGGCATCCAGTGGGGTTCGTACTCGCCATTCAGTGGTAAGTAATCTAGCGAGACTGTAGCTATTAAACTTTGTCCAAGTGGCCCTCCGTTCGAATCTATTGTAAGTCACACTGTAAGATGTCCAATTTTCCCAATCCGAGCAGACATCACATACAGATACAGAGTTAATGCTTTACAGAAAAAAAGGTATTCTATGAATTCCATCAGAATTTATCTTACATCATTTACACTTCACTATCTGTTTATATTTCTGATATGACGTATTATGTACACTATTTACATTATTCGGGCTATTATCCTCATCTTTTTCGCCATGTTTATCACAACGTGTCGGACGTTGTACGCTCAGGCCTTCTTCAGGTGGTTGGAATGTCGAACTGAACCCTCACTGGAGTAGACTCAAGGACACATGGCACAGTGGATAAAGGCGTTAGTTAGATTCAGTAACAGGACCCAACGAATGTGAGTTCACTCCCTGGTTAAGAGAAATTTTAAAGGGGAATTAACAGGAGATAACTGACATCCATTAGACATGGCACGTGGAACTAGAACAGTCTACCCCATGCAACGGCCAAAACGTTGTCATAAACATGGCAAAAAAGATGAGGCCAAGAGTCCGAATAATGTAAATAGGGTATCATTTACACTTTTTTATTGCTAATCTTCACAATGTATGAAGCGAATGTTTCTTAATTTCTTCTGAGCTTTGCGCAGCTAAATTTAAAGCGAATGTTTCTTAAATTCTCCTGAGCTTTGCCCAGCTAAATTTAAAGCGAATGTTTCTTAATTTCTCCTGAGCTTTGCCCAGCTAAATTTAAAGCCAATGTTTCTTAATTTATCGTGAGCTTTGCCCAGCTAAATTTAAAGCGAATGTTTCTTAGTTTCTCCTGGGCTTTGCCCACCTAAATTTAAAGCGAATGTTTCTTAATTTCTCCTGAGCTTTGTCCAGCTAAATTTAAAGCGAATGTTTCTTAAATTCTCCTGAGCTGTGCCCAGCTAAATTTAAAGCGTATGTTTCTTAAATTCTCCTCAGCTTATTTTAAAAATAAAAGAAAAATTAAGAAAGAACTATTTTTCTCGGTTTTATTAAACAACTGTTTCAGCTGAGTTTACATCAAATGTAACGTACTGGGTAGAAACATTCTGTGTGAACTCGAATGAAACGAACGTTGTCTTTGAATTTCAGTTTAGAAATCATGATAGGCGAATGTTTGCATTCTTACTAACTTTTCACCCTTTGTTAATGAGACATTCTCTAAGCACAGCGCTGATAAATGCTAATGGTGGCCAAACAAACCTTTGATCGTTATGCCTACGAGCACTTTCTGTAGATTACAAGCGCTTGCACCTTAACTAAAACGACCAGTAACATCATCATGATGGGCAGTATCGGCAGCATTGTAATTAAACATCATTTATCTATATAAATTTCGCAACTTTTATACGTATTGGTAGACACCGAATGAAGCGGGCATATTCAATTTATAATAATAATAATAATAATAAAAATGATAAATAAACTGATGTCGCAGCAGTTGTAGCTCTAATGGATGTTCGGATAAGTTAATGGGTTGCAGCTCAGTGAGAACAATTTGCAATCCAAATTTTGAAATCTATTCGCGCTTTTTACATTCGCTTTTGCACAGATAGACTTGTGATAGGTGTTAAAACGTCTACTCTCCTCTTCACCCGAGCTGCATTTTAAATATATAAAGGGACTGAAATCACTAGCCGTGGTTGGTAAACAGAAATACAACTGTGAATTAAAACCGAATGTAGCCCTGGCGTAGCTCATATTATAAATCCTTTGCAAAAGTTATGCAATTCACAAATACGGTGCACGGTTGTGGACTCTGATATTGATCACAGGTCGAATAAAAGTGCCACGTCTTCACACACACACACATACATATATATATATATATATATATATATATATATATATATATATATATATATATATATATATATATGTATGAATAAAGTACATAAGTATGCATAACAGCAACCATACATGTGAGTGATCACGCGCATATATAAATTTACAAATAAATATTTTAGTTAATATTTGGTGTTAACACAACAGTTCTCAATGTGGTAATACAGAGATATAAAATGAATATTAATAAATATAGATATTACCTTAAGTCAAAAGTACGACTCGGTGTTTCAGGTTCAGCACAGTCTTCAGGTAACTTGAATCTAGAGCTATACCTCAATATTAGATTACAATTATATAATTATTAAAAGTAAAATATCTACATACCTTTGCTTCCCTGAAACTCAGAATGTTTGAAAATATGAATGATCGATCAAAACATTTCATCACAATATACACACACACACACACACACACACACATATATATATATATATATATATATATATATATATATATATATATATATATATATATATATATATAGTCACTTGCAAAAGTATTGGATCAGCAAAGACAATTGCTTTGTTTTTATTTTTCATTGAAGACATTCGAGTTTAAGATCAAATGAATTTTACCTTTTATTTTCTGGTGATTGCATTTAGATGTGTTAAACAAGTTAGGACATACCACCTTTTGAACCCACACATTCTTTCAGTGATCAAAGACATTGGGACACGCAACTGACAGGATTTTCTTGTTGCCGAGGTGTAGCATTTTAGATTTATTGTTTAAATATTAAATATCTCTGAATGGCTACTCTTCTTTTAGCCTTGGGATTCACCTGAAATGAATGCATTTCTTGTTAAAAGGGGAAATCAACATGAACAACCGCTTCCAAAATCTATGGGAGAAAAGGAAACCATTTTGAAGCTGAGAAAAGAAGGAAAAATCGATCGGAGCCATTGCACAAACATTGGGCATAGCCAACACAATAATCTGGAAGGTCCTGAAAAAGAAAGACACTACTGTTTTACTCAACAACAGACATAGAACAGGTCGTCCAAGGAAAACGAAAGCAGTTGATCTCAGAAACCTTTAAAGGTGTGTGAAAAAACCCAAAACGCAACAGTCAGTGACATTAGCAACAACCTGCACAATACAGGGTGTGATGGTTTCACAATCCATCTTTCGAAGTAGGTCTCAAGAGCAGAAATATAGAGGTCATAAATTAAGTTGCAAACTGCTCATCGACAGTAAGATTGAAATTTGCAAGTACGTACTGAAACGTTGTGAAAGAAAGTTTTATGGACTAATGAGACCAATATTAATGCCTACCAAAATAATGGAAACGCCAAAGTATGGAGAAAGACAAGGTCTGCTTATGACACAATTGATAGACGCTCATCTGCGTGTCTTGGCTTGGGCTTGCATAGCTGCTTCTGGAACACGCTTATTAATATTAATTGATGATGTAACTCATCAAGGTAGAAGCAGAATGAATTCAGATATCTGCAGAAGCATTTTGCATGCACATTTACATAGAAACGCCTCCAATGTTGTCTGGAGGATGTTTATCATGCAACAGGACAATTAACCAAAACATACTGCCAACACCATAAAGGACGTCATATGGGGAAAACGGTAAACAGTATTAAACTAAATAAGTCAATCTGACTTTATTCCAATAGAGCATGCATGTACTATTTTGTAGAGAACGATAAATGTAGAAAACCCCCAAAACAAGCAAGAACTGAAAGAGGCTGCGTTAAAAGTCTGGAAAAGCATCCCAAATGAATGATGCAACAGTTTGTGATGACAGTGGACCGCAGGCTTGATGGTGTTATTGCATGCAAAGGTTATGCAATCTAATATTAAATGTTATTTACGTTAGTAAAATCTGTTTCTTTAATTTGGCTCACCTAAAAGTGGGGTGATCTGTTACAAAAGGTGGTATGCTCTAAGCTGTTTAATTCTTCTAAATATGAATATCAGTAAATAAAAGCTGAAATCCTGAACTGTTGTCTCACATTCATCTTTTAATCATAAATACAAATGTATTCAGTGAACAACAAAAATAATAGAATTTACCTTGCGTTTTCAATAAACCTGGGTATATCTGTAAAATGACAGTGTGAATAAAAAATGACAAAATAAAACCTCAGCTGAAGCGTTTCGTTCGGTGAGATTTTATCAAGACAAATGCAAGGATTTTATTTTGTAACAAGTATTTATATAGAAAAAAAGGAATGTGATTGTTTTTTTAAATTCTTGAGGTAGGTAAGTTCAAAAATATTCATCAGATTCTCTGAAAATTCTATGGGGGATGTGAAGTGCTACCATTCAATATCTAATAAACGAAAGGGAGTAAGCCATGTTTGGTGATTTTTTTTGATAAATTTTGAGCAAATCGGTATTTGAATGCATTTAATTTGTAATTAAATTATGTGTTATCTATTTTGAATAATATGAGATCATGGGTTTCCTTACGTCAATTGTCGAACCAGTTACACATGCTGCATTTACTCGTGTATAAGCCGACATTCTGCATAGTGAAACCTTTGATTTTATTTCCATTTTACTGTTGAGCAGTTTGCAACTTGTGGTATGACCTCTATATTTCTGCTCTTGAAACCCTCTTCGAAAGGGAGATTGTGAAACCATCACAGCTGTATTGTGCAGGTTGCTGATAATGTCACTAACTGTTGCTTTTGGGTTTTTTCCTCACAGCTTTCAAAATGTTTCTTTGATCAACTGCTTTAGTTTTCCTCGGACGACCAGTCTGTTGTTAGGTAATGCAGTAGTTTCTTTCTTTTTCAAGACCTTCCATATTATTATGTTGGCTATACCCAATTTTTTTGCAATGGCCCTGATCGATTTTTCTTCTCTTCTCAGCTTCAATGTGGCTTTCTTTTCTCCCATAAACAGGAGTGGGTTCGTTGATTTATCCTTTTTAACAAGAAATGCATTCATTACAAGTAAAATCCAAGGCTAAAACCAAGAGTAGTCATTCAGAGCTATTGAATAATAGAACTCACGAGTAATGAGAGCCCAGATTCTGAGCAATAATACTCGGCATAAAGTAGTCAAATATTACAATACTTGGCATCCTGCTAGCAGGATAAATGGTCTTCATTCATTCTTTGTACAAAGCTGCCCAAAAATGGTCAGAAAAATATACTTACCATAACATATCTGATACAAATTAAAATGCAGAAATTCTTCTGCGTTCATGCCTCAATAGAGTACCTAATTTACACTGGGTCTGCCTCCTACGTAGCCTAATTTTCTTTTTCATTTTGGGTGATACATGAAGATCGAAATCTCATCTACCGTGTATGCGACATTAAATCAATTAATAACTAGCAACCCGTATCCGCGGATGCCTGTCTAGTTTTGCAGGCACCTGCTGAAGGAACATTTATGTTTGTTCAAACTTCTGTAGGAGTTTTTTCAGTTTCCTTTCCGTGCCTGCTGTCAGCATATTTTATATAGTTAAGATATTAGCCGCCAATAATGAATCCTGGGAGGACTTCTAATTTTCTTAGAATTGCCTCGCTGCATAAGTTGAATAAATCCGTTCAGGAAACACAGCTCCATCTATCTTATATATATTTGCTGAACTCATTTTCTGTTCGTATGCAGGCGGTGTGCTTCCGGTACAAGACTCTAAAATGCAAAATTAAAATCATATATACATAATTCATGTCTGATAGAAATGCCTCAGCACAATAAGTCAAATTTCAAAATATAAGCACTTGCAAATAGAAAATTTAAGAAATTGCCATTTAAAACACAGTCTTTAAAAATATATTTAGTTGATTGATTTTAATTTTTTTATTATCAAACTGGTTAATTATAACTAGAGTATATTTTGAGATAGAATCACTGTTTTTAGAAAATAAAGGTTTACAGCTATAATATATATTATTTAACCCATAGCGTGTTGAGTTGAGGTAGAGTCACACCCTTGTCAATGGTATTTGCCCGTAAGTGAACCCAGCTGGAAGAGGAACACTAATTTCGGATTTGAAGGCGTTATATCTTACCGTGTCCGCATATCCAAGCTTACAGACCCTAATATTCGCAGGCGGTCGCTCTTAAGGCATTGACCAATTTCGATATTGCTTTACCAGTAATATTGGAGCACTGGGTATTATTAGAAAATATAGTTATATATGTTAATAATCTTACAGGAAAAGTATCTAATTATTGATTTCTTTTTACGGTTTATCAACCCTTTGCAGGTTATTTAAAATCAGAAAACATTTTAAGATATTCTTGTGATAATAATGATACAAGTCCTACTACTTAATCCACAGATGTGAGATATGTGGCTTATTTGCGCGTAAAGGAATGTAGCTAAAACCGACTGGTCTTCGGCACTTTGATTAACAATTCCGAACCATTATATATTACAAACCACTCGCCCACCCAAGCTTACGCTACCTGGTATTTACAAGCGGTCACCAATCTAGACACTGACCAGTCTCGTTGCTTAACTTCGGTAATCGTACGGGAATCTATGTTTCAGCGTGATGTGGTCGTCAACCTATAAGTATCTGAGATTCAAATGATTTTGCTTATGGGCGCTGCTCAAATTGTCTGGAAAAAACACCACTTAATTTAATATGATCAATTGATCCGTGAGAAGAAAAAATCATTTATCTCATGTCTCGAGTAAAAGACAGGTTGTTTTATGAAAATGCAAATCAGCAAGATTGTTAACAACAATAATCTAAACAACTTATTGAAAATAAACAAATTAAGGATATAAATTTGTCCCACCATGCCTGAACAGAAAGCCGGAATTTATGGGAAAATATTTCCTTGTTGGTGAAGGGAAAATAAGGACAAGTTAATGTATATAATCAATGCTTTACAGAGAAAGGTTTCCAGGATTCTTGTGATGCTCAATTTTGCAAGTATTCTCACAATATAATTAATAGTAGAAGGAAAGCGTATAAGATCTTCGTAATATTGAAATAGCAAAAACGATGAGCAGTTTCTTGAGGAATGGAGATTTTTCCGCAGGCTCATAATCAGCGAACAGCATCAGAGCTGTAAAAATAAGAAAAATACAATGATGATATTAGGAAAATAAGAAAAAAAAACAAAGCGTAAAATACCCAATGCTTTTATGATTCACTTAGATCTGTTAAACAGGGAAGAAGATCCGATTTGTTTTCAGTCAAGCAAAAGAGATTTTCACCGCTGTATAGTAATTTGTTCAGGATACTTTCTTCGTCGTTTTAGGTTTTTCACGTGGGTTCTTGTCAGGGCGTTGATGTAGCCATTCTCACAAACGAAAAATACATAGATCGCGTTTACAAAACTGAAGGACTTTAGGATTACGATCATATCTTGGATAATCTTTCTACTTAAATTACGAAGGATTGTATCAGTTGACTGGTTTGTCTTTTTCTGTTTTATCAACATTTAGCATGTCATTCAAAGCCAGAAAATATTTTAGCATGTAAAACGTTTTTGTGGGGAGGGGAATGATTTACTGATAAACGTCCTACTAATTAACCCATAGCTGGGGAGAAGATCTAGAGCCTTTCTTTTCCCAAAGCGATTTCGGCGTAAGTGAATATAAAATACTCGACCGAAATTGGAACACGGTTCTTTGATTTTTGATTTCCAACCCGTTATCCATTTCGTTACTCGCACATCCAAGCTGGTATTACCAACCTATCACCCATCTCGGTAATGACCAACACTATTGAGCACTTCAGACACCTTCGTAATCATCCTTTGACTCATCCAACTCTTTCCGAATCCTCTGCACTGACCTCAGATTTGCACCCAAACGTATTGAAGCTTTCGGCGCGAATACCAAGCAGTAAAGCATACTGATTCCAAATATCCGACGGAGTGAATTATGTCATTGCGCTCTTTTACTCACAGATGGTGCCCAAATAGTATAAGTTTCCGTTTTGTTTCTATTCTCTCTAAAACCTCGTTGTTGCTCACATACTCGGCCCATGTTATCCTCAAAGTCTTTCTGTAGAACCACATTTTTGTTGGTTCAAGTCTCTTTCTCTTATTTTAAAATATTGTCCAGCACTCGCTGCTATGCCGGTGAACAAATCTCACGTAACTGTTCAGTAATCATTTCTTTGTTTTCATCGAAAAAGTTTTTGTCTCTTAATAATTTGCTTAGCTTTTGGAATGTGTATTTAGCCATGCGAGTACGTCATCGGATCTCAGTGTCGCACTTTCTGTCCTCTGTTAGAACAATTCCTGCATCTGATATTTAAGTCTCCGTATACCCGACATATAATTTATATTTTTGGTCTTATCCTTTTGCTGGTAATCCTTCATTCAGAGTTCTTGTAGTTTACGCTTAGTCCTTTCTTCTCGCTTTACTTCGAAACCTTCTGTAGGTGTTTTTGCAGTTTCCTTTCCGTGTCTGCTATCAGCAGGTATCATCTGCATATCTTATATTGTTAAGATTTTGACCGCCAATAATGAATCCCGGTAGGACATCTAATTTTCTTAGAATTGCCTCGCTGCATAAGTTGAATAAATCCGTTCAGGAAACACAGATCTATCTTATCTATATTTGCTGAACTCATGTTCTGTTCGTATGCAGGCGGTTTGCTTCCGTCAAAAGACTCTAAAATGCAATATTAAAATCATATATACATAATTCATGTCTGATAGAAATGCCTCAGCGCAACTATTCAAATTTCAAAATATAAGCACTTGCAAATAGAAAATATAAGAAGTTGCCATTTAAAACACAGTCTTTAAAAATATATTGTTTTAGTTGATTGATTGATTTTGTACGGATTATCAAACTTTGTTTGGTTATTTATAATAATTTAGGATAGAATGATTTTTTAGAGAATAAAGATTTACAGCTATAATATATATTATTTAAACCATGGTATTTGCCCGTAAGTGAATCCAACTGTAAGCGGAAAACTAATTTCCGGTTTTAAGGCGTTATATCTTACATCATCCGCACTGTGAAGTCGACAAAATAAACAACCAAAATGGTGACACTTTAGTCATCGCACTCTGTATATATGTAGAGTCCGCCAAAAAATGTATATACACATCAAGAAAAGAAAAACCTCTTTATATATTGTAATACTAAATTTATTCAGGCATCACGAGTTTGATATAAGTTACTGTTATGGTCCAATATCCTCGCACCACTGTTATGGTCCAAGGTTAGGACCAAGGAAGAACAACACGAACACAAGAGTAGGAATAACAAAGATATATTAAACAGAACAATAATAATACAAGAAGTTGAAGGTGTTAGTATGACTGTCAGTCTGGTTTAGAGTGAACGACTATTGTCTCGACTCGTTCCGTTTCGAGTCGTTCCTATATTTAACAGTCCCCCCACGAGGAAAGTACGTGGCACAAGGACGAGTTTAACGTGGGTTTCTCCGTGCCCGTAAGCTCGGCCAAAAATACTCCCTTAAGAACCCGTAGAAACGGGTTCAGTGCCTGTCTACCACCCCGGACGAAACTTTGCCCTTCGGTAAAGCCTCGTCCAGCTTCCTCTCTGCCCAAAGCAGAGAGTTCGACAGGCGGCGCACAGTCTGAGACTGCGTCTCGACTCGTTCCGATATTTAACAACCCCCCCACACGGGTCGCATGTGGTACAAGGCCGGTTTAATGTGGGCTCTCCGAGCCCATAGGCTCGGCTAAAGATATGCCCATTAGAACCCGTATAAACGGGTTCGGGGACTGCCTACCTCCACGGACGAAACTTTGCCCTGCGGCAAAGCCTCGTCCGAGTTCCTCTCTGCCAAAGCAGAGAGTTCGACAGGAGTCGCGCACAGTCTGAGACTGCGTCTCGACTCGTTCCACATCCTTCCTTCGTCTCTCTTGAGAGGAGCAGTCTTTATAGTGTCAGGAAGAGTTTATTGTGTCGTAACAGGTAAGATTCCATAACAGTTACTGTCGAACAATCACAATTGATGCTTAAAATGGTAGCCTTTAGTTCTAAGTATTTATTTGTACAGCGCATTATTGTTTGGCAAAAGTGTCATGTCTGCTTCCTGAACTTGCCTTTCCAATTTATTGTCATTGTAGTCACTTATCTGCCATACATAATATGCTTTATGGCCATGCATATGTAAATGTCTAAAAACTATGAAAGACAAGTTTTTCGTTCCCTGAAGTATGTATACACTTTTGTGACTGACACTTTATATATATAAATAACACGGGCAACCCATCCCAGAATTAGGTTAGCTTAGGTTTTGTTTTTTGATTCTTTAGTTTCTTTTTCCAGTAAACTTAGCTAGGGTATGTATGCTCATTGGCCCCTTTTATTTCTGTCCCTATTTTTCTTTAAGTTTAATTCCCCATCCTTTCCATCGTTAGGTGGTCAGTGTCGTCAGTTTTCTGGTGGATGCAGGGCGTTTTTTTCGTATCTTTTGTTGTGTCTGAATGAGTGCATGTCCGTGTGAGTGCTTGGGATGAATGAATGTTTTTAATTTTTGATAGTCCCGCATTAATTTCGTCCGGTTAACTGATGTTTCTGCCGCATTTAGTGGTTGTGGGTTTTTTATTACTAACACGATTTTGTATAGTTTCTTGTAAATAGTTATTTGTCTCATATTACTTTTTAACATTTTAAATTGTTATGTTATTCCCCTCCCCCCACAAACGATAAATTGTACATATGGGGTCTAGTTAGTATTTTCATAGAGTCATTGAGGCATTATGGTGGGTGTGGTAAGAAAAGTAAGTAAGAATGTGTTGTTTTGGTGCAAGAAATATTGTTAGTATGATTGGGTCAGCGTTTGTGGCTAGCTAAGTTTAGATGTTAAGACAAAAAACCGACCTTCTTCCCATTCCCCATTTCGGCCTTGTGTCACATTTTCTGTTAAAGTACAGAAATAAATAATCTCTCTATATATATGAATGAAAATGTATCAACTTGGTGGTGTAATACGTTCACACTACGAAAAGTATATTTGCGAGAAATAGGTCAAGATGCTGTGGAGGAAGTTAGGACGATTAGAACACAGAGAAGACAAAGTTGAGAATAATAATAAATTGAACAAGAAATAATAAATAGCAATACACTTTCGGATTCCTTTGAATTGTTATTCTTATGTTGATTATTATTTTAGGGGTTATTATAGACATAGATTTTCCGCCTGATACTATTTGACCATTATCAGGTATCCATTTTGGAGGATATGAGATATCTGTTGATTCATTTTGTTATTTTCGTTCTGTGCTTGGCTAAAAACGTTTTGTTAATAACAGCATCCGCATAAGATTAGAAAAATAGATAGAACAAATAAAAACGTATATTGGCAATTACTAATCTCAAAATGAATCAAAAGATAAACAATCCAAAGAGACATCGGAAAATCAATGAACACTCTTGGTGACAAGTATGAAATAACATTAGACAAACTGAATCTGAAAAGAGAAACGGAATACATAATCATGGCTGCCAATAAAAAAAACGTACATCAGCCAATATATCAAAATGAATATCGATAAAAGGAAGAAGAGCACAAACGTCTGGCTCTATTGGAACAAAAAATAAATTTGTATGATTGAAGATGTATAGTTTAATTGAATGAAGCAAGATGAATTACATGGAATAAAAAAACTAAGAAAAATAGAGAAAGCGTAGCTCAAGGATGAGGAAAATAATTTTGATTATATGAAAAAGTACAAGCTAGAGACACGATATTATAATTCATATTCTTCATTGATAAGTAGACAATCACGGCTCACCACATCTTCCTCTCGTTTTGGGATAGAATATTTTTTTAGAGAATAAAGACTTACAGCTATAACATATATTATTTAAACCATAGCGTGTTGAGTTGAGGTATATTCATACCCTTCGCGAAGTTGGGCAACGCTGGCCAAGTGTCATGTCTGCTTGCTGAATAAATTTTAGGAGTTATTATAAAAATAGATTTTACGCCTGATACTATCAGACCATCATCAGGTATCCATTTTGGAGCGTATGAGATATCTGTTGCACCCAAAAGAGCCTGACGTTTATATTCTTCATCAGCAAGATTTGTAATTTCACTATATATCCCTGTCCCTCATCTATCATCCACTTGGCCCGATAGGGAGATTTCATCTGTCTCTCTTCCCTTCAATGGGTCAATTTAGCCACGCCCTTATCTCTCATTATTCTAGCCGTCTATTTATGATTATTATTATATGTCTTCAAATTTCCATTTTTCTTCCAACTTCCACTTTACTCAAATATTCCTTCCCTTGTACTTGAAGCATTCTTCGGCGGAATCATATTTGTATTGCTTTAAGTATCTTTGTCCCGTTTGTGAAGATATTGTCCCGTATTTTCCGACACACACACACACACACACACACACACACATATATATATATATAAATATTGGCTCCTGAAAAATTAATTTCGGTTGAGCTTTTTGGTTTGAGGTGTGAGTTTGTAAACAATGACTAATTTAGATAATATTGCATGACTCTTCGGCAGAATTGAGTCACTGTCAGTCACTGTGTGTTTATCTAAATCTAAAAATAAACACGCTAAAATTCACCTTATCCCTGCCGTGAGCCGACGGCTTAGTAGTAGAACTTCCGACTGACGCCAATTCAGTCGGGTTTCGATCCTAGCTAGAGGCAACCGGACGTCTAGCCACACTGATGAGCTGTGAAACAGCGAAACAGTCTGTCTATGGATGACAAAGATATATATATATATATATATATATATATATATATATATATATATATATATAAAGAAATATAGTCTTAAAGTGTGCCATATTTATGGAATAAAGTGCTCAATATCAGAGATAGAGCGTGTGTAAATATAAAAGTGAACAGAGAAGTAAACACATAGAGGCGACAGTCTGTTTCATGCTAGATGCAATTTCAGGCCACGAGTGCTGTTATTTTTCTCGGCTATTTATATATACGAGTCAGTGGTGCATTGTCGGAAGTCTATTTTGGCGGTTATTTTGTCGGAAGTTGTTTATTTCTTTATTTGGGTCAAATTATTTGGCTTCTTTTTAGTTTTAGTTTTCATCTTATATATTTATTTATTTTTATTTTTATTTTGATCGGTGTTTTTATTAACGTAATAAAAATTTGTTCATATGGCTTATTTAATAGTTTTGTTTTTGTTTGGGAAGATAATTAAAGCTATTTGTTCAGTTTTGGAGTTGATTTTTGTGGTTTGTTCTAACTATTATTTTGACGGAAACAGTTTTTCATTTATTTATTTGGAGTGCTTATCTTTATTTTTTTTTCTAAACGGCTAGTTTATCGGTATCAGTTGTTGGTTTATTTATATATTTGGATGTATTTAGATCAATTTATTTTACTTGTTGTTATTTAATAATTTGACCCAAATAAATAAATAAACAAATAAACGACTTCCGGTAAAATAACCACCAAAATAGACTACGCACAATGCACCACTGACTCGTATATATAAATAGCCGAGAAAAATAACAGCACTCGTGGCCTGACGATTGCATCTACCATGAAACAGACTGTCGCCTCTAAGTATATATATATATATATATATATATATATATATATATATATATATATATATATATATATAACTGTTCAGCACATTTTCTTTGTTATTTCCTCCATGCCTTTTTATGATTATATAATAAATATTAATATCAATACTCCATATTAGATACAAGGATATATTATTATCTTCAAGCATATCGAGGAAGGCGCTACAGATTTATTTGGGTTTAGCTTAGAAGCCGCACATCGCGCGGACTTTTAAGCCATCTCCTGCTGAGGGCTAACGGCAAAATAACATTGAATTCAACAATTCACTCCATGGAATTTCAAAACCTCACTTGAAATCTGATTCGGGGCTGTAAGTCTATTTTTGGCCAAAGGACCGATTTGCGACGCAAGTCCGATGTGGATAGAAATTCCAATTCAGGCCGAACATTGAGTTCTTCAAATCACAACCTCTGTGGAACTTCAAAACCTCACGTCACGAAACCTCTCACTTTAACTCTGATTCCTAGGCATTTTGAAGAAATAAAAATTATTTCCTCAATTCAAAATATTTTATAGATACAGGGTGACCCCAAAAAACAGGAATCTTTGAAGTGCGTATTGCCAGACATGAGCAAGTGGCAACACTGCGAGACAGTGACCTTGAGCAATTAAATATTTCGCCATTTTAGTAACGGGAATGAAATTCACAGTATCCCAGCTGAGATGTTGCAGCAGTCAATGAGGAATCTCAACAGCAGATTTCAAGAATGTATTCGTAAAGCAGGACGCCATCTACAGGTAGTAATTTTTAAGAAATGAAAATTCCATCATTGTTTCTTAAATGGCACATTTTAAGGTTTCAATTACTATGAATTAAATATTTTTCTTCCATCACTCTTGGTTTTATTGGATTGTTAAAAAGTTCCTGTTTTTTGAGGTCACCCTATATTTTAAACAAAATTTTTAAAAAAATGGTTACATTCACAAAATGTCTGTGCTACTTTAAACTCAATATAAATTAAAAATTTTAAAATCACTAATTTTTTTCAGTTATATTAAAAATTCGAATTTTTAGCTGTTTAGCTGCTCTCCACCCATCTGGCCACCAACCACAATTCTGGATGTTCGACCATCAGATGTAAGGCATAATTTCAATCCTTGGTATAATATGTCTATGTAGAGCAAATATCGCCACAGTTAGAGGGTTTCAGACACACAGACGGACACAAAGAATTTGCCATTTATTTATTTAGATATTGCAGTTACTTAGTCTCCCCTAATATACAGACAGCATCAGAATAGATATGCAAAATATTCTTCTTGTAAATGTCGTATCCTTCACGGTACAGCGGAGATTGTGTCTCTCCGCAACTTCCTGCTGGTGTAGCTCTTTTTACCGGTCATTACATTTTCCATTTCAAACATCCATTCTATAAGCTCACCAGGTAGGTGGCCCACGTCCTCAATCCGTTCGTTTTTACTTCGATATGCCCTATGAGTGTCATCGTTCTAACTTTCCTTACCTCAATATGTGTGCAAGAAATTTCATCTGTCTCTTTCAGTATTTTTTTGTCTCAATTTTCCTTAAAACTTCTGCGTTGTTTACATTCCCAGTTGATAATATTCTCAGTATACTTCTGTAGAACTAAATTCCTGCTGCCCCCATTCTTCTGTTCATCTGTGAGAAAACGCTCCGCCATAGAGAGTCCTTATATTACGTAACAGTTGTGTCCACTTTTCTTTGTTTCTAATGAAATTTCCGTGTTTCTTAATACTTTGTTTAGCTTTTGCTCTTCAAACGAATTTTCGGATAGTGGTGTCACATTTTCAATCCCCTGTTAAAACACTTTCTAGATGCTTACAATTGTTTGATTTGACATGAAAATAATAATAATAATAATAATAATAATAATAATAATAATCATTATTATTATTATTATTATTATTATTATTATTATTATTATTATTATTATTATTGCAGGTCAGGACCCAAAACTAGCAACCAGATCCTATCATATAATCAAGTATGGAATTATCCCGAAATTCAAGACCTGCAGAAAATATGATGAAACTGTCTATCATATTATCTCACTATGTATGGAACTGGTAAAAAATGAATATACCCACAGACAAAAAAGGTAGCGAAATATGTACACTGGAAGATATGCACGAAGCACAAAATCGAAACCACTGAGTGATAGTATGAGCACCAACCAGACATAGTTACCAAAAATAACGATATAACAATTAGCTGGGACATGACAATTCAAACTGACAGAGAAATAAATGACCCTATATTATCTTAAAAGAGATTCGGGGAGTGTATGCCTATTGACATAGCAGTACCATCTCAGAGAAACATCTCTATAAAAATTGTCGAGAAATTGTCCAAATACAAGGAACTTGAGATCGAGATTAACAGGATGTGGGGAATTAAGACTGAGACTGTACCGGTAGTAATCTCTGGGCCAAGTGATAAAAGGAATTGACAGTTTTACTAACAGTGTCCCAAGTAACATCAACATACAAGTTGCATAGAAAATCACCCTACTGGGAAAATCACATGTACTAAGAAAAATGCTATCAATTAAATGACTATTCTCCTACAGGGACTAAGGACCATAGTTTGGACCCGGATCTACAGGATACAAAGCAGGAAACATAACACACAAATAATAATAATAATAATAATAAATTCAAAATCTCAAAAATGTGGCACAGGGGAACATAAATAATCCATGTTGTAGTTGGATCCGTCGAATAGGTTGGAAAAGATTCCAGACTCATTGAAGTGAGTCGTGAAAGCCCGTGCCTTAAAGAAATACAAAAAATTGTTCTCACGAGTACAGTCCACACCTTCGATGTAAAAGATATCTGTGCGTTTTTTTTGTTTGTCTTTTTTTAATTGGTCAGCGGAAAATGTCATGATGCCATTTCTAACCTTAGGTCCTTGGGCGGGAACCGGAAAGTAATGTAATGTCTTCACTGTGGGATACAGACTCATTTAATTATAAATAAAACAAAAAAAAAGAAAAGTAATATATAATAAATTCCCTTTAGACCCGCAAATGATATGAAGCATTTTTCTTCTTCCACGTTCCATGTCACATAAAGTACTTGCGTAATCCTTGTTCTTAGCTAGGATTACCACGAATTATTTATCCACCTAAAGAAGTTCAACTTACTAGATTTTATTTCTCAACAGATATGACGGATATATGTTTTTCTCTTCATTGTTTACCTTTCTTCATTTTGTTGACTATATTATGAAAGAACTATCGCCCATTTAATTATTCAAATCTTTCAAAAATGTCACTGTTGCGTTTATACTGCATTGTGTATATATATATATATATATATATATATATATATATATATATATATATATATATATATATATATGTGTTTGTGTGTGTGTGTGTGTGTGTGTGTGTGTGTGTGTGTGTGTGTGTCTGTTTGCGTATATCTGAGGTTCTCGCCGGGCTCTAGAGACAATCTACTCCTTGGGACTTTTGTTCTTATTCATCTGGTGGTGGTAGCATAGTGTTTGCTTTATTAAACGAGTTGACGCTGGGTTGTCATTTCTTGCACGGAGATCTGGGTAGGATTTCCCTTGGACTGAGATCGACAGTTACCCATGCTGTAAGTCTCTCCTCTCGACGACACCAATATTTTCCAGGGGAAAGGTCAGAGACAGTGATTCGTATCGGTGTGTTTACAAGAGTTGCCAGGAATAGGCTGGAATCTACGTCGACCTGATTTTCTGAAGCCGGCTAATGATTTTATCCTCAAGGTATATCCACTAAGCATTTCCCAAGTTTCTTTTTGGCCACAAGTAAACTGAGTGGCTTTTTCTTAGATACATTTCCTTCACAGACTAGAAAACAAATTCCATCGACACGTTTGTAGTATTTGTACGTACAGGATTTTTTAAATGCTCAATAACCTAATGCTATTGTGTCCGTACTGCGTCGTAATTTCATGTTTATAATATAATATTTCATCCAATACAAGATCTGACATATACTTAATGCAGATGCTTATTAAATGTTTTTTTTGTGCGTAAAAAGAAGAGGTAACAAGTGCAGTTTGTGAGTAAATGTAGGAAAGATAACAGTTAATAGGAGAGTTTAAGAAAGCAGTGATCAAGGAAGTTTCTTTTCGTGAGTCTATTTCCCAAATAGCGGTTGTTGGAAAAACACCGTCCGTATAGAACTTATTTCTTGCTAACGCAATGCGAAGAGGATAGGAATGATTCGTCCTAGTATACGCCTCAGGAAGGGTCTTAGCTCTGAAAAATAAAAATGATAGAAATTATGAGCTCTTCGCTATGGTGTCTGGACTATTTCTATTTAAGCGCAGTACTAGACAATCGGCGACGTCTCATCAATTTACAGTTGAGCTGGTTAGATATAACCGTAGATTCTACGGTAACAGTTTCTCTTCTCGCTTGTGGAACTCTTTTCCAGCATAGAGACAGCTTAATTTAGGAACCCCTTATTCAGGTCAATCCTGGCTTCTCTGAAAGACCTTGCGTACAAAGTATATTACGTCATCAACTGTGGTGATCCAATTGCTAATCTATAGTCGCCTTCGACCTCTGAGATTTACTTCTGTTCTTTGGTAATGTTCTCATGTTTTCTCTTCATTTTCCTCGCGTTCTGGAAATGAATGATAGAGATGATCCAGGTCTCAAATACACATTTTGTAGAATGTGAGATACGTGCATGAGCGATTGTCACTTTAGAATATGAAAATCTCAGAACACACTTGATAAAACAAATCGTTTACGGCTGAAAGTGGCTCCCAAATTTACATAAGAATAACAAAGATTGAAATGGGGGGTTTATTCATAAGTTGAAGGTTAATTGGGTTTTCTTGCGGTTTCTTGAATTGATTCAATTTTTCTAGTCAAAACACGTAATGTATGTTGCAATGAACTGCTAAACTTCTAGAGGTCTTTGCATTAATACGGATGTCTCACGATCCGTCGAACAACTGTGTCCCTTATTTCAACTAACAACCTTCACGAAGTCATCAGTTTCAGACACGGTATTTATGCTGACACTGTCTAAACCTGTATGAATAGTAAATCTGAGAGGTTCTACAAAATCAAATAAGCAGGTAATCTAGAAGAATGACCTTCCACCTGTATATTAACTTGGCGAAGAGATGACTCGTTAAATTTAACGCCTTCAAAGTGAAAGAACTCTGTCGTAATCATCTTAGATATATTTTGCCTTCCAGCAGCATGGCTGATGCTAACCTCCTTGAGAGAAACACATTGCGCCTTTTTTGTCTCATTTTTTTTTTACTTACATATTGGAACGATTATATTGAATTAATTGAAAATTACTCTGCTGCAAAAATCGGTCTGCTATGTCAGCTTAGCTTATTTTCCTTGCTAGAATCCTTCTTCCATATTTATAAGAAGGCCATTTACCGCCCATTGAATATTAATGACGGATTTGGTCTGCTGATTTTCTTATGCACCTGTAGGTCATTGGCAATATATAAAGAAGAATCGGCAACGTTACCAGTCCGGAGCTGGCATATCGGCGTCATGCACATTCAAACTACCGTAACGTACCTATTCTCTATCTATTCTATAAATATTTTTAAATCAATTTTTTTTAAATCTTTTTGGTACATCGACTTCCCGAATTTAATCGCAGTACTATATGGTCAGCTAGGCCTCATAATTTTACTGATGAAATTGCTAAATACAACCATTTGTATACTAATAGTTACTTTTCCAGCATTTCCTGCTTGTAGAATTCTTTTACGGCTACTTGATATCATGTTAACTAAGATTTCAACAATATAATTGCAAAGTCAATAGTCATCTTCTGTCTTCTTGAAACCTGTATATTCAGTGGACTCTCTATGTTCATTCACTGTTAGTATCCCCTTGCGTCTTAGTGGCATTTTACACCTTGCTGGTGGTAAAAATGGTTGAACAATAAATATACTGAGAAAATGTTGAATTCAACGATTATGTTATTTGAAACAGTGCTAGATGTTTAAAGAAGATGTTATCACTTGAATCGACGTGATGTCTGTAAGTTACATCAGGTAGCGAAAGACACCATATCGGAAGTATAATTCTTTAAATATTACAGGAATCACTCAATTAGTGCGAGTAATATATACATCAGTAAGTATAAAAAAAATCAACTTTCAAATATTAAGATTAAATTGAAGAATGTTTGTATTGAATTTTGGTATATAAAGATTTTAGCGCACTAATCGAAAATACATCAATCGTATGCCCATTAATCGAATGCGCATTAATAGAGGGATGCCTGTACTTTTAAAAATTTACGCCCTGAGGCGAAGACCAATTCTTGCTGGAGGCAGCTTCCGAAAACTTCATTACTTGAACAAGAGGAACCAATAATACTAACTGGTCGCTCACGATAAAATTAACTCAAAATTTCAGCATGATGGGAGACAGTATGTGGGGACCCATCTGCAGTAGTTGGGATATTTGGAAAGACACAGACACTCCCCGTGTCTTTCAATTTAATTTACTCGTGAATGTTTTCATATTGAGTCTAACATTTTCCTCCATTCTTTCTTTCTTTCTTTCTTTCTTCCTTTCTTCTTTGTTTCTTTCTTTCTTTCTTTCTTTTTTCTCTGCCATTTTTCTCTCTCGCCCACGCATACATGCACGCATATATATATATATTATTGACATATATATATATATATATATATATATATATATATATATATATATATATATATATATATATATATATATATAAGTATATATATATATATATATATATATATATATATATATATATATATATATATATATATGTATATATGTATATATATGTAAGTAAGAGATAGTGAGTTGCAGCGTAGAATATATTCATATTTACTATTGTTTGGAAACTAACTTGGTGAGGAATGAAACTAGCCAAACGTAGGGTGTTGGATCCTGACACTTTTCAACAAACAACAATACGTCTTTGCTTAATTTCCTTTTACACGCTCTGACAAAAATCCATATCGTTGATACGAAAAGGTATATTTATATTTGCTACCAAGAGGAAAAACTACCAAAAATCAATTTATATCAATTGCCGTCTTGTTCTTCCTTATACTTTTATACTAGAATACTGTCTAAATTAAAAAAAATAATACTTTAGTAACAATACCAACAGTACCAATGAAAATTTCAATGCTTTCCTATATGGAAGATTTATTTTGAAACACCAGTTCCCGAATTTAACCAACGTTGAGCCTGGTCCTTGCCTAGTTATGTGACCGCTTCGGAATACCCGGTTCTGTAAATTTGAATGTGCGAGTAATTTAAAGGAGAGCAGCTTGGAGTGAGAAATCGGAGAGCCGTGCGAATTCCAGTCGCGTTTGTTACATTCACTTACGCACGTATAACCTAGAGAAAGAAATATAAATGCATTTTTCTCTCCCAGGATATGGGTTAAATATTAGGGATTATATTTGAAAATCGTTTTTATCTTCAAAAACATTATTCGTGCATTATTACTTGCCAACAAAAAAACAAATCAAAAGTATTCTTACGATTCAAAAATATGAAATGGCTGATAAGCCATAAAATATTAAATCAATTAATAAATCAATCCTATTTCGAATTTTCTGATGGCTCATTTATTATTGATTTAATAAATGAATATGTATCTTATATTTCTATGATTATTGAGGCAACCGAAAAAGTTCCACAATTCGATCGCTAAATGTTAATAAATTTAGAAATATAGGAAGGCAACGTTCAACCTACCTAGGAAGCTTGAGTGAATGGATGGCGGAGAAGTGTATTAGATGCCAAAAAAAGACAAAAATAATTAGGTGCTACAAGGGAGAGGAAATTCTGAAGAGCCGTGGTCGCCAACAACGTGAAGACATCACGGCACATAGAGCAACTAAAAGATCATAATTATTGACGAGGGTCAGTATTTAAATAACTAAGACGCTACAAATGAAACCATTCAAAATTAACATCGTTTTATATTTTCCTGTAGTAGATGTTAAGGCTCAACACTTCCTCTATTCTTTCGTTATTTTCTTTCTGAATAAAACCAGAAAGTATCACTGATATATTATTACTGAAGTCATTGCTCGCAGTCAAAACGAAATCGTCCATTATTTATCTGAGGTAATGGCGTGACGTTAAAAGACGTACGAAAGGCCGAACTCGTTGAGGATTCACAGTCGCGTAGAAAGACCGAGAATGCCAATGAAAGCATAAGACTTTTTTTTTTTTTAAATCTCAGGTAAATATTCTTGTCTGTGCGCATATTTCTTTGTTTTGCAACAGCTGCAATTTTTCCCGATGCTCTTTTTAATATTCTTGTAATGCCAGCATTATGCATTATTAATTATTTTACCCCCAAGCCAGACAACAGAGTCAGTAAGTCGAAAGGGATGATTGAGAGAAGCGAAAAATAAGATATTATTAAGGAGAGAGCGCAATAAAAGAATTAGGAAGAAAAAGGATAATGATATACATTTTTCAAGATCACAGTTGACTGGAAAGCAAGAACACGGAAGAGGTTTCCACAAGTTTGAAATGCGAAAGGTGGAAATATTAGCACAGGACATATGGCTACATCAAGTACATTCAACATTAAAATGATGAGATCTAACTTCCTATTTGGTACTGCGTTTAAATTTGTAAAGTCTGGGTACAAAATAGAAAACACACCATGAAAATTACAGCGACGTTACGTTACAACGCACAGACACACTTATATATATATAAATATATATATATATATATATATATATATATATATATATGTATATATATATATATATATATATATATATATATATATATATTTATATATATATATATATATATATATATATATATATATATATATATATATATATATATATATATATTATACGGAAAATATTATAAATGTTCCAAAGAGTGAAAAATGTATATTTTAATAAAAGAGAGAAAAAGCAAGCGTATTTGTTTATAATGTGCTTTGTTTTAGTGCATATATTATTTTCTATTCTTCAAATTTTTGCTACGCGAGATTCCTGAAATTAAAGGAATCAGTTTTTAAAGGAATAAATTTTCCTTTTGTTCTTTTAATGTTTCATTGTCCATTTGCTGTATTTGTACTGACCATTGTTATATATATATATATATATATATATATATATATATATATATATATATATATATATATATATATGTAAAAAATTAAAGAGTAAATATATTCCATAAAATGGCCATTGGCTACAATCACGGCTTCTAGACGACTTCAGAATCTTCTGCAATTCTTCTGAGCGGTGTCATGGTTTAAGTCAATAATTCTGGACTTCAGTTCAGCTTTGGTGTTAGGAGTAGATTTTTGGCCTCTTGTTCAACTGCGCCACACACATAATAATCAACGTGGTTTCAGCCTGAGTGGTAGGTGACCAGATACAAAGAGCGATGTGACCGCATAAATTGTCATACTTCCATTACTAGGTTCTACTGCTTGTGGGGCATGGTGCACAGTCCATTCTAGCCACTCTCTTGACCGAGATCACCACTACTTCCTCAAGGCACTTGATGTAGGCCGCTGAGTGGAATCTTCTGGAATGATGAATGGAAGCATAACGTCGCCGTCACTAGTGATCTCTCCAAACACCATGATGTTCACTGAATATATCATGCATCTCCTTCCGAAACCTCTGCATTATCCTTAGATAAACACTCCGAAATGTTCGCATTGGAGTGTCCGGCGCGAATGACAGGCAGTACAGCATACAGTTTCCAAATTTCTGAGCGAGTGCATTGCGTCATGGTATTCTATTTTGCACAGACGACCCTACTATATTGTGTAGTAGAAAAAAATCAAAAACAAACAAATCGCAAGCGAGAAGTTACAAAATTATAAAATGGCGAAGTTTTACTCATCGCACGCTATATATATATATATATATATACATATATATATATATATATATATATATATATATATATATATATATATATATATATATATATATATGTGTGTGTGTGTGTGTGTGTGTGTGTGTCTGTGTGTATGTGTCTGTGTGCATGTATGTATGTAAACGGACTAAAAAAATAAAAAATCTCAAGGTTGAAGACACATAAATATTTATTTTCTCATGCTTGTATATTTTTCTCAAATTTTGTTTGTATGTTTAAATTTATTTCAGTATATTTTGCAGTCTGTGCCCATTTCCATAATCTATCTATCTATCTATCTATCTATCTATCTATCTATTTGACTATTGCTATAATTTGTGATGTAATCCTAATACATAGAAAATCATAACATGGCGGATAATGAGCTTATATTCAGGATTTATGGCTTTTGATCGCCACACCCCCGTAGAACTTAGCTTGGTACTGTTTATCAAGCCAAGACAGAAACGTAATCAGGCAACCAGTCTCCATCCCTGAAATTATTTCATATATATATATATATATATATATATATACATATATATATATATATATATATATATATATATATATATATATATATATATATATATATATATATATATATATATATATCTGTGTGTATATATATATATGTGTGTATATATATATATATCTGTGTGTGTGTTTATATATATATATATATATATATATATATATATATATATATATATATATATAACATACGTTTTAAAAGAATATGAATACAAGAGCAGCAAAAGCAATGATGGCTGTTGCAAAAATTGGAAACCATCTTGAAAGACAAAAACATCTCACGCAAATCAATCATTTCTCTTTCTCTGTCTTTTTCTCTCACACTTTTTATTTTCCTCTCAATCTCTTTTTCTTTCTCTCTTTCTCTCTTACTCTCTCTCAATATATATATATATATATATATATATATATATATATATATATATGAAGAAATATAGTCTTAAAGTATGCTATATGTATGGGATAAAGTGCTCAATATCAGATATAGAGCATGTGTAAATATAAAAGTGAACATAGAAGTCAACACTTAGAGGCGACAGTCTGTTTCCTGCTAGATGCAATAAATCGGGCCCGTTGATTTCATCTAGCATGAAACAGACTGTTGACTTCTATATTCACTTTTATATTTATATATATATATGAAGATAGGTAAATATTTTTACGTCTGAAAATTTATATATATACTAAGTTTCATTAAAGGCCACTGGCAAGTTACTGCGATTAAGCTTTTTATTTCACATTGCTTGTGATCGATAACAGGTATTCTTTTCTCAACTTAAAATCTGTAAATATTGTCTAAATGTTCTATATATCCGAGGGATTTCGTGTATTCTATTAGCCGTCATCCAGAATATATATATACTTTATTTATTTATTTATTTCTTATCTGAACATATAGATTCTTATATACGTTTCTAGAGTGATGGGAGTTTCTTTATTTTCCAAATATAGTCATTACATTGTCGCCGTTGTAATAGTTGCATAGTTGCTTTTTTCTTTTTTTATTATTAGTGTTTCCATTACAATTAGTCTTTTTTTATGTGGATCAGTCTACTATGCTTGCATTTTGTACAAGTACGTTGCGGATGGATTTTGGTCGGTGTCCGTGTGTGGGTAAATGAGCCCTAACTGAGCTATGGTCAGAGTATCTTACATTACAATTTTCCCCCTTTATAATCTTCCTCTTTCAGAATGGGTCGGAGCAGATTTTACGTTTTGATCCAAAGTAAAGAGCGTTACTTATCCTATAAAAAAACACAAGGAAGATAATAATATAGATATATGTGTTTTATTCAGTAGCATATAAATCTCTGTGTGTTTGGTTGTAGATTCCGGGAATGGAATTCTGCACAAATAAATAAGGAACGCCAGTAATTGAGGTAGAAAAATAAGTGTATTAAACGTAAGAATACAGACTTGAAGTGAAGATTAGTAGTCCGGGAATGCGGGTTAGTAGAAAGTATATGTACAAGTCTCTGTAAGTGAAGCCGTAATTATCTCTCTCGCTGGACTCTCGTATAACTCTCTGTGAACACCCTGTGTACGGTCTCCGTATCTCTCACCCTGACTCAACGTATCTCAACCTGCAGGTATTCTCTCTATCGGTATAAGTATACTTTGGACGAGTTCAACTTGTTTAAAACGAGTTTGCCCCACAACAGTTAGATCAATTTATTTGTACTTGTAACTGAAAATGCAAATGGGGAAAATTGTAATTGTATACGGGATGAGGTGTAAATAATGTGTGACTGATAGGGAATATGGGACAAAAACGCGAGAGAGAAGAGAAGTGTAAGGTAAATGGTAAGGAAACGGAGCGTATTCGGTAGGATGAAAAGAAATACAAAAGAATAACACCCAATTTTAAGAGAGAATATAAGTTTGTCAAGAAAAAAAAACTGTTAAAGATGAGATCTATGTATTGGTGGGGTACCAAAATCTACAAATTATGGAAATTTAACGTCTTCGGTAAACGATAAACTACATCCACCAGCAAGGTCTCTGACCAAGAGTTTTTAAGGTGCGTATAACCACCTCTTAATTGTTGTTGTTCCCAAGTCCACACTGACCCAGGGTGGAACACTTGTTAGAGTCCCATCTATGTGCAAATTGTAAAACCCTAAACTGGGGTCAAAACATGAAAATATAAGAATGTAAAATACGTTAGAAAGCCTTCCCAGCAATACAGTTTCAACTGAAACAAAAATTAAAATGACCAGCAATACATTATTGGGCAAAAATGCCAGCAATATATTTTTGGATGAAAATATATCAAAGCTCACAAGAAAAGAACATTTTTATTTATAAGGAGTTGATATGCTACCAAAGAATCTACAACTCTAACAAAAAAAAAGAAATATTACTAGAAAACCATTTTTGTATTCAATTGTGAAAGCAGAGTAATATTATTGCTTCAAAGATCTCAAGAAAAGAGAATTCCGATATTAAATGACGCAAAAGGAGTTGACGTACCGTGAAACAAGCAAACTATACACTATGCAAACTTAAATACTTAAACAGTATTTTAACAGAGGAAAGACAATGTCTCACCGAAATCCAAATCGTAATGCTAATGATAGTATGACATGTTTCCTTATAAAGAGGTAGTGCTACTTTCGGTTAAAACTTCTACCCTTAAAAACATTCAGGAAAATAGGTTTCTGAAGCTGTTATCGCTCTTTTCACTCTTGATGGGTGTTTCCATCCTAGCCTTTTTTTGCAGTTGTATTGAACATCAACATCTTTATTATGTCATTATTTTCTTTTCCCCTCATATCTGTTATCCATTTTACTTGTTGCTCTTGTTGAAATTTCTCAAGCGAGTGTGGGTTGTGTTATTTTGTACAGTTGTTTTTGATTATGTAGCACCAGTTGTCAAATTTCAAAAGAGGATGATCTTCGACAATAATAGCAGGCTTCACAGTGAAAGCCTTTTTAGCCATTGATCTTAGAAAGTTGTTACATACAGCTGAGAGATTAGATATTTCTAAACGAGATTGGTTCCTTGCATGACATCTATGTGAATGTCTCGATGTGATGAGATTATTTCAGAACAGGATTCCTGTTATGCTGTTAATGACTGGAGGTTGTAAAAACAAATTGTCATATTAGGGAAAACCTACGCCTACCAAAATTAAATGTTCGATTTTATCTCCTATTCTAAATTTATTATAACTGATCTATGCACCGTGTTCTTTGAAGCGTTTAGTAATTAATAATTCAACATTTTGGATTTACCTGATATATTTAGGATATCTGCCCTTATTGCTTTCATTCCAATTCCAGATCATTGCTTCTGTTTTGGAAAAGTTTATCTCGAATCCTATTCCTTGGGATAATACTTGGTAGAAGACGTCAATTTTTATACAAGATCAACGTTATTCAAACTATGAATACCTGTATTATCGGGATAGCCTCCTCATAATCAGTATCGGCCTCTGGACGAAAAGTGAAAGAGGTTACAGGGTTGAAAGTTAAATAGAAGACCGAATATAGAGAGGTTTGAGTAAAAGACAAATGATGAACGGGGATTCAAAAAGACAGAAGATGGCAATTAACGTTGCATTTAAACTTTTGAAGATTGTAGTTATCAGGGAAGCAAGTAAACGAAAGGGTGTTCCACAAGTGGGAAGTGTGAGAAAAGTAACTGTTGGAGTAGAAGTGGCGGTTTGTTTTTATCTATTTTAATAGTAAACGGGTGGGATCTAGTTGCCAATTTAGTAGCATGTTTAAATACATGTAGTCGGGGTAACAGGGGAAGAAAAACCTCGTCAGAGCAGTTTTTTTTAAAAAGACACAGGAAATCCACACCACGTCGTTGAAAAAGTGACTGAAGTCGAGGTGGCTGGTCTGGATCGATTACATTACAGATCCTTCCTTGGATTTTGTCCAGAATTTCGAGATATATAACAAGAGCACCAGATATAACAACAATATTCAATGCACAGACGAATGATAGATTTATAAATGTACAAGGTTGATTCTGGTATGACACAGTGGCACGGCTTATTTGCAGTAGATACAGCTATTAATATAGTCGCTGCTCTTCACGTTCCTCATTAAATTGTTGGAGCCAAGTTAGTATAATGTTCATTAACACTTACACCATGATTGATCCAATTGAGACATCCCTTAATGTGTGTCAGTTTATTAGGCTACCTTTTTGTTACGGCAAAGAATTAATGCGTAATAAAAGTTTTGATGCAATGCGTTAATTGTCCCAAACTTCCTTCATTGTTATTGAAATCAAAGAAAAGGCAGTCAAAAAGTTTCAAAATTTCAGCCTTTAATGCTTTACGTTAGATTATTTAAATTGTTCTAACTATCATTCTCTCTTTGTTGCCATATTTATCACAACGTTTCGGCCGTTGTACGCTTCAGCCGTCTTCAGGTGGTTGGACTGTCGAACAGAACCATTTATTCCGCTCGCTGGGGTAGACTGTTCTAGTTCCACGTGCCATATTTATTGGATATCTCCTGTTAATTCTCCTCTCCAAGTTCTCCACCGCCTCAGCCAGGTATTGAACTCACACACGTTGGGTCATGTCACTGGGTCTAACTAACGCCTTCATCCACGGTGCCATGTGTCCTTGAGGACACCTGTGTATGCATTTCTGGGTATTATAAACCTAATGTCTTCAGCAACCTATTTTACCAGTGCTCATATTACTATTTTGGCTGTTATCATTGCAGTTTTTTTTACCAGAGCTCATATTGCAATTTTCGTTGTTATTATTGCTCTGGCACTCCTTAATACTGTTTCCCATATTGTATTCATTTCTATGCTTGGTCGGCTCAGGAGTTTTTATGGCCTAGCATATAGGCTGATTCCTTAATTTACGAATTTTCTAATGAATTCAACCTGATCCAACAGAGGGCAGTGATTTCCCATTCCACTCGATATGTAGTCAGCCATGCCTGATTGTTCTACTTCCCCTCCTGTTATAGCTTTTTGGTGTTTTTGAAGACTTACCTTAAGGGGGCGACCTGTCTCCCCTTTTTATTTCTTTCGGCAGCTGCACGGGAAGGCGTACACACAGTCTTTAGTCATGTTCTCCTCTATGGGGGGATCTTACTCGGTCGTGGTATCTGCGTAGTGTCGTCCAGCTTTTGAAGGTTGTCCTGATTTTATATGAACGGCAGATCCTTTGCATTTTCTCCGATAGACAGATACTATACGTTAGATCTTTTAATAGCTTTCATAATTTCTTTATTAGATGTTTCGTTACTCTTTACGTTTCAAGGATATTGTAATGATTGGATGCATATTACTATATTTTCTGTTTCTGCAGGCATCGTCACTTTCGTGTGATCAGGGTTGCAATGTAACTCAGATTGTTTTCTGTGACTGTGTTGGCATTGATTTTATGAAGGCGGATTGGAATAGACTTGGATTCCTCTGTCATGTCCATAAAAAGAAAAATTAATTATAATCTTAAATATAATTATAATAAAATAATTATAACAATAATAATAAATTGAGAATCGACGCCATTTTTCTCCTCTACACAAACAACCATGTGCCATTCTCACTATCGGACAGCTAGTGAACACGTCAAGCCGTATGTGCGTCATTAAAAAATCGGGCTCCTTTTTCCTTTTGTAGTCCATAATAGTAAAATTTATCTCTTATCACTCAACGAAAATTCGAGGTTAGAAAACGACAGTCAATTCTTGTATTTTGCAAGAAAATTATATGGACACTCATTACACGCGTCGATAAAACCAACATACGAGAAAAACCTGTATACGCTTTACTTATTCTTAATCTTATCATTCTATCGGATTCCGATCTATATTTGTTCTTCATTTGACCCCAAATTCATGGTTTTACACAGTAGTACTGTACTTGTGTCTCCAAAACCACATAACAACCTGATAATATTTTGTTGTTTCCACGTCTTGCTGTTTCTCATTTTTATATGTATTTTTGTATATATAAATGTTAGATGGGGGTTATAATTGCACTCTGTGTTATACCTCAGCTACACTTCGAAAAGCTAAGCAAGCTATTATTAAACAGGACAATTTCTTTAGAAAGAAGCTAAAGAATAATGTTATATAATATCGGTTATCCTATATGGCAATTTAAGAAAAGACATGTGTCAACAGAAATAAGATTCTTCAAAATGATGTTGAGAATACATTGGAGAGAGCATGTGAATAACAAGGAAATTTAAAGTAAATAGAAACGAATATGACACTTATATGTCGAATCAAATAGAGACAATTGATTCCTCTTGGGTATGGCCATAAGCTACACCCGCGTCCTGGGTTAGACGATAAACGACATCCTCGTCCTAAGTAAGACGATAAACTGCGCCCGACAGCAAGGCCTCTGATCAAGTTTTGAGGAGCGTGAAATCACCTCTTAATTACTGGTGTTCCCAGGTCCACCCTGACACGTGGTGGTAGCATCTGTTACGGTCCCAGCTATGGACAAATAGTTAACCCCTAAAATTGGGTCAAAACACTATGAAAGTGGAAAATATGTTTTAATACCAGAAACACTTTGTAAAATAATTATAACCAGCGATATATTATTTCCAGCAATACATTATTGAAAAAAAATACCAGCTTTACATTAAAAAAAAAAAATATTACCAGCGATATATTTTTGAACAAAAAAATAACCAGGAATATATTTTTGAAGGAAAAAATATTACCAGCAATACACTTTTGAGGAAAAAAATATTACCAGCAATAAAATTTGGTCGGCATTAAATAACCCATTGAGGTTGATATGACGTAAAACGAACCAAACCAAATCAAACCAAGATAATTGATATTTCTTAGCGTCATCATGTGGAAAGAGAGCTTGAAGAATTCGATAATCACAGGATATATTGAAATTCAGAGGGACCAAGGAAACGGCGAATAAAATGCATAATGATATTGGGTAAAGGGTTGGCAGAGCAGAGTTTAGGAGTGATAGTAAAAAGATAAAACTTACTAAGTGTTACACTGGAGAAGAAAATGTGGAGAGCCATGATCGCCGAAGTTCTCAAAGGACGCAGCCTATAGAAAAGTATTTGCAATTTGATATATATTCTTGTGTATACATGCAATCTTCTTCGAATAAAAAATTGGTCTCTTTAATAAATGAGTAGACACGTTTTTGTTTAACTTCTGGGAAAAAACAAAAAAATACAAGAATTTCAAAGCGGACGAACATAAAATGCTGATCTTACTGATTTGCCTTTTGCTGATAAGGGGGACACTTATCTTTCTATTACTTGAGATGCTCAGATGCCTCTGGTCTTAAGGCAAAATTTTTATTGTCAAAGTCGCGTTGCATAAGTGATTCAGTGAAAAATGAACATATTTTTATTATCTCAGCTTGCACCTGAGGTAACTTGGATTTTTTTCTCATGCAAAATTCGAATAACAAATTAAACAAAGAGTGATACGTAAAATAATAATGAAAAATACAAAAGGTTGCGAATTATTGTTAACATCGTGAAGCAAGAAAGAAAAAATGAATTGGATGGATTGATTCAAACATTGACTAAAAAGAGACGAGCATACAATGAAAAGAACGGGGATGATGTGGACCCGAATTAGGGGCCACGGAAGGAAAACACGGAACAAGGGTTAGGGGAAAGAAAGATATATTAAACAGAAAAGTTACAAAGAATAGTGTAAGAGTAAGCAGAGCTTACTATCCAGTGGTGTCCGATATTGGTATCGTGCGCGGCTGCGCATTACTGGTGCTACGATATTTAACAACCCCCCCCCACACACGGGTCGAATGTGGCACAAGGCCGGTTTAACGTGGGCTTACCGAGCCCGTAGGCTCGGCCAAAAATATGCCCATTTACAACCCGTATACACGAGTTTAGGGACTGTCTACCTCCCCGGACGAAACTTTTCCTGCGGCAAAGCCTCGTCCGAGTTCCTCTCTGTCAAACAGAGAGTTCGACAGCAGAGCACCATTACTGGTGCGACTCCCATGATACTACCATTCACATAATAATATAGTACTGGGAGAGTCCATGATGTAGGAAAGTATCGGTCTCACAACAGGGGCATTTAAATGAAGCATGAATAAAGAAACTAATGTAACTTTTAAATAAACATATATTAATTTACTTCTCTCTTCTTTTGCTTTTGGGTGACAATTCACGTCCGAAATTCCTCTACATATAACAGCATTCGCCCTGCGGATTAAGCCGGCTCCGTTAAAGGAACCGCCAACATCCGAACGAAATCTGATCGAATGTAGCAGTCGTCGTATTCATTCCGTCGTGCAAATCCACAGTAGAAGATTCAATAGGAATTAGGATTCACAAGTGGTCCCCAAGTGCAATCCGGTTTGTATTCGAGTCTCCTGTACCTAAACTGGTTACCATCCCTGGCTTCTCTTTCTTTCACTTTGTCTCGTTTGGGTATAATTATTGAGGCCCTACTTTCCTATCATTATGTTTGAGAAATTTCGACTGTCTGTTTTGATTGCTAGTACGTTTACAGATAATGGCTGAGGATTTTATTTTAGACTTCCACGTTGCTCATATGTTCTTTGAATTGCCAATTGAATCAAACAGATGGTGATATTTTTTTATTTTATTTTCAATGTCTCTGTTGTATCCACCTTACCAGGATGTAGGTGACCATAGCTCTCCAGAACATTTAGTCTTTTGTTGTTCTAAATAAGACTTCCCACTTGAGTGTTCTTCATTGTCCTATTTTTGTGATTCTTTTACTCAAAGACTTTTCGTAGTTTATTCACTGTTAATAAAGCTTCTCTTCTGTTTAACGTTTCTTGCTAAATTCTACAAGCAGACATTTAGTTAATTGCTGTAAATATTGAAGCTGTCCCATTAGGTTTCAAATAATTAAGACAAGTGAAGTATTCCTGAAATTCCATGGAATATAATTTGTAAAGTTTGAGAATTTAGCTGAAAATGATTTAAACTGATCGAATAATGTGAGAAATATTTTGGCAGAGCTCTAATATACGCGTGCAAGCACACACGTCCCCATTTATATATATATATATATATATATATATATATATATATATATATATATATATATATATATATATATATTGTTGTGGTGTCCTCCTTCTAAAGAGTCTATATTGGACTCTTCCGCCTACTATAAAATTAATAGGAGATAAGGACTTGCGGGAACATTCGAATAGATTAAGATGTTGTGACAAAGTATATAATTAAAAAAATACAAAACAAATATTGCAAATATATCATGAATTAAGCAGTAAGTACAACAGAAGAGTATTACATGACTAAGGATTGTGTGTCGGTTGACCCAGCGTTCAATCTATTCGACTTTTCCCCCAAGGCCTTCTCTCTTACTATTATAGTAGGCGGAAGAGTCCAACATAGACACCCCAATATACATATATATATACAGGTGTATCTCGCGATCTCGTGTATCATGAGAGTTCCTTTTTTGAGAGACCAAAATTCAATAGACTAACCTCTTTTCCTCTATCTCTTTATCCTATCTTCTATTTAAATAAGTTAAAAAAAACGTAAAAGAGAATAATAAAAGTATCGTTAGTAGCGCTATGCTCATTGCGTAAACGCGTGCAGCCGATTTAGAAAGCATAGACAGTAGTCTCGATCAGGAAAATATCTTCTAAACGTAAACAATGGAAAAGATGCATATTTGCTATGTTTGTATATATATATATATATATATACATATGTTTGTATTTTATAATACGATACTAATATGTGAAAATTACATGCATTTTTATTGGATACAGTTGATTAAAACACCAGTTTTAAAGAATCATGTACTTTTTAAATATATCTGTACTTTCAGAAAGAGTAAATGGATATATAATTTGGCCGACGGCGTATCCAGAACCATCAGGGCATACGTTAATTTTAAATCTCTTTAAATCTCGTGTATCATGCGATCTGCTTAAAATCAGGCATGAAACAGAACAGATTGTCGACGTGCAATGTTGACGCAATGTCTATTATATACGAGGGTCATTCAATAAATAAGGTGAATTTTTCGGTATAAGGACATCTAATACAGATAGAAGTTTACTCTTTTTTATTTTTTGTTTTACTTCTTTTTCACAATCAATAAATGTCAAATTCTTCATATATATATACGAGGGTCATTTAATAAATAAGTTGAATTTTTCGGTATAAGAACTTCTAATACAGATAGAAGTTTACTCTTTTTTCTTTTTTTCTTTTACTTCTTTTTCACAACCAATAAACGGCAAATTCTTCATATATATATATATATATATATATATATATATATATATATATATATATATATATATATATATATATACGAGGGTCATTCAATAAACAAGTTGAATTTTTCGGTATAAGGACTTCTAATACAGATAGAAGCTTACTCTTTTTTATTTTTATTTTTTTGTTTTACTTCTTTTTCACATGGATTTAATTTGTTTTACAGATAAAAAAAAACTTTGAGAGTTTTGGCGATTAACAAAGATGGCCGACCAAGAAGCATGCTCCAGGATTGAAAGCGGTCAGTTATCAAGATTTTGGTTGCTGAAGGGTGCAAACCCGTTGAAATTCATAGGAGAATGTCAACTGTGTATGCTGCCACATGTTTCAGCCAAATAAAATATCTTAAAAAAATTGTTTAAAGAAGGACGGAGCAGTGTTGAGGATGAAGATAGGCCTCCTGAGGTGATGGAATCAATCAATGACCTCATTCAGTCTGACAGAAGGGTGACAGTGGATGACATTGCAAGGACTTTGAGTTTATCTGTTGGGACAAACGCAGGGGTCATCAGTCAAAAGGAGTCATCTTGCATCATGAAAACGCAAGGCGTCACACAGCAGCCCAAACGGTTCAGACCATCAACGAGCAGGGCTGGGAACTGCTCCCTCATCCCCCTTAGAGCCCAGACCTTGCTTCAGACTTTCACCTGTTTTGTCCCTTGAAAGCGTTCACGAGAGGCACGAAGTTTAAAAGTGACGATGAAGTCAAAAGTGTTGTGAGCGACTGGCTCAGACTTCAGTCCAAAGATTTTTACGCTGAGGGTATACGGTAGCTTGTGCACAGATGGGAAAAGTGTGTGACAGTGCTGGGAGACTACGTTGAAAAATAAAAAAGTAAGCTTCTTCTATATGTGCGTGTGTCTGTGTGTACGTATGTGTTTTTTTGTGTGAGAGAGAGAAGTGTATGTATTAAAATTAAAGAACGTGGAATATAGATAAATATACGTAAGAACCATCACGGCTTTCCATGCGCTGTTTATTTTTCACGTATATAATATTTATTATGATATTAGGTTGGTGCAAAAATAATGTCGTTTTCTCACATGAAGTTGAACGTCAAAAAACGACATTATTTTTGCAGCAACCTAATAATTTCTTCTGTCATTCTCTTACAGATTACCACTCCGGAGATGACGTTTTAGTAATGAGTAATTTTTAAAATAATATAATAAGCATAAGGATGTTTTATGTATTTGTCCACACTCATTAAATTAAAAGATTAGGAAGGAAACCTCTATCAATAGTGGAGAGATTGATAACAGCTATTGGATTTGAGAAATACGTTTTTCTGAAAAGAAGGTTTTAAGAGAAATTAGTATTACTGTCTACTCGGTCAATGAATGCAAATGTTTTCCTTATAGGCAAACTGCTAATATTAACATTAGCATTCCCTTAGAGGAGACAATTGGAAAACAAGTTCACTCTCTTTCCAATAAATGCAGACTATTTCACAGATAAAAAAAATAGGACTGAAGGTCTACACCGCTATAACAAACAATTAAAAATATATATCGGAATATTTGTCTATATTTCTGAGATGAGATATTGTAATTATTTACATTATTTACATTGTTTGGACTGTTGTCCTCATCTTTATTGCCATCCATGTACTCGACGTTTCGGAAGTTTGTACGCTCCGGCCTTGTTCGGGTGATTGAAATTTCGAACTGAACCCGTTATTTCGTCCAACGGAGTAGATATTCTAGTTCCATGTAATAGACAGTGGTGGAGCTAAGCAATATTAACAAAAATTGCAAGATAAGATCTGTTAAAAAATAATAATTTAGAGATTAAGTAATAAATCCCTGAAAATCATACACTGAAACATGGACCAGTGGATATAACTGTTGGGGATTAAGTGATTTGAGACAAAGTGCTGTGTGTTCAGTACCTGGCTTCTGCAGTGCTGAGCCAAAGTGGTGAGCGGTGAACAAAAACTTGGATAGTTGAGTTAACGCGAGATAATTGAGACAACCTGAAGGTATACAAAATAAAGGGTTCATTTCGAAAATCCAATAATCTGAAGAAATGTCGTGAATATGGCAATAAAGATGAGGACAACAGTTCGAACAATGTAAATAAATCGGAATATTTGTCTGTATGTATTTCTATGAATATTTTAATATTTTACAAGCACTTCTAAATCCGGTACTGGATGAGAAAAGATGTGTCATTTGGTGCTGAGTGAATTGTAGAGAGAATTTGTATGGAAGATTTGCCTATGTTCTTTGGTAGATGTTTTATCTACTCTCTCTCTCTCTCTCTCTCTCTCTCTCTCTCTCTCTCGCTGTATAATTCTGAAGCTGAAAATTTGGTGTTGGCTAAAAAGATTTGTTTTTCATTTGAAAGCATTAAGAGCTTTGTATTTTAATTAAATTTATTCTTTAAAAAAATCCATGAAATAATGAAAAAATACACGAACCGGTGCATTATATATCGAAATAAATAAAAAGGTCGGCAAAGATAATATTATGAAAGTTTTTGTAAAAATAGCCGATGATATGAAAAAAAAAGTTCTTCTTCCTCCTCTTATTCTTCTCTGTGTCGTGCCCCTTCGGGACGTTGCTGATCATGGCTCTACAAAGTTTCCTATTTTTTATCTCTTTGTTATCTCTCCTAAACCTTGTTCCGCCATCCATTTACACAAGCGAATTAGGTACGTTATACACTGTTTTAATCTGTCCCTCTTTCCCTCGATATATGCGGTCAGTGCCAAATGTTTGAAGCCTTCTTTCTTCTTTATGTGGCCCAGACATTTCAACTCTAACGTTCTAATGTGAAATATAAGTGTCCTTCTTCTTTCCATTTTCAATAAAGCTTGTTCCGATGTTCAGTCCGAGGCATTCTCAGCAGCATTCTGTAGAAACACATTTCTTTTGGCTGAATTTTTTCTTCATCCGTGAAGAGATTGTCCTGCATTCAATACTATATGGAAGGACCTGTCCGGAACTGTTTTGTCTGTATGTAATTAAATTTTAATTTCCTTGTCAAAAAGGAAGCACAAAACAAATTATACGTAACCTAAACAATAATAAAAATAATATTCTTTATACCACGCAGTACCTGAATATACGCAAGTTTTAAGTTCGAGATCATGTTTTTTTTGTTTTCTTTTTTTTTTAGATATATAATTCGATTTGTGCTTTCGGGAATGGTGACTGCAACTATGAAAATATCTTTCTCAGTTACTGGAATCTGTTTATGCAAACATGTGGAAAGATAGTAAATTAAATTTCGCAGCAGTCATTCCTCGTGGGGTTTATATGTAGTGTCCTGTAGTAGTACAGATACTACGTAAGATTTTATTATGCAAGTCAATATTGTCGCAATGAAATTAGTAAAGCTTTCAGGAGACAAATATTTCCAGGAACAAGATATCATGCGGCATTCAGATGACAATAGTGTCTCTTATATGAAACACGATAACACGAACTCTCAAGTGAAGACGAGAAGACATGATATTCGAAAGTGAAGAAAGTTAGATAAGAGCAAACAGGAAAATAAATAAATAAAAACTCTTTGATAATAGGTTATGAAAGCCGACAGCACTCTGTTATTGTAAAACGTACGCCTCAATATGTACTGGGAAACAGAAAATTGTCCAAACAGTAGAAAAAGTAAATGAATAATTCCTTACAAAATAAATATTTCTGGTCTTAAATAAACTTTATAACTGAAAAGTTGCTGGTTAAATACAACCCATCTCAATATAGTTTCATCAAATTGAAACGACAACGTTTATCTATATAATGTTCATTCGTTATCATTCGAATAAGAAACATATTAATGACGCGGCGTTTTAAATGAGACTAAAATGATGCAGAAAAGTCTATATGTAGAATGGTATACGAGGAAATATTATATTAATAGAAGAATTTGCAATCTACATATGGAGGAGAAACTAAAAAATATAGAATTTAACAATGTGAACAATTTAATAAACAGAGGTGTAAAAATGGACGAAAGCACTCGGAGTTACATTTAGGGATCTGTCTTTTATGCATAGTGATTTTCTAAGTGTAGATTAGTTGTGACAAAAAGCATAAATAATGAAGCACCAAGGGAGTATCGAACTCACTAAATGTAATTAGCCGTAATATTTATCTGTATGTATTTCTATGAATTGACATAGCCATACAAGCTTGTTAACCATTACTATATGTTGAAATGCCCATGTTTTAATGATTCTGACGGATTTAGATTGTTTTCCAGGTTTTATTCATTTTTTTAGGGTCTTATCGAATACTGAGATTTTTAAAAAGTCTTCTACACACATAGTATTCATAAAGGAAGAATTGTAAAGACATTAGAAAAATCTAAATTTAAAAAAATCATATAATTTCATCTTGTATATATAATTATGGCCGGCTAATCGTTTTCGAGTAAACCCGTCTGTTAGAGCGTCTAGCGAATGTTTGTTGCAGACGCCTGATCAGGCATATTTGTATTTATTCAACACCGACAAACTGCACCTTTGGTTTATACAGCTTCTATCCTATGCGAACATTAGTTACTGTCCCCGGACAGCATCTGCGAATAGAAACCCGGACAGTTACGTTACCCGGACAGCATTTGCGAATAGAAACCAGGACAGTTACGTTACCCGGACAGCATCTGCGAATAGAAACCCGGACAGTTACGTTATTAAGCAAACGTCATACCAACTGTGCCACGGACCCCGGCGACGATGGGGTAACGAATTAAACTCGATATAGTGCCGTTCACTCACATATTCCGTGGTGGAACTCATCCAAACTTAAACCAAGGATTGTGCCCCCGAGAGCCACGACTACTATTTCTCTCTCTCTCTCTCTCTCTCTCTCTTTCTATATATATATATATGTATATATATATATATATATATATATATATATATATATATATATATGTGTGTGTGTATATATATATATGTGTGTATATATATATATATATATATATGTGTGTGTATATATATATATGTGTGTGTATATATATATATATGTGTGTGTATATATATATATATGTGTGTATGATATATATATATATATATATATATATATATATATATATATATATATATATATATGAGAGATGACTATATCTACATTTTTATATATCAAGTAAAGTATTGCGGAAAATGTATGGCAATGGGAAAATTTTAACTGTGACTGGTTTCAAAGTTTAGGACTTCCTCATAATAAATTTGTTAAGGTGTTACGTAGCCCGATGAAATCCTAAAAGAAAAAAAACTCGTCATAAGTAAACTTTTTACATTTTGTCTATTTAGGCACCAACCTCTCTTTTATACATGTTTCTTTAAAGACGATTGACAAGGTACCGCGGTTAAGCTTTTTATTTAATTCTTCTTGTGTTCGTACAAGTGTTTTCTTTTCTGGGGACATAGTGACTAAAAACTGTCCAAAATTGATGCGCGTCCGAGCGCTCTAGGTTATACTTTTAGCCATTATTAAGGATGATTGTATTTTTATTTTAACTGAATATATCGGTTGTTTTATTTTATAAACTCGGACAGCTCATTGTGGCTGTATTCATTTTTAGTGTTAGGGATTGTTGGCTTTTTCTTTTTTATTTATTAGGGCTTCCATTATTTGTTAAATATTTTTTGCATGTGGATGTGATTATTAAGCTTATATTTTCTACTAGTATGATTTGTATGGAGTGTGTTATGCTTTAATATCTGTTTAAACACATACAAAACCTACCAAACTCCATGTGCTATATACGATTCGAGTAAACACTCGAATAATATCATGAAGATATGATCTTTGGCATGCGGTCACCCAGGTATATATTAACGCTTACGGTGAAATCTTACTTGAATCACCGTTATATTTACGTTTACCGAATTTAAGCAGATAGATAGATAGATAGATAGATAGATAGATAGATAGATACGGATAGCAAGAAAATGTATTTAACAATAAAAAGTCGAACATGTTAGAAATAAAGTTAGAATATAACGGATGATTTATTCCGAGAGAGAAAACGAGGATTTTGATGGCAGGTAAACCATTTAAGTTGTTCAAGGAGGAATGTTCAAGGAAATATTATAGTTAAATCCTATTTAATTGTTAAATAAAAACATTATGAAATTATAAGTGATAAAAGGAAGGGAAAAATTGCGCAAGTACTGAAGATTCAGAGTAAACTAGACGAAGCTTTAGACACAACAAGAAATAGGCCGCAGTTTTACGAAGAAAGAATAAAATATCTAAAGTTGTAAGGGGACACAATTCATTTGTGGAAACAGCTACGGAACGTATTTGCAAGTAAACAGAAAGAAAGAAAGAAAGAAAGAAAGAAAGAAAGAAAGAAAGAAACCGTAGAAACTAAGTTTATAATATAAAAGAATGCACTTTAAATCGAAGCTGACATTTCTGCTGGCAATATGATTACTTCTCGAAAGAAAAGAAAATCACATGCCTGTCAGGAACTTATATGTAAATATAAAACATGACATTGCTATGATGATTATCCTTTTCCTTATCTTCTCGCCGCCTAGATATAAAAGATTGCCTCCACAAGGGCATTGGGAGTCGGCAGAGAACAGGTATCTGTGTACGGTGCTAAATTTCTGCTTCAGTGCACTGGAAATGATGTTAGCAACATTAACATATCACGAAACTTATCCCAGATACCACGATATATATATATATATATATATATATATATATATATATATATATATATAAATAAAAAGGAAAGAACAGTAAGATATAAAATCCGGTGTTCTTATAGATATTTTTATTTTTACAGAATAGTGCTCTATGTAAATTTAAATTTACAGAGCATTAATATTATAAATTAATAGATTTAAAATATGGTTTTACCGCTACACAGTGATACCCATGTTTCAGAAATGGAAGCTAAAGCCTCTGAATTTAATTTTGTTATTAAACCAAAGACATTAGTTCCATTTCCTCATCAAGCGAATACGAGGAAATGGAACTAATGTCTTTGGTTTAATAACAAAATTAAATTCAGAGGCTTTAGCTTCCATTTCTGAAACATGGTTATCACTGTGTAGCGAAACAACCATATTTTAAATCTATTAATTTATAATATATATATATATATATATATATATATATATATATATATATAGAGAGAGAGAGAGAGAGAGAGAGAGAGAGATCCATAGATAGATAGATAGATAGATAGATAGATAGATAGAGAAAGAGAGAGATACATAGATAGAGAGTGAGAGATAGATAGATAGATAGATAGAGATACATAGATAGATAGATAGAGAAAGAGAGAGAGATACATAGATAGAGAGTGAGAGATAGATAGATAGATAGATAGATAGATAGATAGATAGATAGATAGATAGATAGATAGATAGATAGATAGATAGATAGAGAAAGAGAGAGATATATATATATAATAAGATGGACAGATACAGGAACAGAAAGACGAGCAAGTGCCCATCTGTGAAAGTCAGATAGAACAGTCTACCACTGTAAATTACATAAAAGGTTCATTTTGCAATCAACATACACCTGGTGAACTTGTTGCCCAACATGTTGTAAAAAAAATTAAGACAACGTGTAAATATTGTAAATCACTTTTGTTTGTTTCTTTTTGTTGTTATGTGCGGACCATTTACTCTGCTCGCTATTATATTAGGTTGTATGGAAATGTAGTTACACTTTATTCCGATATGTGCTGTGTTCCTTCAGGACATAGGCAATCATGGCTCTCCGCCTCCACCTGTCCCTTGTAGCTCTTAATAAATTTTGTCTTTTTGTTATTTCTCCCAGACCCAGTTTCGCCATCCCCATGCTTAAACTCGTTAAGTATGTCACGTGTTGCTTTTCCTTGTCCAAATTTCCCTCTATCCGCCCTGTGAGTATCAGAATTTCAAGCTCTCCTTTCTCATTAGGTGTCCCACATATTTCAGCTGCCTCTTCCTAGTGTTAAGTAAAAGTTTCCTCTTTGCTTGCATCTTCTCCAAAACCTCATCCTTGCTCAACTCTTCAGTCTATCGTGTCCTTACCATCCTTCTGTAGAACCACACTTCATTTTCATATCATTATAAATATGAGTTAAATTTAAACAATATTTACAAAAAAAATATAACCATTTTCTTTTTTTAGCGACTGCAGACATATTCGAATACCTATTTTAGATTTCTGTTCTAAAGGAATCGAGTTTGCAGATAGAAAATGTTTGCAACATATTATATGTTTCTGGATGCTTTGCCATTCATGCAATGATTTGATGATCAAATAAATGAAAACGTGTCACTGGCAAATCTGGTGTTTACGGAGGATGTGGACGAATCTCGTATCCGAGCGATCTCACTTTTTCTTGCGTATTGTTAGCAGAGTGTGCCGTTACACTAGATATTTACACTGTCTTCCCCACTAAGACGAGTTGTGGCATAAGGTCTATTTTTAAGGTGGGGACCGGCGCGTTTACACTCGGGCCAGGAAGAAAATTTATCCGCAGCCCCCGCAACCATCGGTTGTGCTGGCAGGTGTCCGAGCACTGTTCCCTCTATCCGGTGCAATGATATATAAATATAATTTTCTTCAGTTACGACTCTGTCCTTTCACGGAGTCGCTCCTGAGTGCACTCAGCCCCAACAAAGATGCAACTGAGAGATGATATATAGATATGTTACAAACACCTCAAGCGAGAAGTTTACACTAACATACTTGAGAATAACAGCTTTTCTTCTGTTTACCAAAGCAGGATATATTCGACATAATCCTTCACTTGCCTGAATAACTTAATTGACAATAGACGACTGCAGTGACGCCCTTTCTATGTTCACCTAGCTATTCAGGGACGACAACTTCCTTATTGCACCAGGCAAAAATGAAGACGTTTACAGAAGGCGTTCTGGTTATCAACTTTAAAAATGAGATGCAAAAATTAAATGTTGGTGTTTCTGGTTAAAATAATTAAATAAACTGATATAGATGGTAGAAAGCTGTGTTAGGTCTTCAAATGAAAGTCTATAAGGAATCCACATTCCCTCTTTGAAGTTATTTCAGAAATGAAAAACGGAAATACATTGGAAACGACTTTGTCGAAACGGAAATAATGATAAAATTTTACAGGTGTTGTTTCCCGCCATTCCACCTTTGTTCTGCATTCCTTGGTTGACAGGTAATTCCTAGAGGCGACATAGGTAATTCCTATCTGATCACATTTATATATTCAGTCGTCAAACTATAATTTTGTTAGAAATAAAGAAAAGAATCCTGAACGAAATGGCGAGCAAATTCTTCCACGGAAATAACGGAATTCCGATAATAATCGTAAATCAGATGTTTGTTCACCTTGGGGGAATATGTTGAGCAGAAGAACTTTTCAGTTATCAGTGAATATTACGCATTTTAAAATAAGAAGCAATTTTATAAACCCTGTCTACAAAGTCAACTTGGTTTCATACACGGTCAGTGTTAATTTTGACTTTAGATTTCAGATTCAGGAAAACTCTCCAGGTATATCCCGGGGCGAATCTGGAAAGATTTCCTCAATTTAATTTATCCTGAGACGGACATGCTAGAGAGTCTCACGCGCCGTAAATTAAATGTGATGCGTATTTGTCATTGCTTTATCAAAGATGTCAGAATTACGTTTGCTCTGCGACATATGAAAAGGTTGTTAAGCGAAGATAAACGACGTCGTCTGATTGCATAGAAGTCTTACACACTGTCACATAGGCTCAGGTAATATCCGTGATATTTGCAGTCGTATAATTTTAAGAAGGCAGATGTATGCAACGCTGGCTTGAGATTGAATCTGAAGTTGCTTCTCGCCACTCAAACAATTCTGCTCATATTAGTAGGGCGAGTTGAAATATGTAAATATCCTATACGAGACATCCTGTCTGCTTTTAAGCATTCCTATTCCGAGAGAGACTTCCTGGTGTGCAAAACACGCGCTCGATACGTACGTTGTAAAAAATTCAGTTAATATTTCTAATTTGGTTTGCTTTATTTTGTTTTACGGCATATTCACACAATGGGTTATTTAATGCCGTAGAGAGTTTTAGGATAGATTCATATGAATAGAATATATATTAATATTTTTTAAAAATGTATTGTAATTTTTTTCTGAATATACATTTTTATTATAAAAATCTCTTTTTATACTTTCATAGTAATTTGATCAGTATTTGGGGATTCACTAATTTCCCAAAGCTGGAATCCTAACAGGTGCTACCACCCCGAGTTAGGGTGGACCTGGGAACATTAGCAATTTTGAGTTGATTTCACGCTCCTAAAACCTTACGATCAGAGGCCATGGTGAAGGATGCAGTTTATCGGCATACCCAAGACGTTTCATGGGGTTGGGGGTACCCCACTGCAAGGATGCAGTCGTAATATTCTGAAACCGCAGCCGACAGGGTGGTAAGATTTATATTTCATGTTTTTAGATCGTGTTAAAGTTAACATGAGCAGATGTTAACTAATTAGTTTCATAACGTGAAATCAGTAATTGCATTAGACAATACAGATAAGTGCATCTACTGGGTAATAGTGTGTTCATTTGGAGTAGAGGTTGTTGAGTATAAATTAAATTAAAAATGTTTGCATGTCTAAGGAAAGCAATAGCAATGTTATGGATCTTCACAAATACATAATTATTTTTACACTGAATCAACTTTTCTTGTGTTATCCGTCCAACAAAATATTAATTTGTCAAGAAATAAAAGTATTTTTGCGAATTTGGATAATTGGAATATATATTTATAAAAACAACAACTACTGGAAAGGGTGATTTTTATCAAACGTATTATAGATTTTTAGAGAGAGAATGTCAAATCAGATGTTCTAATTTTGCAATATTTTTCTCATTGCGTTCAAAATCCCATAATTTCTCCTTCATTTAAATCTGTTCTTGTTGAGTCTTGACTCATTGTTGAATCTCGACTAATGCATGGAATAATAATGCAACACAAAAGGTACTTAGAACAAGAATGTATTATAACAAGAAAGTGTACACAATATTTACATCTAGTATTTCTGTATATTTCTGGGAAGACCGTTCCTGGAGAATGTGTTGACTAAGTCGCAGTCGGGCAGAGTCTCTAGTTGGATCTCTGTATTCGCTCCCCGTCTTCCGGTACCAACCATTATTTATATAGTCGGTAGTCACCTATGCAGATTAGGTGGATCCTACCACAACAGTTCTCTATGAGCTTTATCAAATCATACGTTTACGCACTTAATACTTGAAGCGGATCATGAAAGTAAATTGTCATATTGTCGCAATTAAATGAAAAAATAAAATCGTTATTTAAAACGATCTTAAAATATATTTCATTTAAATCTGATTCTTCAGATATGACAGCATCAGTCCAAATCATGGTGTAAAAAAAAAGTTTGTCGTTCGATCACAGATGTTAAGCAGTGTCAAGTCTGGTCATTATTAGATAATGAGAGCGCTTGAGTACACCATGATTATAAGCAACCCTCTCTTAAAATCCTAATTATCTCTCGGTTTTAGATTACCTACAAATTCTTGATAAGCCCCCAAGCAAACAACCAATCATCTGTAACAATTTCCACCATTTAGATATTAACCTCCTACTTCGTAAAAAAACAAGCCTGCAGTAAAATGGCTGCTTTCTTTTCATGATATATCTATTCTTAACGTAACCCATCACCACTCCAAATCAAGGATTGCATTTTGGGTGAAATCTCAGCAATAAACAATATTGAGCTTCATTTGAAACGATAAGAAAAACTACCTATTTGCGCATATTTTAGTTGATGACGTTAAAATCACCACCCCAAAAAAAGGATTGCATTTTGGGTGAAATCTCAGAGGTAAAAAAATATTGAGCTTCATTTGAAACGATAAGAAAAACTACCTATTTGAGCATATTTTAATTGATGACGTTAAAATCGCCACTCCAAAAAAAGGATTGCATTTTGGGTGAAATCTCCACAATAAACAAATATTGAGCTTCATTTGAAACGATAAGAAAAACTACCTATTTCCGCATATTTTAGTTGATGACGTTAAAATTACCACTCCAAAAAATGGATTGTATTTTGGGTAAAATCTCAGCAATAAAAAATATTGAGCTTTATTTGAAACAATAAGAAAAACTACCTATTTGCGCATATTTTACTTGATCACGTTAGAATCAACACTCCAAAAAAGGATTGCATTTTGGGTGAAATCTCAGCAATAAAAAATATTGCGCTTCATTTGAAAGAATAAGAAAAAACTACCTATTTGCACATATTTTACTTGACGTTAAAATCAACATTCCAAAAAAAGGATTGCATTTTGGGTGAAATCTCAGCAATAAAAAATATTGAGCTTCATTTGGAACGATAAGAAAAACTACGTATTTGCGCATATTTTACTTGATGACGTTAAAATCAACACTCAAAAAAAATAAAAGGATTGCACTTTGGGTGAAATCTCAGCAATAAGAAATATATTGAGCTTCATTCGAAGCAATAAAAACTACCTATTTGCGCATATTTTATTGATGACGTTAAAATCAACACTCTAAAACCTGAGTAAAGAAGATTTAAGAGAGAGTAACCAAGAGACTAAAGCTGTTCAAAATATCACTTGTAACAAAGAAAACATATTTGTACATCTTTCCCGTTTATATGTTCGTTTTGGACTGAAGTTTAATCACTGTGTTGAGTATAATAACATTCCTGTCGTCATAGTGGGGAATATCTTAAAAAATTCAAATTATTCTCATTTATTACACGAACACTTTGCGATGTTTAGTTTTAGATATGTTACTGAGCTAAACTGAGAAAATCATTTTTTTTTCATGAGACCAATGCCAACGAATAAACAAAGAGCCAATTTATTATATTATGGTTACAGATTAGAATAATATATTGATTGAGCCTAAAATCTACATAATACCAAGTAAACTGAATGGAAAGCACGACACTAGTGTCTATGACTGAAGGAGATACTTCAAGTTAACTGGATTTGTCTATTTTGAAAAAATTAACACCGGATATTTAATTTATTCAAAGTTTTTAGAATTTTCCAATACATTCTTTGTTGAAATGTCTTAAATAATGGTATTATAGACGATACTTATTCATTCATTATTAAACTTCAGTCATATTATAATGTATAAAATGTTCCGGTTCGGCATTTATTGCGTCTTTGATCAAGGACATCATTATTTTTCTTGAGGGAAATAGCATGTCAATCATCTGATTTCATAATCACTCTCCAACTTCACATTAACAAAAAAAAAAAAACTAAAAATATACAAGTTTTGCACAACGTCGATTATCGCAACTTTGCATATTTATTTTATACTTGGATATCAAACATTCGATCCCATATTCAACTTCCAACTAGTACTTCCAACAAGGTCCGGTGCGTACTACCAACGGATTATCGAGTAGAGGGGGCTCAGTATGATCGGGGGCTCCGGGCAGTGCTTTGTGGCCCGCGTTATCTTACCAAAATTTGCTTTTTTTTCTACATATATTCATATTAGTTTGGTGCAAAAATAATGTCGTTTTTTGACGTTCAACTTATGTGAGAAAAACGACATTATTTTTGCACCAACCTAATACATTATAAATTGAACTAAGCACAACTGACTATTAAAGAATGAAAATAAATTTAAGTCATTTTTTTCTACCAAATGCATGCATTCCTTTTCTCATGCCAAGTCTCGAACAAAAGGTATATAAAATTCACTAAATGCACACATAATATTGAATGTGTTAAGATTATCTAACTTTTTAACAAGAATGATCTATTATGACATGTCACGAACTTGTATTTAAATACATGATATATATTTTCAGTTTTTAACTTGAAATATTCACCTATATTCCATATGATACATTATTGTACATAATTATGCTACAATAAAATTTGTATGTTATATGTATACTAGCTTACAGGAATTGAGATGTAGATCAGTGGCGGGGCTGTATCATAGATCTGGAGAATATTACAGATTCGGAGGGTAGCATAATACCCTTGGACCGGCCCTTCCAACGACGTTAAAAAGTCAGTTGCTAATTCTGCACTCTATGTTAAACTAAAAAATCGCTCAAGAATGAAACAAATGCACAGTTTTAACTGCCAAAATATATTTTGATAGTAAAGGATTGTGCAAAATGAGAAATGAACTGTATACCCCAGTACAGTGGGTGCTTATTTTATGATGTTTAATATTACTCAGTTAAAGCCGTCAGAATGTTTTTAAAAATACCTTCATACAGCATGAACAGGGCTCTTGAAATTTAATTATTTAAATATATATAAATATATATATATATATATATATATATATATATATATATATATATATATATATATATATATATATATATATACACAAAGAAACAATTACGCATAGAATCAATCAGCAATATTAATGCAATTATTTGCGATATCACATCGATAGTAGAATATATTGTATGCATTAAAATACTGTTAATCCATAGAATGATGTTGATTGCGTGATTGTTTCTTTGTATATAAAATACATGCTGCTAATGTTTTATGTTCATTAATATATATATATATATATATATATATATAGTTGTATATTTAGGCAGCAATCCTTCTTTTATGCAAGTTTCATTAAAAACGACAGACAAGGTACTACGGTTAAGATTTTTATTTAATTTTTCTTGTGTACGAACAAGAGTTTTCTTTGCTGGACAAAGGGTGTGTAAGAACTGCCCAAATGTTTTATTTTCCGAGCGCTTTCAGCTATATCTTTTCTGTTTAATTGAGTATGTGCATTATGTGTATGTCTTAGTGTTCTAGTAGTGGTGTTTTAATTACCAAATACTGTTAGAACGTTGTGGCTTTGTTCGTAGTTAATATTGTTAAGGGTAGGCTTTTTCTTTTTTATTATTAAAGCCTCCATTATTTTTAACCTTTTTTACATGTGGAAGCAATTAATATATTTGTGTTTTCTAGTAACTTGTTTGTAGTACCTTGTCTGTCGTTTTTAATGAAACTTGCATATATATATATATATATATATATATATATATATATGTATACATATATATATATATATATGTATACATATATATATATATATATGTATACATATATATATATATGTATACATATATATATATATGTATACATATATATATATATATATATATATATATATATATATATATATATATATATATATATATATATATGTATACATATGTATATGTTGGGAATTCCGAGGAGGGAATGGTGAACAAATAAATAAACAACGCCAGTAATTGAAATAGGAAAATACCTGTATTAAACGTAAGAATAAAAACTTGAAATGAAGATCAGAAGTCCAGGAATACGGGTTAGTAGAAAGTGTATGTACAAGTCTCTGTAAGTGAAACAGTAATTATCTCTCTCTCTCTCTCTCTCTCTTTCTCTCTCTCTGTGTGGACTCTACGTATCTCAACCTTATCTCAACGTATCTCGTTGTGAACACCCTGTGTACTCCACGTATCTCTACTCTGTCAGAATAAGTAGACTTTAGACGAGTCCATTTTGTGTAAAAGGGGAGAGACCCACAACAATATATTAAGCATTAACGTAAGTAAAGAACAATCAATATATGTAATGAAGTGATTTTAGACTTCTAGCATAAAAAAAAATACTTTTATTTCATATTCATATATGTCAAGGATAAAAATAAAATGACATAACATTATGATAAAATATCGTCAAATAAAAGTTTCAAACATTTTCAGTTCTTGTTTCTGTGTGTCAATGATATATTTTCTTCCGGCACATAGGTTGGATGCCACACAAGGTGGTTTTAACGTGGAGAGTGCCATAAACATACTTATGTATATGGGCCAAGGACAAAAACTGATTCTTGCCCAGCCCTCGCGATCAGTGTCAGGTTGCTATCGGTATTACACCGATCCGACCTCGTTAGTGCGATGAGGAAGGTGGTGACTCAGGGTTGGAATCCCAGGGGCTGACCAACTTCTCCCATCTAAAATGAGGATAATCATAGCTCCATTTTCAGAAACCCGCCCCAGTAATCCCTCATTGGCAATGGTTAGCTCGTGTGCCAGGTCAACATTTCTTAATTTGTTAATTCTTTGGATGAAAATTTTTTGAGGATTTCAAATCATTTTTTCATCGATTTATATAGGTTTACTTATAATAATTAATAACTGACTCTGATATTTCGATAGTGTTTTTAATTAACTACTGGGCATTAATAATGTCTTTATAAAATTTTATTAAAAATAATCGCTCGTTAATAGACCCTGTTCCTATATATTCGAACCTCACCATAGTTGAGATTTCCTGATTTTATCAGTGTGGCTGGGGTCGACCCCAACGTGCGGCACCGTTGGAAAGTGCCTGAAAACCATGCCAAGCTTTGTGAATGAAATTCTGTCGAGGGAAAACTTGGGGGCTGTTGATAGCTGTGCTAGCACGAAGTCACATGTCATCGTGACCGAGGGTTTGAGTGTGCTGGCGTTGTTCATATTGTTGATCATGCCAGATAAAACGCTAACTAAAGTCTGGTCAGAATAGTTGCAGTATTAACCGTAGATTGGCTCTTGGTGTTGAACAAGAACAAATGTGCCTGAGCTAGCGTCTGCTGCAATAGGGATTGGTTAGCCGCCCTAGTAGATGGATATCCTCAAATACGAGTGGCTAGCAATTATATATATCTATCTATCTATCTATCTATCTATATATATATATATATATATATATATATATATATATATATATATATATATATATCGGGTGTTCTAATAACTTGGACCTATTTTAAAAGTGAATTAAGTTTAAGCCTCTAAAGCTATTTTTCTTTTTCTTTCAAATTTAACAACTTACGTGTTTGGCAATTTCAACCATGAAAAGATTAACATTCAAACAAAGTGATACATTTATCGAAGCCTATTACGAAAATGGTCATTCAAACAGAAATGCAATGAGAAGTTCCCAGGTCGCATCATCTCTCGAAACACCGAAGTTAATTGGCCACCACGACCGTGCGACTTGACGCCTTTAGATTTCTTCCTTTGGTGTCATCTGAAAAGTAAAGTCTATTCCAACAGGCCAGCAACAATTCAACAGCTGAAGGATGAGATAATAAGGCATATTGGTGAGATTGAGGAGCATCTTAGAGACGTCATCAAAACATTTGACCATCGAGTAGAGACGTGTCCCCAAAGCCTTGGCCTTGGCGGACATTTGGGCAATATTATTTTTCGCACATAATCGCCATGATTTAAATAACATGGCCCTATAGAGAAGTAAATAAATAATTTTTTACCAATAGCACTGATGTATTTACTGCTTACTTTGATCCGTCTTAAAGAAACGCCATTTATATAACAAGATTATATTTTTGATCGTACTAATCGTGGCATGTATATAACCTTCTAAACTTCCAAATCAAAAAATATATAACATACAAGTCTTTAACAACGTTACTTGTCATGGGTTTTTTATATTTTATATTTGTGTGCAACTTTTAAACATAAATGAGAAGACAGGCAGGTTGTGGAAATATTGTTAAACTGTGAGTATTTTCTTTTCTTTTTATTTCACTTCCTTTTCAGTCTTATAAAATAATGGAAAAGTTACATCAATCTTTTTGAATGCTAATAATAATAATAATAATTATTATTATTTTTATTATTGTTAATGTGTACAATTATTATTATTCATTTATTTTTATTATTATTACTCTTAAATTTATAAAATTTATAATGTCAACCGGGTTTTGCAGTGCTAAACTAATTAACCGATGCCGTGAATTGGAATCTTTAGCAGTTATTGATAATCACAGATGCTCAGTAAAGATATAATTGGCAGGGTTTCGCAAGAAGAAACTTGTCAGGTTTCAGATAACGCGAACACTTATGGCTGACGAATAATAAAGTGGCATTTTACACCCTCATAGAAAGAGAGAAGGACGAAAAAATAGCTATCTAACTTAATTTCTGTTCAGGATAGATACGACGTATGGCGTAAGAAGCTGAGGAAGAGGAAAAAAGTGATTGAAATTCGATGAATAGTTCCCAGCAATAGAGTACGTAAAACAAACGGAACGACCGTGAAATGAAGAATTATGATATCGAGACTAAAGTGAAATGAAATTTGTTTCTCTATTTTTTAAAGAGAGAACTAATACGATGGAGGGAAAAAGGAAAAATGTCGAAAACAGAAACGAATAACGAACCTGGAGAAAGAGAACTAAAGAGAATAGAGAAAAGAAACAACGAAATGAAAGCGAACGGAAACCAATAAACACATAGGAGAGGAATATACTGATTCAATGACTTCGATTTGTTCATAAAAGTAAATAGTGCATTTCGAAAGCTCTTAGACGAAGACCTATTTTAACATGGATAATTACGTTTTTAATTTAGGTCAAAAGAAGAATCCATGACTCTCGCTCTCTTTCTGTATATGCGTATATATATTCAATTAGGTTTGACTAAATAATTTAGACGTATTATGTATATTTTTTTATAGTTTTAATCCTTTTACGTCCATGAATTATTTTCTTGTTGATTGTAGAAAATTGATCGCGAAAAATACCAAAATGTTCTTTCAAATAATTTTTATTTTCTCAATTACTTTGAATCTCATCTGAGACAATCTTCAGGGGATTATGATATCTGTGGATATACAGACAGTAGCTCTGTAAAGTCAAAATTATTTTCACTGTTCGTTTACAGCGTTTCAAATTCAACAGTTGTTTTTCCAGTTATGCAAATCAGGTAGTATATTATATAATTAATTTTATGTTTTGACATGGATCAGTGGGGGTTATATTAGTGTTTATGAGTCTTTTTATATCCCCCCCGCTTATCATTAGAATGCATTTCATTACGGTATAGTAGTTTGATATGTTTCGAGTTATTTGATGATGTATTATGTTCATGCTTATTTATATTTATATTCCCAATACGTCATCTAATTCGTTCAGTGATTTAATTAAGAGATTAATTATTAATGAAGGTTTGTTTAATATTTTTTTAATTCATTACAGAAAATCTTTCCTTTTGAAGAGTTTTGTTTTTGCACGGTTTATCAAATTTCATATAAGAGCTATTTTTGTAATAGCTACGACATTCAATTTTATAGTTGAGAGTGCACGTGCTTGTGGTCGTTGTTTTTTATATGGGAAAGTAGTAAATGTACTATTAGTATTGTCAATATATATATATATATATATATATATATATATATATATATATATATATATATTTGTGTATTTAGGCAGAAATCCTTCTTTCATGCACATCTCATTAAAAACGACTGACAAGGTGCTTTTATTTAGTTTTTTTTATATAATTTCTCGTGCGATCTAATAAAGTTTTTCTTTTCAGAGGATAAATTATATAAAAACTGAAATATAATCCTTGAAAATGGCTAAATGTATAGCCGAAAGCGCTCGGATAAAAAGAACATTCGGACAGTTTTTATATAATTTATCCTCTGAAAAGAAAAAACTTTATTAGATCGCACGAGAAATTATATAAAAAACTAAATAAAAGCACGTTGTCATTCGTTTTTAATGAAATGTGCATATATATATATATATATATATATATATATATATATATATATATATATATATATATATTGCTATATTTTATTTTTGTACGCTATTTATATACTGGCAAATATTTAAGTAATTACTCTGTTTATAATAAACACTATTAACCACATTTGCCAACCTGAACTTAAGGGAAATTTCAGCATCTCTTGACAGGAATCGATCCTGTATCCTACATATATCCTGCCGTGCTATACCAGTTTAGCTACAAAGGAACATCTGGTTAGCAAGTTCAATTTTACTTCTTTAAAACTACAAACTTCACATGAATTCCCTCGAACGTCCATATCTGCTCGAAACGTATCTTAACGTAAACAAATGACGTCACACCATACGAAATAGACAAAACCCGATCATTATTTTAATATATTTTATTGTTATACGTTCTTTATATATACAAAAAATATTTAAGTAAATGCTCATAGTGTTCAAATTCTCCATATCTGCTTCTCGTGATAGCACAGAAGCTGTTCATGAGTAGATTTTGGTATAAATGGAAGTCTAACGAGTTGTACACGTTTCAGATGTCCTGCAACAATGAAATGTTTCTTAACTGATCTGTTCTTGGAGTAAAGTCGTCCTGACATGCGCCTTCACGTGGTGGACGAGTGGAATATTGGGCATGGGTTTACGAATGCTCAACTGCCGAAGCGTTATTTACAGAAATGCGGACTACAAAAGGCCCACAACGGCAGATATCAGAAATGTTTGCAATTCTGAAACCGGGTACTTTTACCATTCTTACTATGCATCTATCTTTCTCGTGAGGTAATTATATCATCTGAAATCATTCGGACTGAGAGCAGGGCCTCCTGGGTTTTGTTCACATCTCGTTTATGGTGTATGGAAGCCCTGCGTTATCCTCACAGATTAATACCATTCTCAGTTAAACCGGTGCGACGAAAATGAATGATTGAAGACAGATTGGCCGCCGAAGTTCATGGGAGTAGTTCACTCAAATGTCAATCCCCTTCAGGTCAACACTGGATTTTTAGACTGGATTTGTTTTCATAGATATTTCCATGTTTGAATAGGATCCTTTAGATTTCAGTGTTTCATTTTCCGTCATCAGTTAATTTTTTTCCAATTTATTTAAAAATTTCCACATGCTCGATTTCATTTTGCAATTTGCATCTTAGACTATTCCTTTTGCTCAAAAACATATACCCTGTATTCATGAAATTTACGTTGAGTGCCTTTTTCTCGATTTCTTTCACCACATTTTGTAAGAGTTCCTGAATGTCTCTTTAGGTGCCTGCTGTAAAACACTGTTTTATAAAATATGTTGAGATTTTGACCGCCAATACTAAACTCTGCCAGGAATTCTATCTCTCTCTGGTTTCCTTTACTGTAAAGGATAATTGTTTCGTTTTCTACAATGTATCAACCCAGCAGGCTATTCAAAACCAGAAAACTATTTTTAGATTGTAAGAATTATATTTGGATATAATAATAATATAATGAAATATGTCCTACTAATTAACACATAGCTGGGAGAGAAATGGATTAATTTCTTTTTCTCATTTGCGCGTAAGTGAAACTAAGCAACCAGGTCCTTGGTTTTCAAGCGGTCACCCATTTAGATACTGACCAGGCCCAACGTTGCTTAACTTCAGTGAACGCACGAGAACCTATTTTTCGTTTTCTATAAAGTTATCAACATTTAGCAGGCTATTCAAAGCCAGAAACTATTTTTAGATTATAAGAATTAATTTTGGAGATAATAATGATTTAATGAAACAAGTACTATTAATTAACCCATAGTTGGGGGAGAATTGGTTTCATTTTTTCCCATCTGCGCGTAAGTGTAACTAAGCAACCCGACTGGAATTAGAACTTCGATCCATTATTCATTACTCCACCCGAATATCCGAACTGATAGCGTCTGGTATTTCAAGCAGCCATTTAGATACTGACCCGGCACAACATTACTTCGCTTCAGTGATAGCACGAGAACCGATGTTTCAACGCTATATGGCCGTAAGCTCTGTAAATGTTGAATAGATCTGGTGAGAAGACACATCTTGTCTTACGTTCATTTCTATTTTTGTACATTTACTGTATCCATTTTCAAACAGTATTCAGGCGGTCTACTCCCTGTATCAGTTCTAGATTATTCTAAGATTTTTTTCCAACTACTTTTTTTAATTGTCTCTTGCAATTTAATATATTATATTAAAGGACTGACAGAAAATTCCTCAGGGTTTAATTTAAACTAGACGAACCACATTCGAAAATTAATGATCGCCATATACCCAAACAACAAGTTGCAATGTGCCATTAATATAACTTTTAACTTATTAGTAGAAATATTTCCCCTACGTTTTTGGGAATCAGAGGCTGAACATTCCTGCATATTCATGTATGTCACTGTAATGATTGTATAACCGAATAAGCCTGATCTTTAAGGCTTACAGAATAAAATTATGCTTTTATCTTATTCTCCACCACCAGAATACAAACGGAAACATGCCACTGCGTCGTAAGTTTAAATACAGATTATGAATATGAGGGTTAGTATGAGGAGAGGTCGGAAGGATTTTAAAAATGTTCTGACTGTCTCCAGTTCGAAATCGGTATCTTTAGTAAATATTGCAATTATATTTGATGTTAGTCTAAATTATCACAAGTTGGTGCCCGATTTTCAATGTTAATACAAAATGATCGCAACGTGACACTGGTGTTTGTTTTGGTGTCGTTTTCTGGTGTGTTCTAGATTGAAAACTGGTGCCATTCATTTGCAAATCGAACGTTGTTGAATTCCACCAATGGAGAATAAAAACATACACTTTATTTTTAGAGTGTTCTATAAATGTCAGAATAGAGTAAGCGTCAGAACTGCGGCAAAAATAAATCAGGTTTATTTTAAATGGATTCCAGTCAAAAAGTTGTTTGGCAGATTTCGACAGGGGGATTTCAGTGTAAATGGTCAACTACTCTCTGGACGATATTTCGACGTTGAGGAAGACACTTTACATGCCATTGCGGAGAAACCCCGAAGATTTTGACGGATTAGATTAACAAGGGTATGAAAATTGATATCTTAACAGTTTTTCGCTATTTGAAGAGACTTAGGATCGTTTCCAATCTTGACACATGGGCGCCACATTCTCTGACGAGATATAACATACTCGATCGTCTTTCTTCGACAATTTCTTTGCTATTACGCTACGGAAAGGAGGCGTTATTGGACAGAATTGTCAGAAACGATGGAAAATGAATAGTTTATAATGACGTGGCTAAAGCGAGACCGCGTCCATTGAAGTTTTGCTGGGTTTGCAGATGGATAATTCATTTTGAGCTTCTTCCAACATGCGAAACATTAAGTGCAAAGATGTACTGGGAACAAATCACCACGATGTTTCAAGACAAACCGTTGATTTTGAAAAATCGAAAAGAATCCATTCCTCCCCACGCCCACGACAACGCAAGTCCACATGTTGCAAAAAAGAAACCTAGCAAGAGCTTAAAGTATCTAAATAGTAAACTCTGCAACACGCACTGTATTCTCTTCATTTGTGTCTTTCAGATTTTTGTTAGTTCCAGTCTTTAAAGAACAATCTAAATTAAAAAGCTTTGAATCTGAAAAAATCAGTCAGTTGAAAGTTCCGTCACAAACTATTTTCAACAAAAACATAAAATGTTTCTCCGAAAACGGCATCGACAAGTTTGTAGAACGTTGCAAAACAGTTTTTAAGAAGCCTATGTACTTAACCAATATTATTGTTTGAGTATATAAAATATTGATTTATTATACTAGTATTACACAAACTTTTGCAATGATCTCATAAGACTATTAATTAAAGCGTCCATATGGCATACGTGATACGCTTTCGGCCTGATTGTTGTAGATTTGTTTTAATTTCTTTTGAAGTCGATGTTTGATTAGAGAAACGTGTCTAAATAAGTTTTCCAAATTCACTTATACATTTAACATTTCGTCTGATTCGTGTATATATATATATATATATATATATATATATATATATATATATATATATATATATATATATATATATATTGGATCAATAAAAAAGAGAAATGTAAACCTATATCCGTAACAAAACAGGAATACATCATAACAACAATTCATATCAAAAATATTTTTTATCTATTTTTTTAATACATCTCTATTTATTACATTAATAAAATTTTGAACACCTGAAATGCGCGCGAAACTTAAGTAACGCACCGAATAGTTTATATTTTGAAGTCTGTGTAAAGACAAAATCATTAAAAGTCCGTTTCGGTTATAATTTATTTCATGAATATATTTAATATTTAATATATATATATTATTTGTATTGAATATATTTCCTTTTCCTTTTGTCAGTGCAAATTTATTTCATTTCTAAAAAAACTTCTCTTTGAAGAAATGAATATTGAAATATATTCAGGAAATAAATTATAACCGAAATGGATACTTAAGGATTATCTTTACTTATTATATATATATATATATATATATATATATATATATATATATATATATATATATATATATATATATATATATATATACTAGTTGTAATCTTATAAATATAAGGAATTATACTCGTCCGGAAAACCTTAAGTGCCTTGATTTGTGAGTAAATTAACTAATTAAAGTGCTCGATACGCTGAGGTAGAGCAAACCTAAGTTAAACCTAAAGAGCCAGACAAACCTACCACGGTTCACCTAAGCGGATCGTCAGGGACTACTGACGATCCGCTTAGGTGAAACCGTTGTAAGTTTGTCTGGCTCTTGTACCACGGTGATGGTCCAAGGTAGAACCAATGAAGAATAACTCGAACACAGGTATGGAATAACACAGATATATTAAAAACAGAAATATGTAAAAAGAAGTAGAAGTATTAGTAATGAATATCAGATTTGGTTCGAGTGAACTATGTTGTTTTGATAAGTATCACTATTCCAATGTCTTACAGTAATCGTCTGACTCTGTCTCTGACTGACTGCCTCTCAACGCTGCTCCCTCTTGAGGCGCAGTATTTATGATGTCTGGAATAGTCCATTATTATTATTAAGGGTAAGTTCCCATAACAATATATATGCGTGTATGGGGGGTATTTACAAGGGTGTATGAGTGTGTGTAAATGTTGCTTGGTCAATGGTGATTTCTTTATAGCAAGCATTGGTTGTATTAACTTAACGGTTAAAGATCTTACTATCTATAATGTAGAATTGACTAGTCGAGCCAAAACACAACACTCGTTTTCTAAAGATTGTGTTCAAGCATGAAACAAACTGTCGCTACATGAAGAGAAGAACTTCATCCATAATATATGTCACTTAAAATCAACAATACCTTATATAATGCATAATATTTATTTTTTGGAGAAAAAGCTTTTTTTTTTTCATTTAGCCTGCGTATAATGCGATTCCAGATTCTGAGCAATACTAGTAGGCCTATCATAGTCAAATATTGTAATACTGGGTATCATCCTGGATATATGTTATCATAAATAGGATTCAAGTCTACAACGCCTCATCTCCTCTTAATAGAATTAAAGACCACAATGATGCATGTTCTCTTAATGCAATTAAAATTACCATATATACTCGTATATAAGTTTACATAATGTATAATGCGATCCCTGAATCTTTTGGGAAAAAACCTAATCTTTTTATATCACATGTGTATAATGTGAGCCCAGATTCTTAACAATATTAGTAGGCCTACTGTAGTCAAATATTTCGGTACTGGGCATCATGCTGGACATATTTGGAAGCAAATAAATAGTCCTCATTTTTTTTATACAAATATACCACAAAATGGTGAGAAAAAGCATTTATAATAACATATATGTTACAGACATTTAGATACCGTAATTTTCTTTTCGTTCATTACAGACTAGGGTATCTTCTTTACCTTGGTCTGACTACTACTTAGCCGCATCTTATTACCTTCTCTCGTTACATGAAGAGAAAAACCTTATCGTATCTCATATATGCCACTTAAAATCAACAATATATCATATAATACTTGATATTTAAATTCTTAAAAAATTACTTGTGTTTAATGAAATCCTCAATTTTTCGTATAAAAAAATGATTATAAAAACTGTTACTAGACTCTAGTATATACGGTAACTCTATGAAAGATTATAATTATTAACAGAGTAACCTGGGTTAATGTGCGTAAATTAACATATATAGGAGAAACATGTGTACCTATGATTTGTGTGTAGCTAGGATATGCAGTTAGATGAATTTCTAAGTCACCTCCGACTCGACTGATATGCGCCACTCTATATTTTCTTTTATCAACTATCTCTACATTTTATGTTTGCATTTATTACCTCATGCCAATAGAGAGGTAAAAATATGAATTCTCAATATTTAGAATTTCCACGTATCCATTCATCACATTCTTTGATATTTGATGCTTAAGGACAGTTGATGTTTAACTAGTATATTTCTCTATTTAATTCTAACTGTGCAGCAATACCACCAGCTGAACTATTCAGTAGGTATTGCCTAATTTAATTTTACGCTGGAACATACTCCCTGTATAGTTATGAGAAATCGCGGAAGATAAAATTCTTAATAATACTTCAAAGTCTGAATACGAACCGTAGGTGTTCTGTAGCTATCTAATATAAATTACTAGTAGAATTATCTGCGCCTTGGTGTGTGTCAAACCTTTTTTTTTGTAAGAAAATGATGATTGATGTTAAATCATTGTTATAATTTGTGGAGAAAAATGACGCATTTCAATATTAATCAATGATCTTGTCTATGTGACCTCCATCTTCTGGCTTTCTCTTTCTATATTTCGGATAGGAGTCATTCCCTTTTTCAAATTTAATTTCAAAGGGTAAATCAAATTCAATGGGGGTTGTGACTCTAGGGGATCCTCTTGGATCAAAATGAAAAAATACTTATTTAACTACACTTGGAGTCAATTCTTTCTTACAATTTAAATTCAATTTATAACAAAAGGGGAAAAAAACAAGGGGGGCTGTTCCCCCACCCTGGACCCCCTTTTGATCAAAATGAAATATACTTATCCAAGTGCCCTGGGTAATCTAATTTCAAAATATATATAATTATGGGATCTATTTCCAAAACCCTAGCAGGGGTTCGATAATAGACAGATAGACAGACGTTACAATATAATGTGTGTATATATATATATATATATATATATATATATATATATATATATATATATATATATATATATATACATATATATATATATATATATATATATATATATATATTACGTTCGGGAGTCGACTTTTAACTCGAATTTGAAGTTGGAAAATAAAAAATAAAAAGTTCTCTATGTTTAATATATATATGTTTGATCAACGTACTTCACTTGGTTATCGATAACAAACTATGATATCTGAGGCCAATCTATGATTCGTCATTCCTAAAATCCGTCAATAAACACTCAATGAACAATTAACAATTAATAAAGTGTATTCCCTCTAAAAATTAGCTATGATATAAGAAGATGATAGTCAGATGGTGCAAGGTGAGAAGCATAAGGAGGATCAGATAAAACCTCCATATATTCCGCCATAATCTCTTCCATGGCGGCTTTGGCAATATGTGATCTCTCATTATCTCATGAGAAAATATACGGCATTACGATTATCAATTAAAGATCTATTCTGCATATTTTTGTGCAGTGGATCAGATGAACGATTATACCTCACTGTATGAACTGTTTCGTTTTGCGTTAGTACTTCCTGGTAGAAATCCATTCTTCATACCTCACAATTACACAGAGTATTTTTTAATGTTGTAGTACTGGTTTGGAGATGGAATCGGTTTTTCAGTTAGCAGTTCTCGATTTCGCTGGAGATAATTATAGAGATATTCAATATAATTATTGATGATTTAATATAATTTTTCCACTTTAAGTCTGATAAATGTGAGCCCAAAAATAGTTTGGGGTTAACAGCGGCCATTTTGATGGAAATCAGAAAAGCATCTCCATCAAGATTAAATTATAGGATTTTTTAATGAGTTAAAGTTTAAAAAGATTTACTTATTCCAGTAATTTTTGTGCAGCTGCCAGTTTTGTTTTGTCGTGCGTGTCGCTAGAAAGATCGGAGTATATAGTTATCATCAGCATAAATAACTATTTGGAGACTGATGATAACGTGAAGATTGTTGTTGAGGATAAGAAACAATGTAAGTCTAAGGACAGAGCTCTGCCCCCCCTCACTCCGCATTAATTGAGCAATTTTATAAAGTTTTAGTGTTCATTAAGATAGTTTATGATCGAAAAGCTAATTCTTGGTCAATTTCGTAGGCTTTTCCTCAAATACAACATCTAGTCTGGACAGAACTTCGCAATTCAGTTCGTAAGAAAACAATTTCGGATCTATTTAAAATTTAAAAAACAGCAGAGAGTTTTATATATGGTACTAAATATTAAAAATATTTAAATAATATTAAAATTAATAATATTAAAAATAGAGCATTAATAATATTATATAAACTTAACTTTAAATATCAATGATTTGTCTTTGTTTTCCTCGATTTCGAAGTTTCTTAGTAATGACCGTTCTTTAAGGGTTTTGTTTTGTTATTTTACCAAGAAAATTCGAAGTCGGGGAAAACAACAACAACAAATTGATATTTAAATTTAAGTAATCTTTTATAAATACACACGCACACACACACACATACAAACACACACACACACACACACACACACACACATATATATATATATATATATATATATATATATATATATATATATATATATATATATATATATATATATATATATACAGCGTACAACACCTTTGGAATTGAGTAGGCGAAACTATTTTTGAGCTATCGATGTTGTCACGAAGTCACGAGACATTGTGAGTTAATATTTGAGCGTACTGGCCTTGTTCAGACTGATGATCACGTCAGATAATGCGCTCTCTCTAAGAAAATGTAACTAAGTCCTGCTCAGCATAGTAGCATTATGAACGACAGGTGGATTTTGTGGGTGTTGAACAAAGACAAAACGTCTCTGAGTAGAGGTTTAGCTAGTCGCACTAGTACATACATTCGAGTGGACAGTCACTATATATATATATATATATATGTATATATATATATATATATATATATATATATATATATATATTTAAAGACATTTATATTATGTTTAACGTTCTTTTTATAGATACATGTATTTAAGCAAATGCTCTGTTTTATAATAAACAGTATTAAATAACATTTACCGGCCTGAATGTCCGAGAAATTTTCATAGAAAATTTTCGCTCTCCGACAGGAATCGAACCTGTATCCTATACGGAACCATCATTTCGCGTGATGTTATTTAATACTGTTTATTATAAAACAGAGCATTTGCTTAAATACATGTATCTATAAAAAGAACGTTAAACATAATATAAATGTCTTTAAATAAATTGTCGGGCTATGTCCAATTCTAAAATATATATATATATATATATATATATATATATATATAACTTACCGTTATTGGACTGTATAGGGATGATGACATTATGGTTGTGAGGAAGTCTACACACTTAAAAATTAATAAGATTAGAAAACTAATACATAGAGAGTTTAAGTGCCTAAATTTGAAAGTTACTATTAGTGCAAAAATGAAAAGGTAAACTTCCTCGATATACCATTGGACTTAATGAAAAATATATAACAACATTATAAAAAAACAATCCATTATATACCTACCCGAAATCAAATCATCCGCCATCTTTAATAAAGCATGTATCTTCACCCATAGAATAAAGTATAAGTATAAATTCTGCTAATGAAAGAATATTCTATGAACACCGTAATATTTATAATGAAACTTTAAAGTATAGTGGCTATAAATGCTCTGACATTAAATGTAAAAAAATAATAATAAAATTAACCAGAGAAGAAATAGAAATAGAAAAATCACTTGGTGCACAGTCCCATTCAACCAAATGGTTAATATTAAGTTAGGACATAAATTTCTTGCTTTAACTGAAAAACATAATATACAAATAATACACTTAGAAATTTTTTTTTATAAAAATAGCCTAAAATAAATTTATAGTTGTACTGATAATTTAGAATAAATTATAAAAAAAAATACTAAAAACAGAATCAAGAAAATAGTGAAACACAAACCAATAATAATAAGAAAAACATATGTAACTATAGGTATCCTATAAATTATCTATTGAATAATAAATGTTTCATAGAATGTATAGTTTACCAATGTACTATCTCATCTATTGAGAATCCTTTAAAAAGTTATAATGGTAGCACTAAAAATCATTTAAAAATATGGCGGAACCAACATCTGTCTTCTTAATTAAATAATGATTATCTTAACCAAACATCTCTATCCAAATATTTTTGACATTTTAAAGAAACAAATAAAACACCCACAGTAAAATGGAAATTATTAAAAAAAACGAGAACTTTTGTTCTTTAAATGACCCATGTTTTTTGTGCCTACATCAAAAATATATTATTAAGTTTATAGGAAAATAATAAATTATTGAATCAAATAAAAGAAATAACTGTTTGTGTAGACATTGAAATATATTTACTTTAAAACATAATTAATTAAAAAGAATTGCATAATTATATATCTGTTATTTGATCAAAACTACGAAAGTAACAAAATGCGTAATTAAATTCCCAAATTTGAAAATCTTAATTTTAATAAAACCGTATCTAGTATACTAATAAATATAATAAATATAGTATTTTAGATCTTTATAAATAAAAATATATAAAATATGGCTTAATCATATATGAAGTCCCTATAAGAAAATCAACAGTGTACTTTATAAAAATAAAAATTACAATGTATTGTAGTGTATCTTATATAAGCACCTAAATAAATAAATAAAAACAAACAAAAAAATAGAGACAGGATGACAGTATTGACAGTCAGAATTACTTACCCCACACCTAATCCTTAACCTACATTTAGACTTTGCCATCTTAATTTATACTTCTATCCTGATACGCCAAAAAGCCAACACACTTTTAAAATAATATAATATACCCTCTTCTCTCACCTTCCCTCACTACTACCGAGCTAAATCATCCGTCCGGTGTATTTTCTCCATTTGTGCAGCAGGTTGCCGTTCTGTTGAGATAAACATCTCGGTTTACATGAAATAAAAGTTATAAACTAAATGCATAATTAAAGTCACCTTCTTCTTCTTCTTCTTCTTCTTCTTCTTCTTCTATATATATATATATATATATATATATATATATATATATATATATATATATATATATATATATATATTTGTGTACTTTAGGCAGCAATCCTTCTTTTATGCACATTTCATTAAAAACGACCGACTGATGTATTATATTATATTAAAAGAAAGAAAAGATGATTTATTTTTCGGGATAGATAAATGAAACAGGTTGGAAATGTTTGTCATCGTAGAAAAATACAATTTTCAATTTACTCCCATTGCATTATGCTTAGAAAAGGTAACTTTTTACACCCAAACATTCTTGACGAAAGACGCAGATTAGATATTGGATTAGATTGAACGATGTTTTTAAACCGAAAGAAATCAATGCCCGAATAACGCATAAATTAATATATATTTATTCACAGGATACTTCGTGTCAATGAGCGCACATCTGAATATATAAGAGAATCATGGCTATATATGATTTGTGTGAAACTAAAAAATGTCGGCTGATGAATTTAGCGAACTTCATTTCTTGGTGACTCATTAACTTATATACGTAAATAAATATTTGAGTTCATGATATATGTTCGTATTACGCATGCACCGGCCACCACATGCCAATAGAGAGATCAACCTTTGAAGTATGTATTCTCAGCGTTTGAATTATCATGCATCCAATGCTTGCATCCTTTGATATTTGTTGCTTAAGGCCAATTGATATGTCTCTGGTCGGTGCACTCAGCTGGTGTATGTTGCTTTAACTTTTGCTTATAATTTTTATTTTAATTATAATACCACTATCTGAAATATCACGTAGTTTTTGACTAATTTTAGCTTAGTATGGCGCAAGATAGTATTAGATGCCCTACCGGGATTTTAATACCAAAATCAAACAAATACAACTATTTAAATATCTTGAAAGGGCGATAAGTGCGACACTGAAGTCCGAAGACGCATTAGTATAGCGAAAGATGCCTTCCAAAGCTAAGCAGAGTATATAAAAAAAAAACAGGAACATTTCGTTAGAAACAAAGAAAAGATTATTGAACTGTTACATAATATCGTCCTCCTATATGGTAGTGAAAGGAGTTTATTCTTTAACAATTCGGGAACACAGAGAAGAAGTAAAATAAACGGCAAGGAATTTAATAGGAAACTGAAAGAGGTGATATTTCATCGACACCGATCACTTTTCTTTTTTGGCGTGCGGAAAGATGATATGAAATAATTTTGCGAAGGTGACCCCGTCTACTGGCCCCAGTGTACGTTCAAAGATGCAATATTAGCCGTTAGTTTTCGTCGAATGCATCTAATTGTTGTGAGCCCGATACTTTCCTACATCATGGACTCTCCCAGTACTATATATATATTTTTTTTTAATCATATCACCCCAAGCAAGGCCGGAGGCCACTATCACGCATGGGGTTACAGAAGGGTTGGAGGAAGAGCAGATAGGAGTGGCAAGGGGGGATGTGGATAAAGAGAAAGACAGTGGGTCGATCAAGGCAAGGGGGCCACAAAAGATCCGGAGCGAGAGCAGATAGGAATGAGAAATGAAAGGATGTGGAGAAGGTATAGATCAAGGCGACTGGAGATGTCGATTGACGCTTCACTTAAACCGTTGGAGATTGTATTTGTCAGGGAAACAGTAATAGGGAAGGGAGTTCCATGGGCGAGATGTGCGAGACATGAAGCTATTGGAGTAGAAGAGACGTCTACATCTAACAGTTTACACGGTGTAGGAGTGGGAGCGGGATGCCAGCCTGATATTATTATGCGAATGGTAGTATCATGGTATCAGCACCAGTAATGCGCAGCCGCGTACGATACCAATATCGGACACCACTCTCTTAAGCTCTGCTTACTCTTACACTATTCTTTGTAACGTTTCTGTTTAATATATCTTTCTTACCTCTAACCCGTTTTCCGTGTTTTCCTTCCGTGGCCCCTACTTTGGGTCCATATCACTAATGCAGATCGATAACTGTTGCGTACATATTAACAGAAAGTTGCGGAAATATATGAAATTCGAAATTTATATTATTGGCATGACGTCACAGCCGTTCAGAAATATCTAAATTGTCAACTGTATAGAACCGTTTTCTAAGACCAAATGTTAAAAATGACTTTAGCCGAGTGATGCATATGGGTTTTGGAACTGACGCCAAAGAATTACAAAGAACTCCACCAGATAACAGAGACCATATCGCTGGAAGAATTTCAATAGCAGTAATTACTGAAATGGGTGTCACATGTAAATCGTAGACAAAATAATGACTTAGAATAATGACCTTGTCATTCCGCACTACTGCAGATAAAAGCTTAGTAATGAATTCTCATCAATACTGGAAAGAGCGATAAAAGCTACTAGACTTGAGACACCTATTTTCCAGGAAAGATTTTTTAAAGAGAAATATTATATAAATTTCAACTTGCAGTAATACTGACTGCTCGGTTAATGAATGACAAACATTTCCTTATAAGGAAACGGCAAATATTAGCTTTACCAATACTTCTTGGAATACGGCACTCAATATCGTTCCTGTCAAACTATAATGAGTATCTTGTACGATTGAATGTGATACCTTGTCATTTTGCCGAATAAGCAGTCTTTGAAGAATGACACGAGAATAGGAAACGAAGATTGACACGGATACGATTATGTGTCGGAATGGACGAAATCTAGGTTCAAACTAACATATTTGGAAAGTCACATTTGTAAATCATTATAACTCTTGAATTCTACACTGAGCCCGACATCTGTTGTTCTGTTCGATAATATTATGACGAAAAATGTCGATAAAATGTCATGCGTCTTCGCATCAGAGAATGTTTAGTAATCAACTGTCTCAGAATGTAAATATTACAAATATCATGTGTACACATATTCGTGAGTTATTCGATAGTTAATTAAGCTAGCCTGCATTTGCAGCCTAATCAAACAGATAGCCTTATTAAACATAAAAACGTTTTGACATATGTTATCATTTGTTGCTTATATATATATATATATATATATATATATATATATATATATATATATATATATATATATATATATATATCAATTATGTAGTGCGTATTCAATTTATGTAACGTAAATCATTCATACGATAAACAAATACTGAAGCTAATTATATGGCAAGAATCACTCTCGCAAACCATATTTAATAATAAAATACAATCAACTTCGAATCCGTTAATGAATGGTATGATCCTTGTTTATAAATTCCGGTTTTATCAGGTCTTATTTTTTCTACTAGCCGGGATTTCAATCGTTTCGAACGACCATCATCGATTGCCCGGCTAGTAGAAAAAATAAGACCTGATAAAACCGGAATTTATAAACAAGGATCATACAATTCAGTTGATTGTATTTTATTATTAAATATTGTTTGCGAGAGTGATTCTTGCCATATAATTAGCTTCAGTATTTGTTTTTCGTATGAATGATTTACGTTACACACACACACACACATATATATATATATATATATATATATATATATATATATATATAGATGTGTGTGTGTGTGTGTATATATATATATGTCTGTTTATATTTCTGAGATGAGGTATTATGTACAGTATTTACATTAGTCGGACTATTGTCCTCATTTTTGTTGCCATATTTGTCACAACGTTTCGGCCGTTGTACACGCTCCGGCCTTCTTCGGGTGGTTGGAATTTCGAACTGAACCCTTT
>OZ038490.1:64651598-64676598 GCA_964036315.1 Acanthosepion esculentum
TAAACAAATGCAAAATTTGTTCATCTGGTAGATTTATCTGGGCGGTTTATCTAATTATCGATTTAACAGAGCCTTCATTGAATTATTCCACTAAAAGATAAAACGTGGCAAATCAAACTTACAGCTTAATTAATCGTATCTCAAATTCAGTGACATACAACCCGCCTTAAAACAGCTTCCCTGTGACTTTTCTATAAATGCTGTCATGATACCTATATTTTTTAAATTTAAGCGCAGTACTAGATTTGAAGCAAGGTCTCATCATTTTACATTTAAAATAAATAGATGTAACCATAATTTCTATACTAATAGTTTCTTCTTTAGCACTTTTAGCTTGTAGAACTCTCTTCCTGTTTCTTGCTTTCAATCCACCTTTGAACTTCAAAAATGTTAAATTAATTCCAATCGTTACATTCTGTATTCTTATTTCTTGTTCATTGTTGTTCTCTCTTCTTAATAACATATTTTCCTCATATATCGTAACACTTTTGTTTATTAGTGACTTTATTCCTTGAGGTGAAACGATTAAAAGGAAAAGAATTAAATAACCTTCTACCATGGGTGGCTCTCAGGCTTGTATTAGATGGACATTAGTATAATATAATATATTATAGTAGACTTCTCTTAACTTGGGTGGCAACCAGTCGATACTCAGGAAAAGTATCCATTGTCAGTGAATAATTCTAATAAACTCTACCATATGTCCCCGAATACCATGATAATACAGGAGGCAATGAAGGATAATTCATGGAGAGCATAATTACTTATGGCAAGAAGGGACATAGAATTAAAAACTAAAATTACCAGTAAGTGTTTTACACCTGAATGAATCTTCGTTTCGATGGCATGTTTTTTCTGCACATGCGCGGTTATAACTCCCTTACTGTCTTTCCCAGTTACTGTTTCGTCATCCATTTAAATCAAACTCGTTACGTAGGTGACACGCTCATTCGTACTGAAAATCTTGCATTTTATCTGTCCTGTGAGTGACCAATTCTCCAAGTTCTCGTTCCTCCTTAGATTCATAGACAGTTCAGCTCTGTTTCAAATGCTAAAAAAATTGCCAGTTTTATTCCCATTTCCAATGACATTCCTATGTTACTCACCCACTGTCCATGATATTATCTCCTTCGTACGAAAGTCCATTCTACCCACAGGAAACTCGGTCTATTTTCACGCATGGCTTTGCTACATAGGAGTTCCTATAATTGTTCTTTTAGTATATGTTATCTATCTGAGTGTGTGTGTTTTGTTATTATGAATTCTCCTTCCGAAGATAAATCTTGGTAGAACTTCTATTAGGATTGACTTGCTGTTAATTAAATACAATGAGAAAACGCGTTTTTGTTTTGTGATATTTAGGAATTTTTACTTACGCATTTCGTTTTTAATATAAATAAAGGGTGTTCTAATAAACTGGACCGATTTTAAAAGTGAATTAAATTTAAGTGTCTAATGATCTTTTTTCTTTTTCTTTCAGATTTAACAACTTCAATTTCAACCATGGAAAGATTAACAATCAAAGAACGTTTTAGATTTATCGAATCCTATTACGAAAATGGTCGTTCAAACATAATTTGAATGAGAAGTTCTCAGGTCGCATTATCTCTCGAAACAGAGAATTCAATTGGCTACCACGATCGTGCGACTTGACGCCTTTAGATTTCTTCCATTGGGGTCAGCTCAAAAGTGAGGTCTGTTCCAACAAGCCAACAACAATTCAACATCTGACGGATGAGATGATAAGGCATATTGGTGAGATTGAGGAGCAACTGTGCAGAGACCTCATCAAATATTTTGACTATCGAGTTGACGTGTGCCGCCGATATCATGGTGGATATTTTGGCGATATCATTTTTCAAACATAATTGCTATGACTTAAATAATATGATCCAGTAAAGAAATAAATACATTTTCACCATTAACAATGATTAATTTACTGTTGACTTTGATCCGTCTTAATGAAACACCTTCTATATTACGCACATAAATTAATTTAGATTTCATATTGAGAATCAAAATATATGCTATAGTTTTGTACAAAAGTTATTGTCTGGAGAGCAGTGGAAAATTATCTCATTAGCGAGTGTAAAGCAAGGTTTCATCAATTATACGCCTTTAAACGAGTTTGTATATAGATTCTGAATCGGGTTAATCGGCATAATGTTGATTGGTTGATTGACTTGTGTTATCAACATTTCTGAAGGAAATATATTGTGGTGTATAAGAAAAGATTTTTCTTTGCGAATGCATATTGCATTAATACGTTTGTGAGAATAATAAGGATTTTAAAATATATGTCCTGTTCTTTAAACTATAGATGGGAGAGGACTTGGATTCATATATTACGCAGGGGTTATATGCGCATAAGTGAATGTAACGAACCTAACTGGAATTAGAACACGGCGTCCCAATTTCTCATACTAAGCAACTATCAGTTACATCACACCCACGAGATTTAATTTAAAATATTAAAACAAAAATGCTGCTGCTTACAACCACATCACATTGAATCAGCGGTTCCGTACGATCATCGGATTTAAGCAACGTCGCACCTAGTCATTACATAGATGGTGACCGCTTGGAATACCAGCTGCTGTAAGCTTGGATGTGGGGTGGTGTAATTGGTTGGAATTGTTAATTGGATAGCCGAGTTGCTATTCGCATGGGTTTCGTTGGGAAATGCATGAAAACTCTTATCTTCCCAGAGATGGGTTAGTTAGTAATATTTTTATCACTATACCAATAATATGTAATATATATATATATATATATATATATATATATATATATATATATATATATATATACTACAACCCGAAAATACGCTATGGCTTTAAATAACCGGCAAAGGGTTGACAAGCCGTAAAAAACTATTCAATCAATTAAAAATTGATGCTCGGTATAAATGTGAAAGCACTCGAAAGTCACATCAGTAGCCATGTAAATTTACTGCAGGTTGCTTGAAATGCGTTTATACAGTTCGGATCATAAGGTACGCATACTTAAATAGGTGTGTGAAACGGTGTTCCTTCTGCTGTCTAGTTGTCACTTGATCTTGAAGATGCAGTTAATGCTATTATCAATCTTAATTCTAAAATATATATCGAAAGAACAAAAAAAAAAACGTTTCAATTCTTGCTAAAGCCTCCCGCTCAGCAAATCCTGTAAGAGTGATCTCACTTGGGTGGTTGAGCTATGCTAAAAGGTGTTTGCCATGGTGAAAAAAGAAAGAAAAAAGAAGCAATCATCACATTCTTCTAATCGAAATTGTGTTCTCAGCTGATGTGATACTCAGATACGTTTGTGTCAACGTTGGAGCACGTCCTCCATTTTGACAGGGCCGGATCATATGTTGCATTCAATTTATAGGCCATTCGCTTCTGATGTTATATCCATAAAAGCAAGGAATATGACCTTCCACGTGAATAGAATTCTTTTGACGCATCAATTTCGCTTCTGTCTCTCATATGTTTGATTTCATTGACGCCAAATTATATAACCTCGACTTGCTAATGCGATTCTTACAATCCTTGTCTTTCGCTTCCACCTCATTGATCTTTTCTTCTTTTTTGTCTAATAGGTTTGCTTTATTGTAACTCATAAAATCAGTTATTACCAAACAACGACTACTACTATTATTTCTGTTTGCTTGTCCTTTTTTTTTATTCAAGATTAGTTTCGATTTTTTCTTGCACATTCTTTCTCGTTTTTCCTCGTTCTTTTTCGGCGACTGTATTTCTACTTCTTTCTATCAATACTTATTTTACCATTCTTCTGATAATTCTAGATTTACGATGTTTGCTTCTTCTTCTGCATTTTCTTCTTCCTCCTCCTCTTTTTATATCTTCCAAGAATACTACCAATTTTTTTACTATGTATTCTTCAAATTTTCTCCTTCTAAATCTATTAATATTTTATCTTCATTCTATATCTGTCAATATTTCATTTTCATTCATCTTTTTTTATTCGTCGTCTATTTATAATTGATTTTCACTCTTAATCATTTTAATTCTTCATCTATTCATATTTTATCGTCATTCTTAATCTTTTACTCTTTTATCTATTAATATTTCATCTTCATTCTGCATCTTTTTACTTAATCTTTCCATGTTTCCTCATTCTTCATATCTTTAGTTATCCGTCTCTTCACATTCCATCTTCATTCTTCATCGATTTATTTCTTCATGTATTACTATTCTATTTTCATTGTTCACCTTTTTTACTTCTCCATCTATTCACATTCATTCTCCATTGTTCATCTTTTTTTGCTTCTTCATCTATTAACATTTCACCTTCTTTCTTCGTCTTGTTCATTATTTCATCTTCATTCTTCCTCTTTTAGTTCATCCTTATCAATTCAAATTCAATTGCATTCTTCATCTTTTTTACTTCTTCATCTATTTCATATTCGATGTTCATCATCTCTATTCTTTCATCTAATAATATTCCATCTTCATTATTCATCTTCTTTAATTATTCATAAATTAATATTGCATCTTCTTTGTTCACCGTTTAATTCTTCATATATTAATATTCCATCTTCATCCTTCATATTTGTACCTCGTCCTGTTGCCATATTCCATCTTGATTCTTCACCTTTCTTATTTTATCACCTACTTAATCTTACTTCTTAATCCTTTTTTTCCTGCTTCATTTATTAACATTTCACCCTCATTCTTCCTCTTTGTACTTCAAATATTAATATCTCATCATTTTGCATCTTTTTCACTTCTTCGTCTATTCATATTCCTTCTTCAATCGTCATCTTTTATATTCTTTTATATTCATTTAATAATATTCCATCTTCATTCCTCATCCTTAATACGCCTTCATCTATGCATATCCCATCTTTATTCTTCTTTTTTACTTCTTCATCTATTAATATTTAATCGACATTTTTCATCCATTTCACTTTTCATCTATTAATATTTTATTTTCATTCTGCATCTTTTTAATTCTTTCCTATTAATATTTCATCTTTATTCTTCATCTTTTTACTTCTTCATCTATTAATATTTAATCTTCATTCATCATCCATGTTACATTTTGATCTATTAATATTTCGTCTTCATCATTTTATTTCTTCATCTATAAATATTTAATCTTCATTCGTCATCCATGTTATATTTTCATCTAATAATATTTCGTCTTCATCATTTTATTTCTTCATCTATCAATATTTAATCTTCATTCTTCATTCATGTTATTTTTCATCTATTCATATTTCGTCTTCAGTTTTCATCATTTTACTTCTTCATCTATTAATATTTACTCGATTAAACTAAATTTATTTCATTATGTTTTCTTCTTTTTTCTCTTTTCTTTCTTTTCGTAACCATCAACTTTTTTCTTCTGTAACACCTCTTCCTTTTTCTGGTTCTTTATTTCTCTCTCCATTTAAAATCTTTATTTCCTGTCTTTGCGATCCTCCACTTTTTCATTTTGTTATTTCTTCAAATTTCATCATAAATATTTTATCGTCTGTCCTCATTAATTATTTTGTTCTTTCTTCCACTTGTCCATAACATTTACCTCTTTTCTCATTGTTCAATTCTTTCATGCCGATTCTCTTTTCAATCTCAACATGTCCGCTTTTTATTGACTCGATTCTACACTTTCTTATTAAAGAATCGCGTCTTTTCCTTCTGTACAGCATCGCATTTCAATTTCACCTGTTTGTCAATGATTGTATTCGCTCTTCATTCTTTATGTCTCGCTTCCTTTCATTTAGATTCCCCTCCTTTTAAACATTTTCACTGTTTATTTTCTTTTTTTTTTCCTTCCCTTTTTAGGCTCCCATTCCCTATATTTACTTTTTCGTTTTTCATTCTCCTTCGAGTTACTATTTTGCTTCTTCTTATTTCATTGTTCCACCGTCTCCAGTCGTGTCAAGCATCGACATATCTTAGAATTATTGCAACTACTTCAGCAGACATGAAGACAAACAGTCGCGTCCTTTGCTCTTAAACATAACCTGTCATTTTAATATGTGACTTAAAAGAAGACGTCTATATTTAAAACGATCAGAGGTACAGCGCCTATTTACTATAAATTAAAAGCCAAGCCTGAAAACCATTCACGGACAACCACGAATCGCTAAATGATTTTAAAGGAACACAATGGGGGTTGAATAATATGAATGATCTTATCTACATTATTTATATTCGGACAATTGTCCTCATCTTTATTATTGTTATCACAACCTTTTGGCTGTTGTGCCCTCCGGCCTTCCTCAGATGTATATTGATCAGCATATCCTACAGTGAGTTTCAAACTAAACAATTTATTTAATCTAGGGAGTAGACTGTTCTGGTTCCACTGCTCAGGTGTAGGGATATCCGGTCTAGATCTTATTTTTATTTAGTACTGTTCAGTTATTGCTCGCCCGTTTCCAATGAGAGAGAAGTACACACTTCCCGAAACAGAGATTGAACTCGCAATCATTATGTCACCAATTAAAAAGAAGAAAAAAAACAACACTTTTATCTACGAGGCCATTGTCCCGTAGCATAGTCAGGGGAAAATCACCCTCCCAGAAATTTAGACAAAGGTAACGGTGGCCAAGCTATTAAAAGTTAACGGGTAAAACTCTAGTTCTTTGAGTATATGTGCCTGACCTCTTTGTCTAAACATTATATGGTGATTATAAGCTTCGATGCGATACAAGGCCGAACATAAAGGACACCTGTCCAGGATCGGACTCACTATTTAGTCGTAATTGTTCTAGCAAGACAGACATGCTAACCATTACGCCACGTCGAGGTGACCTAATGATTTTCTAAACATAGCTTAGATGATGCACAAAGCAAAAAGTATGAGGCATTTAGTCAAACTAGAACTGACTATTCACTCCCAATTGATCTAGCGGGATAAACTCGATGTGACCCTGTAATTGTAGCACAAGCCCGAATATATGGGATCGAGCTTACTACTCAGTGGTGATTGCTCTAGAGAGACATGTTTGCTAACCATAACATTACGTCGAATTATTCTGTGCTAAAACCTAATATGGTGTTTTATTTATTTTTTTTAAGCATATCACCCCAAGCAAGGCTGGAAGCCACTAGCACGCAAGGGGTTACAGAAGGTTTGGAGGAAGAGCAGATAGGAGTGGTAAAGGAGAGGATGTGGAGAAAGATAGTGGATCGATCAAGGCAAGGGGGTTACAGAAGATAGGAATGAAAGGTGAAAGGATGTGGAGAAGGGAAGTGGATAGATCAAGACTACTGGAGATGTCGATTGACATTACACTTAAATAGTTGGAGATTGTATTTGTCAGGGAAACAGAAATAAGGAAGGGAGTTCCACAGGCGAGATGTGCGAGACATGAAGCTATTGGAGTAGAAGAGACGTCTACATCTAACAGTTTCAACGGTGAAGGGGTGTGAACGGGATGCCAGTCTCGTGGGGCGTTTAAATTCATGAGGCCTAGCAACTAGCGAAAGCAGCTCCTCGAAGCAATTACCTTGAAAGTACTTGTAAAAAAGACAGAGCGAGGCAAAGTCGCGCCTGTGAGAGAGCGACTGCAGACGAGATGACAGATCAGGGCCAATTACATTGCATATCCGTCTCTGGATCTTATCAACAACCCTGAGGCAAACAGCAGGGGCTCCAGACCATATATGGCAGCAATACTCCATGCAAGGGCGAATGGTCGATTTATAGATTTGGAGGATCGATCCCGGGGAGAAAAATTTACTGGCTCGGCACAGGGAGCCAACTTTCCTTGAGGTGGATGATGCAATTGACTCGATGTATTTGTTCTATCTCAGATCAGCGGACAGCGTGAGACCGAGCAGCCGCAGAGAGGAGCTCTCGAGAAGTTGGTCTTCAGATATTCTAATGGGATGCAGGGACGGATCCTTGTGGTGGTTAATAGAGAGAAGTTTTGTTTTAGAGGCGTTAAAGTTAACCATCCATTTCTTGCCCCAGTTCACAACCGATTGGAGGTCCTTTTCTATTCGAACTGCCAGGTTAACTTTGTCATCATCACTAGATTTGTGTTTGAGGCAGGAGTAAATTGTGGTGTCGTCCGCATAGATGCCAACTTGGGAGTCTATGGCGTCAGGAAGGTCGTTTATGAATATGAGGAACAGAGTATGGCCTAGGATGGAGCCTTGAAAAACACCTGCGTTAGTGGGATAGGAGCTGGAGATAAGTCCATTGAGAACGAACTTCAATTCACGGTTTGACAGGAATGATTGTATTAGGTCAGACAATCGACCTGTGATACCATAACCCTGGAGCTTGCGAAGAAGGCCGGCATGCCAAACTCTATCAAACGCTTTGGAGATATCTAGGGCCACGGCACGAGCTTCACCGTTATTATGAATAGCTTGGTAGACAAATTCAGTGATGGCCGTAAGCACATCGGCTCTAGATCGGGCAAAGCGGAAACCATACTGCTTGTCTGAGAGTAGATCATGGGATATCAGGTGATTAATCACTCCGGTGTTGATAATATCTTCGAAGACTTTGCCGAAGAGGGGTAGGAGACTGATAGGTCGGTAATTAGAAGGTTCGGAGGGGTCACCAGAGTTCTTAAAGACAGGAACAATGGTTGAGGACTTCCAGCAGTCAGGAAAACAAGACTCCTTGAGGCAATGGTTGTATAATTTAGAGAGGGCAGGCGCCAGTTCAGGCTCGCATTTCTTCAGGACAATGGCTGGTATCCCGTCACCACCAGTAGCCTTGTGGTGATCTAAGTTAGAAATAATGCCCATTACCAACGACGGAGATATGTGCAATCTGCTCAAAATGGCGTCGGTTCTGGGAGGGAAATCGAGCATAGGTACCCCGGAAGAGTCTAACGTTGAATTGGAAGAAAACTTCCGAGCAAAGCATTCAGCCTTGTCGGCAGAGGTGGTCAGGATCTCAAACTGATTGAACAGGGGAGGAATGGAGGGTTTGCTATTTTTCAGAGCGCTCTTGCAGAGGCGCCGATAATCTTTGGAGCCGAATTTGCGAGATGCAATACGTTCCTTCATCCGAGCAGCAAATAGTGACTTAGCTTCGTTGAGGATACGCTTACACTCGTTACGGGCAGAGGTAAATAGGCGTCTATTGCAGTCAGACATATCACTACAAAAACGGTGGAAGAAGTGGTTCCTATGGGCAATGGCGGCTGAGAAAGCAGCTGTGAACCAAGGGAAGGAGCGCGGTTTGACCTTGAATTTCCATGAGGGGATGAAAGCGTCGATTCCAGCTTTAACCCAGGAAGAGACCTCTGAAGCGCATTCTTGAATGGGGAGCTTAAATACAGCATCCCAGGGGACATCGCGGAGGAAATCAGGAAATGAGTCCCAGTCAGCCCGTTGGTAGCAGAATGAGGTTCTGGTGGTAGGAGGCTCCTTGCAGGGGGTAGGGCTGAAGGAGATACTAACAGACACTACAGCATGATCGGAGTTACCGATAGGACAGAGCTGCGTGACACTACAAGACTCAGGGATGGAGGTAAAACACAGGTCGAGGAGTGAGGCCTTACACTCTCGGTTGTAAGCAAAACGCGTGGGGAAATCAATTATCTGTGTGAGGGATTTAGAGACTGAAAAGTTGAGAGTATGGATGCCTGCGAGGTCGGTAGTAGCATTCTTTAGCCACTTGTTGTGATGGGCGTTAAATTTTCTCCTACGACTCAATCTCTCAAAGCTTGTCACGTTTCATAATAATGTAACTATATCGCTGGTTGCATAGAATTTTGATATATCTGATTCTTGACGTGTTGTCTTCTTTTTATGTACGGTGTCCCCTCAGTTCATAGTTCATCACAACTTTGTATTTCTTAATAAATGTTGTCTTTTTGTTATCTTCCCTAAACTCTGTTCCACCATCCAGTTGCTCAAGCTCACTAAGTATGTTATGCATCGATTTCCTCTGTCTCTGTTGGCTTCAATTTGTTCTGTGAGTATCAAATTTTCCTAACCCTCCGTCCTCATTATGCGCCCCAGAAATTTCAAATGCGTCTTCCTGATGTTAAGTATAAGTTTGCTTTTTGTTTCGATTTTCTCTAAAACCCTCGTCGTGCTCACATGTTCGGCCCATGGTATCCTCAGAATCCTTCTGTAGAACCACATTTCTGTTACTTCAAGTCTCTTCATCTTTGTGGGGGTTGTCTAGCGTTCGCTGTCATATAGGAGGACCGATATCACATAACACTTCAGTACTCTTTTTTTTGTGTCTAACGAAGTTTTTTCTGTCTCTTAATACACTGCTGAGCTTCTGGAATGCATCTTTGCCCATCCCAACACGTCTACGGATCTCAGTGTCCCACATTACATCCTCTGTTAAAACACTTCCCAGATATTAAAATTTTTGTACTTGTTTTAGGAAATTTAAAGATTAAGTTTGTAATGAGTACATTGAAGAAACAAGATCAAAGTATTGGTCAACGAAGAGATATTAGGCTTTGATCTCGCACAAGGCCGAAAATTGGGACCACCTAGTCAGTAATGAAATCTTTGCTCTGTCGTAATTGATCTAGCGGTACATGCTTGATAGCCATTACAAAATTCTTAATATGATCGTGGAATGAAGAATTCCTCAATAATGCAGATTTCCACAGCCACTGAATCTTTTCCCTGTCGAGGCATACTGCGCCTTAGCCTAAAATGAAGAGTGAAATATTGCACCAGCGCTACCATTTTGCTGGCCCCCCAAACGTTACAAAGGTACAAATATACATGCCTATATATATATTATATACTTAGACTTGTGTTGTTTATATATATAAATATATATATATATATATATATATATATATATATATATATATATATATATATATAGATAGATAGAGAGAATGAGAGAGAGAGAGAGAAAGAGAGATGGGGATATAAAAACAAGTCTAAGTCTAAGTTTATGTGGGATGGATTATATTCTCTGTATCTATGTGTAGAAGCCTAAAAAGTAAGAAGTTTCATTTTCTGCTCTGCATTCGACTCATAAATTTAGATTAGTTTGAAAGAGTTCATTTCACTGCAGCTCTCAAGAGCAAAGCTATTACAAACAAATTAAATGAATGGCATTAAAACTAACATGCTTTTTTTCCCCCAGATTTTCTATGAGTAAGAATGTTATGCAAATTGAGTTTTGGTGGATTCGCTATTAACAAACATTAAAGGTTCAAGCATGGAGGAGCTTATCTACCCTGCTGTCTTCACTTTTGTAATATAGTCGCCTACTGCATTCAACAAAAGAAACAAATTATTTACCCAAAAAAAAAAAAACCTTTCTGGATATCTTTCTTATGACAAAATCCAAAATCGCTCCGGATTGTTAAAAACAAATCAGGCATATAAAGGACATCATTGCAATGCTTTACTGGTGATTATTTAAACGTAGCTTAGAAGTGGCACAAGGCCGAAAGTATGGGGCAGATAATGGGGATCAAACTCACTATTCTTTCGTAAATTGATGGAGTGAAACAAGCTTAATAACTGTTATATCACATCGAAGTACCTAATGATTTTATAAGCGTAACTTATATGTAGCACAAGGTGAAACGTATGAGGCACCCGTTGAGGATCGAACTAATTATTCAGCCCTAATTGATCTAGCGAAACAAGCTTGGTGACTATTACATCACATCGAAGTACCCAATGATTTTATAAGCTTAGCTTAGGTGTGGCACACGGTCAAAGGCATGGGGCACTCGGTGAGGACCGAACTCACTATTCAGTCGTAACTGATCTAGCGTGACAAGCTTGCTAACAATTACATCACAACGAAATGTCAAATGATTTTCTAAGCGTATCTTTCACGTGCCTCAAGCTTAAAATATGGGGCACCCAGTGGGAATCGAACAAACTAATCATTCGTAATTGTAAATCGTTTACTAAGCGTAGCTAAGCTGTCCTATAAGACTAAAAGTGTGGAGCACCCAAGCATGATCAAACTCCCTACTCTGCCGTAATTGATCTAGCGGGACAAACTTGTTAACCATTACACAACGTCGAAAGGGGCATCGTAATATATTTATCAGCGTAACCTTTATTATTATGTTGTTTTGCGTAGATTAGGGTAAGAGATATGAAAAATTAATTTCGAGAATCCCTGAACAACATTTAACAAGTTTAGACTTACGGCTTTCATGAAACTCCGACCAGATGTGGAAGTTGCACGTGTTCATGTCATACTGTTGGCTGAAAATGAGTGAAATATATTGGGAGATGTGTAAGGAAATCAATTACAAATATATTTCATTTCCCATAGAAGCTAGGGCTATTTACAAAAATGAAAAATGCTGTAAAATGTTAAGAATTTACAGACAACGTAACTGATATGCAGAAATTAGAGGTATTACGGAAAGTTATCGCAGTAATATTTCCAACAAAGACACAATCGTCACACGATGTAGAGACGTTTGAGTGTTGGAGAGCTTTGAAACTGACCGTAGACAAGTTTGACCGGATAAGAACAATTTTCAGTTTCTTATGGCTGTTTCGAGAATTAAATTGTCGAACCTCGTAGTTTAACAGTCAGCAAAGATGTCGGTCGTGCTGTTTTCGATGAAACAATAATGACGTTGGGATTGTCTGTATGCAGAATGAATAAAATATTTTTTTATATTTATATTCCTCAGGCATTCCCAAATCGTTAAACCTCTAGATACATTCAACAATACTAAAACAAATAGCTTCAATAGAGGCAAATAAAACAACATTCTTTATTAGGTCGACCAGATGATTGACGCAACTAATATTAATTAATCGAACATTTCGAAATCTAAAGTATGCGAGAAGTATATTGTAAAAACAAAAGCGCCTTACGTTAAAACAATGCGGAAAATAAAAGAGGTATTGCTTAATATTCTATCAATAAATAATTTATATATATATATATATATATATATATATATATATATATATATATATATATATATATATGCATACATACATACATATATATATATATATATATATATATATATATATATATATATATATATATATACATATATATATATATATATATATATATATATATATATATATTCATCGGTTGTTTTGCGTATTCGAACAGATGAATGAACTCTTAACTTCATTGTTTGTATTGCTGACATCTGTCCTTAAGTTGTTGGTATGCTCTTTATTATGACAAATGCATTTCATTGTTCACTATGAATGAGATACCGGTCGTTGTATTTGACATTTGCTGTTTATTTTTGTCAAAAGTAGGTTCATCTTTTCTTAGAAATGGGACATCGAAAAGTATGTAAAGTGGAATGATGAAAACATTCTCGGAAGAAAGTAAGGCACACAATGGTCTTCATTAGTTTGAATGCATATTACAATTACATTAATAGAGTCACTCGTTGTCTCACGTACCATATATATATATATATATATATATATATATATATATATATATATATATATATATGTATATGATTATATTAAACATTTAGCCCTGATAGGCGTTTCGAGGCGAATATCTTGAGTAGGGTAACCTGATAAACCATTTGAATTTTTTTTAATTAATTTAATTCTAGATATCTATTGAGCACCTTCTATTTGCTACTCTGAAAACTACTAAAAATTCTCGTAATTCTATACGTATTTTCCGTCCTGGGTATGACGATAAACTACATCCGCGTCCTGGGTAAGACGATAAACTATGTCCAAACAGCAAGGCGTCTGATCAGGGGGTTTTGAGGAGCGTGAGACCACCTCTTAATTGCTGGTGTACCTAGGTCCGCCCGGACCCGTAGCACCTGCTAGGTTTCCAGCTATGGGCAAATAGTTAACACCCAAACTTGTGTAAAAATAGGTTTTAATACCAGAAATATTTTGTAATAAAAAATTATTAACAGCAATAATATTTAAAGGAAAAATTATCATCAGCAATACTTTAAAAAGAAATAAAAAACAGCAATAAAAACTAAATTTCCTAAAAGAAGTTGGATTGTCCAAAAAATATGAGTAATTGAAAAATGGTTCAAATACATGTGTATACATACACACCTACTTTTTATCAAACTATCGCTATGAATCTATTTAAAAATTTTGTTGGCGTTAAATGACACACTGAGGTTGATATGCCATAAACTAAAATATCCAACCAACTATACGTATTTTCTAAGTTATATATATATATATATATATATATATATATATATATATATATATATATATATATATATATAGGCAGCTAGTATTAGTCTTATATTTATGTTGATAAGGAGGATAAAAAAGCAATCAAAAACATAATTCACCGGTATATGTTACTCAATGTTCATAATAAACACTTCAGATTAATCATTTAACACAATAGTGTGTCTTATATATGCACCTTTAAGTAAAGATAATGATGTCTATTAATCCAAATGGCCCCTGAGAGGTTACGTCTCCAAAGCTAATAATCGAAAAAAAATTAAATATTTACTTTGGGCACACATGTAGGACACTCTCTCGCAGACTAACCTGTCACAGTTCGGAACTCAGCGCAATATAGGCAAACATCAATCACCACATTGTAGAGGACTGTGGGTTAGTATGTTGCCAAATTAGAAACACGTGCGTTTATTACTGCTAGAAAAAAAAACAACTAGAAGAACATGGCAGAAGATGTAAAGAAAACAAATAAGACCGATATACATATACCTATATATATATATATATATATGTTGAGTCTTGACTCAATGTTGAATCTCGCCTATTGCATGGAATAATAATGCAACACAAAATGTACTTAGAACAAGAATGTATTATAACAAGAAAGTGTACACAATAAGTACATATAGTATTTCTGTATATTTCTGGGAAGACGTTCCTGGAGAATGTGTTGACTAGTCGCAGTCGATCAGAGTCTCTAGATGGATCTCATGATTCCTTTCCCTCGTCTTCCGGTACCAACCATTATTTATATAGTTGGTAGTCACCTATGCAGATTAGGTGGATCCTACCACAACATCCCCCTCCCAAGCCTTGGAATCCTATTGGATTTCAAACTGGCTTCTATATGTGATGATGATTATGGTTATTCCTTTGTAGATCCCCTTTGCATAGTTCATATGTATATCTGTTTTTTTTTTTTTTCAATATCTTTTTCGTTTTGGATTCACGTCCGATGGGTCCGTGAACTTTCGTTTCCTACCGGATCTTCTCGGTTCATGAGCACTCTGCGGAGGTTCTACTTGAAAAGTATCATACATTACATCAATGGGATCTTCCTCCTCATCCGGTATACTCTCTTCATGCTCTCGCACGTAGCATTTTTTGAGTTGGTTCTGGTGCCTTTTATGAGTATTCTTCGGCCCTTTTATTATGTAAATCAGGTCACCGATTCTCTTATCCACTATGCCTCGCTCCCAGAACTCAATGTTGTTTCTATAGCACTTGAAAAAGACCTTCTCTCCGGGGGTGTATCTTTTTCTAGCTGTATACATAGTGTTCTTTATTCTATTTCTTCCTGGCAAAAGCTTGTCAAACACTGACTTAACTTTCCTAGCGAACATTAGTTCAGCTGGTGCCATGTTTGATGGTGTTCTCTGGTTAGGCGTGATTCTGTATACTTGTAGGAATTGCTGAAGCGCCTTTTCCGTTGGAACTCCTGAGGCTTTCTTCAGAGCGCGCTTTAACGTATCTACAAATCTTTCTGCGAGTCCATTGGATCTCGGATGATACGGCGGCGTCGTTATGTGGTTAACTTGATATAACTCACAAAATTCCTTAAATTCGTCAGAAGTGAATTGTGTACCATTGTCACTCACAATACACTCTGCCACACCGAACCGTGCAAATAGTTCATGCAAAAAAGTTGTTGTGGTATTGGACGTAGGCTTTTTGCAGCGTAGTACTTCCGGCCATTTTGTAAAGCTATCTACCACTATTAAGTAGTAATAATCTTCTACTGGACCAGCGAAATCAATGTGTAATCTTTCCCACGGATGATCCGTCTTTGGCCATGGTTTGTGTACTATAGGTGGTGCCTTAGCTGCTAACGCACACCCTTTACATCGATGAACCATGTTTTCGATATCCACATCCATTCCTTTCCAATATACAAAGCTTCGCATTAAGCTTTTTGTTCTATTAATCCCCGGGTGACCCATATGAAAGTCCCGTAGGATTCTTTTCTGCAACTTTTTTGGTACTACTACTCTCTCACCATATAGTAAAATTCCGTCACAAATTGAATAGATCTCTTGAACTTTTTGGTCATTTGCTACCATTTTACTTTTTATTCCTAAAATAAAATCATCGCTTTCAGATTCTTTTTTGATTTCTTTTGATGTAACCGGTAGCTCTCTTACAATGTTGTTTACCATGCTTTTGACCTCATAATCTGCTCTGATATTTCCAATAATTGTTTCTTCGAATCCTTCATCTTTATTCGGTACGAGTCTTGATAAGGTATCCGCATGAATTATATTTTTGGATGATAGGTGTTTTATGTGGAAATCATAATTGAGAAGAATGGTTCCCCATGTTAACAGTCGATTTGCCGTGTAAACGGGTAACCCTTTCTTTGACCCAAAAATAGTGATCAGAGGTCTATGGTCCGTTTCTAACCTGAAATGTCTGCCGTAGATGTACCTATGAAATTTTGTTATGGCAAAAATGATACTCAGCGCCTCCTTTTCTATCTGTGAATAACTTCGCTCTCCTGGGAGTAATGCCCTCGAAGCATGCGCAATTGGTTTTCTAGAACCATCTGGCATTATATGTTGAATACATGCTCCTATCCCGTATGAACTAGCATCACTTGCCACTACTATATCCAGTTTAGGATTGTAATGGGTTAAAAAGAGGTCGGACGTAAGCATTTTCTTAATTTCATCAAAGGCTTTTTGACATTCTACCGTCCATTCCCATGCCTTGTCTTTTTTCAGTAGTTCATTCAACGGAGCTCTTAGATTGTACATTCCTTTAATGAATGCTTGATAATAGTTCGCGAGCCCCAGAAAACTCTGTAGTGTCGCCACGTTAGTGGGCGTCGGCATGTTTTTAATCGCAATGGACCTTTCCGGATCTGGAAATCTGCCATTTTTGTTGATTATGTGACCTAAATATTTAATTTCCTCCAAACTAAATTCACACTTTGATTCTTTGACTTTAAATCCAAAGTCCTGAATCTTTTTAAATACTTGATTGAGGTGCTCTCGATGTTCGTCGACGTTTGCACTCCTTACTATAATATCATCTAAGTAGGCACACGCAAAGTCTAAGTCATTCAATGGGTATGCGTATTCGTGTATTTGTGTCTATGTGTGAGTCCATGGCTCGTTGAAAAATGGCTGGTGACACTTTAATACCAAAAGGAAGCCTGTTGTACTTGAATAAACCCCTATGCGTGTTTATCCCTAGTAACTTCGAACATTCTTCTTCGACGGGAATTTGGAGATAGGCATCTGATAAGTCGATTTTCGAAAAAATCACTCCGCCATTTAGCTTGTTAAAAATCTCCTCAGGACTCGGTAACGGGTAATGGTAGTCCTTAATTACTGAGTTCAACCCTGTCGAAAAATCAACGCAGACTCTGATTTGGTTTGATTTCTTTTTTATGCACACAATCGGCGCAGCCCATGAATTAGATTCTACTTTTGAAATAATTCCCATTTTTTCCAACCTATCAAGTTCTTCGTTAACTTTCTCTACACTTGCGAAAGGCACGTTTCGTTTCTTTTTAAATATAGGCATAGTATTTTCTTTTAATTCAAATTTAGCTTCAAACTTGTTACATCTTCCAAGACCAGGTGTAAAGGTTTCCGGAAACTTTTTCTTTAATTCATCTTTAATGTCCTGTCTTGATTGCGTATTACTTTCTACTTTTCTGCAGAATGAGTTTAACGGTTTATCCCACAATTCGAATGTTTCAATAAAATCTGTACCCAACAAGTTTTCTCCATTTCTCAGAATGAAAACTTTTATTTTTTTAACGATCCCATTCAATTTCATTGGAAGTACAACCTCGCCTTCGAAGTTAATTTGCTTTCCAGTTACCGTTCGAGCGAGTTTCGTTGACTTCATTATTGTAGGCCTTTTTAAAATTTTCCATGTTTTATCGTTCATTATTGTTAAATCTGACCCTGAATCGAGTTGAAATTTGATATTCTTTTTGAATATTTCAGTCGTCACATATTTCCTCAAATCTCTATCTGATTTGATATTTGAATTTGTTTGTCTAATTCGGTTCTTGCATGTTTTCGTTTTACAACAAGATCCTTTGTGACCATTCTTTTGGCACACGAAACATTTCTTATTTCTATATGGGCAATTTACCTCCCAATGTCTTTCGTTACAACGTCTGCAATTATTTGGTGGGACTTTTTTATTTTCGTTCTTTTTATTTTCTTGTCTATTATTAAAGTACGCCGAATTTTTTCTCCAATTTTTATCTACTGGGTACTTTGACTGCTTTTTTATTTTTTTAATATAAGCAATACCAGCTTCTTCGATTTTTTGCGACTCTTTCTTTAAACTTACGGCCCGTTGACACTCCTCTGCTAACTTTTGCAGGATAAAGCCTTGTTCCGATTCGAGTTTTGACAAAACTCTACGTCTTATTTCGGCACTCTTACTGGATCCTTGAGCAAAAATTAAGCACTTGAGCAAAAATTAAGCACTTGAATTCTTCAACCGTAATCTCTGCCAATCTGAAATTGTCACAATGTCTATTCACTATAGATGCATATTTTAAGTAATCCTAATCGTCGGATTTAGAGACATTCATGCATAACCATCGCTTATGCCAAAGCGACATATTTGCTCCAAACAGCTCTTTTAGCAATTTCCCTGTTTCCGAGAATTCCAATTCAGTTGTTTTTCTCGGTAGAATAAAATCTACAAATTTGCTATGTTCTGCTGTACCTAGCTTTCTTAGTAATAGACTGACTTTTCTTGAATTCGACCAGTTTTCACAGTCTGTGTAGAAAATATCTTCATATCGTTTAAAGTACGCTTCAAACGTTTTTTCTTCGTCTGGCACAGTTGAAAGTTTCCAGCGAATTAAATATGGTGTTATTAGAATATGAAGAATTTCCCTCATTTGCCTGATAGTTGTTTAATTTCTCCAGTATTAACTTTTGAATTTCCAAAAATCTTTCATCTTGTTTTTCTTGATATTTCTGTTGTCTTTCATCTTGTTTAACTTGATATTTTTGCATCGCTATCAGTTGTTCTTGCTGACGTTGTTGACTCAACTGCTGGGATTTTAATAATTCAGATATGACTTTGGATAGTTAATCCATCTTTAGCTGATAGTGTTCATGCAACAAGGAATATATTTTTAATTTGTGTATCCACGAATATCATATAAGCTGACCAAAAAATCGAAACAACGTACGACTTTTCTATTTTATGTCTTGCTTTTACATTCACGCCCGTGCTAATCAACTTTGGTATTTTTTTTTCGTGAACAGAGAGCGTCGGACTTTTTTTTTTCGTTTTCGACTTCTGTTCGCGTATTTCAATGACACGTCTGATTTTCTTATCAGAGGTAATTCGTCACTATATTGTTGAACAAATAACTTAAAAAAATAATTTTTTTAAAGTTTGTTACCTTTCAAAGTCGACACGGTGTATTTGTGCTCCTTTAAAGTCCATGCATGTTTTTGTAGTCGGCCAATTTTTCTTTTTAGCGGGTGTCTCGTTGTAGATAATTTTTTAATTTACAATTACCGTTATTCGATTACGACACCTTTCAATTTTTCTGAGTGAACGTTCCTTTATGCTTAGTCGTCTTTTAACGAGTTTTACATATCCAGAAGTTTAGAATCCTTCGTCGTTACGTTAACGTTGGACTTTTAATTAATAGTTTTTTTTTTCAGCCTGGGTTCTTCAATGACTTGTCCCAATTGTTGAAAACTCTCACTATTAATTCTTTCTTCTTTCCTTATGGTTCGTTCTACTTCTTTGCCATTGTTGAAACTTGGCGTATGGTTCGTTCTACTTTGTGGCCATTGTTGAAACTTGACGTATGGTTCGTTCTACTTCGTCACCATTGTTGAGTCTTGACTCAATGTTGAATCTCGCCTATTGCATGGAATAATAATGCAACACAAAATGTACTTAGAACAAGAATGTATTATAACAAGAAAGTGTACACAATAAGTACATATAGTATTTCTGTATATTTCTGGGAAGACGTTCCTGGAGAATGTGTTGACTAGTCGCAGTCGATCAGAGTCTCTAGATGGATCTCGTGATTCCTTTCCGATATTCACTTGACCTCCCGCAGGGCGAGGTTGTGACACAAGGTCGGAGTTTAACGTGGGAAGGGAGGAGGAATGGACCCGTGTTTTCACCCGGGTTGCAGTGCTTTGGCTTTAGCTAGTCATAGCTGGTCTTGGCTGGTCTTAGCTTGTCCAAGCTGGTCATAGCTGGTCATAGCTAGTCAGACATAGCCACGATACTACCAGCGCAGGGACGAATCCCTGCCGCCGGCCTGTATCGGAGAAGGAATCCCGGCCCCATAGGCGATCATTCAGGCGAGTAATCTGCGAACAGATACTACACGGGATTTACTTGACCTCCCACATGGCCAGGTTGTGACACAAGGTCGGAGTTTAACGTGGGAAGGGAGGGGGAATGGACCCGAGTTTTCACCCGGGTCGCAGTGCTTTGGCTTCAGCTAGTCATAGCTGGTCATAGCTTGTCAGAGCTGGTCAGACGCAGCCACGATACCACCAGCGCAGGGACGAATCCCTGCCGCCGGCCTGTATCGGAGAAGGAATCCGGGCCCCATAGGCGATCATTCAGTGAGCAATCCGCGAACAGATACTACACCCTGATCTTAGCCTTGGGGCCGCGTAGAGACCGAGATCTCGTGATTCCTTTTCCTCGTCTTCCGGTACCAACCATTATTTATATAGTTGGTAGTCACCTATGCAGATTAGGTGGATCCCACCACAACAATATATATACCAACAAATATATGTATTAAACGACAACATTTACAACAGACATAGACATTAATATTTGTGTCTATGTGTGAACGTAATGTTTTGGTGAATGTTCGGAAAATGAAAAAAAGAAACACAATTTTTTGTTTTTTTTTTAGATATTTATATTTTCCCTATCTCTCTTCGTAGTAGTAGTCGGGTTTGCTAGGTATAGATGTTCCCTATGTTCGCCAGTTGTTCTCTATTTATACTCGTCTATCTAATTTGCATACGATACTACATAGTTATTAGACATTTTATGGGACAGATAGTTATGCTATTACCCGATGTGGACATTTTTACTGTTACACCCGCTGTATGTACGTATGTATGTATGGGTATGCGTATTCGTGTATGTGTCTTAGTTGCATTTATGTAAGTAACGTCCAGTTGTTTATTAAGAATTTTTAAAAATAAAAATAAAAAAAACATTTGGTTTTTGACTTGCATTACCCACGTAAAAATATTTAACATAAAAGCAAATAACTTTCGTTGGTTTTTAACATGCACGATACATAAACCTATATGCATGCACCGACGTACCCCCAACTCCCATATATATAATGTACAAACGCATCTCTAAATGCAAAAATCATATGAAACATCTCTAATAAAATAAACTGCCAGCATTTTTAACAAAACTTATATTAGAGAGGAACGATTGTATACACATACACACAACACACACATACACAGACGTATATATATATGTGTGTGTGTGTGTGTGTGTGTGTATACGCTAGTTGGCAAACGATTTTTGTTTAACATGAATGTCTAAATAATAATAACGCGATTATAGAATGCGCAGAGATTTCAAAATATGATAAATTTACCCTTACATTTTCATAAATGTAGTAACCGATGCATTTCCTATGAGCAAAGAAAGGTTCCTCAGATGGTTGCTAGCCAGCATAATCAAAAATATTTTGCTAATAATACGCTGTTGCTTCAATAGCATGATGCCACTGATCTCACTGCGATACAGTCCTCGGGTATATTTCGCCAATTAGGAGGAAACCGAATTATTTTTTACTTTACTTACATTCGGAGTATTGTCGTAATCCTTGTTAACGCAACTTTTCTGTCGTTGCACGTTCTGATCTTCATCGGGTATATTTTCATTTCGGTGCCCCATGGTGAATTCAGAACTGAACTCTTTATTTAATCTACAGGATTAGACCTTTCTCATTCCATTGCACACGTTTAGCGATATCTCATCTTTTCTTATTTTTAGTACTGATAGGTTAATGCTCACCCGTTTCCATTGAGTCCAAGTACACATTGAACTCCCAATTACTATGTCACTACATTCACGAAGCACGAAGATATTGTTCCGTATATGTTAAACTTGGAGCCTTAAATCTAAGCATTCTACTGAGTAATGCTTCTACTGTTGCTACATTCCTTGTTTCAGTGCTCTTACTGTTAAAGACCCGTTATCATGTGTCATTATCTTCACAGAAGTACAAACAGTAATTATCAAGTTATCTTGAAATTAGCAGGCTATCAAGATGAAGCCATTTATTTTCCTTTGTGGAAATTTAAAATGAAAATATCAGTATACAACGTCTAGTTGATGAAATGAAATCGAAAATTGCATTTGTCAAATCAGTCCAATAAAAATCACCTATATTTAATTGTTTTTATATAAGGCACTCTATTTAAAGATATTTTTATTTTAAATGACTTTATCATAGTAAGCAAAATATATGATTAAAAATGTCGTTATTAAAATATATTGCATACGAACAAAACGTTTTACTGTTTTATTTATCTTTTTCACTGGATTTCAAAGATAACGTTGGTGTACACACACACACACACACACACACACACACACACACACACACACACACACACACACACACACACACACATATATATATATATATATATATATATACAAGTTTAGGATTGGTATATACGGAGTGAGATCCAATAACCAACAATTAATTTTCTTTAAAGAGTGCTCAATGTGTGTATATATCTAAATACGTCTGAGCGCTTAACATGCGTGCGTTCGAATGATTTCGCGTGAGAGGCGACTAACATGTTGAAGTGAAACTAAAATGTATACATTTATGTCTGGGATTCTGAACATCCCTTTCAACATAATTTCAATGAAAATACAAATTAAATAGCATATATATCTTTTATTTTTATTTTTATATTTTTACATTTTTTCTCCTTGGTAATTCTACAATTTAAAACTTAATAGAGATTTGATTTAGATTTCTAAATAGGTAATTTTAATTTTTTACTTTTAATTTTAATTTAAAATTTTATAAATCTTTTAATATATATGAAAACCTTGCTTAGTTGTCAAATTTTTCGAATCATCCTATACTTGTATTTTGATTGGTCACTCTAGCTTATGTAACAGCGTTTACTCCTGGCTAAGGATCGTTGATTAATTTGAAACTTTTAAAACCATTTATTCTATATTCTACATCGTCACTTGATAAGACACTAGAAGTGGTGAAACAAAATGGCTACTTTTGTCGTGATTTTATAACATATTTATGTTGTAATATTCAAATAAATAATTATATATATATATATATATATATATATATATATATATATATATTGAACAATAAAAAAATATTAAAAAATTAAAATCTTCAGGCACACTGGGTTGTATATTAATATTTTTTCGTTTTTATTATTATTTCATTTAGATACCTCGACTAGTTTCGGCCAACATGGCCATCATCTGTAGAAAAAAAATTCTGCTTGCTGGTAGCAGTGAACTACAGAAATGAAAGTCTTGATGGAGAAAATGACCTTTTGTCTGTAGTTTTCATTTGTTTTTGTTTTTATTTTTTTAACATGAATTTTGGTCAGACCTTGTGTTTGTCAAACAGCCTCTTTTAAGTTGTTATTCAAGAGCTGGATGGATTCATGCTGCTCTGAATTCCCTTGGCCATTTTGACAGTTTTATTACATACATACATACATATATATATATATATATTGGAACGAAATTATATATATATATGTTTGCAATATATATATACATATATATATATATATATATGTATATATATATATATATATATGTATATATATATTGCAAACATATATATATATAATTTCGTTCCAATATATGCCGCCATGATTTAGGCAACATCATGGTCTTATCCTCTTAAAAAATAGAATTATGTCTATATGCTTTAATACAGTTATGAAGTGATTTATCATTTTTTCCATTAAGACGATGTTATGATCAAAATATGCGGTTAGCTGAGATAAAAGGATGTAGCAGAATACCCCCCTCTAACTGTACGAATTTCTCTCAGGTATGCAAAAAACGTGTGATCCTTCCTTGTCAGCTTGGAAGACGACACATTCCGTTTTGTCATGTCTTACCCTTTTTCATCGACTCCTACATTTAATCGGTTGGTAGAAGAACAAGTGTGTGAAAACGAGTAAAATACATAATCTTCACACAAAGTTGTACAAATTTAAATAATGTTATTAATGGATATTTTGAAATTTTTATTTTGAAATAATGTTTCTCGCAAACAATGTTCATACGGACAATCTTTTGTTTTCTTTTATAACACCAAAGAAATGAATTATGTTTGTATAGGGTGAAAGGAATGTATGAATTCATAATGCGAATATAAAAGATTTATCTTATTGATATATGTATAGGGTTTAATTTCATCAACTACTACTGCTGCTGTAATTAACTTTGTTTATATATCGTTTGTGTAATTTTGTAATATAACTGTCCAAACTGGTTTATGAAAATACTTTAAAAAGGATAAATAATTTTCAAGAAGGAACGTTGTACGCAATAAGTTAATTTGAGTATGCGAAAATTTGAGAATTCAGTATTGTTTGCAATCCCCGATAAAATTATACTGAAGACTGGATGCTATTTATTAAAAAAGTCGGCTCAAACGAAGTTAAATTTTAGATTTTTTAAACACAGAAGATTTTTTTGGTAAATTCCTACATTTCAGCATTTTTAATTTCGATTTGTAGGAGGGAAGAGATTGTTAATCATTATTGGCTGTCATCTTTGGATTTTTAAAGCGAACGACAAGAATGCTGTCTGCTTTTTCAAAGCTTGAATGGAGTTTGAGACAATGTCGCTGATTGGTT
>OZ038490.1:64681598-64741598 GCA_964036315.1 Acanthosepion esculentum
TCGTATTCCATTGATAAGAAGAAAATTACTTTCAGACAACTCCTGCACGAGAACGGGTAGATCCCTGAGATGATGTTTGCCTAATAACAGCCGACTTAATCTATTCGAGTCATGTGTAAAGTGTTAGATTTCCTAAATAATCTTCACCTACAGCCTCTTACAAGAATGCCAATCAGTAGCGCACTACCTTGAGTGGAACTTGGGCCTTGAATTTGGTGAACTTTAATTAAAAAACGTTCCTTTTTATTTCCTATCTTACCTATTCGCTGTTGATAATGTTAAAAACCTTGAGTCTAAAGAGCAGGAGCGACAATAAAACGGTATTCTGACCTGAAGACGCGTACTTGACATAGGAAGGCGAAACACGTACTGTTTAAAAAGTTTTTTTACATTCTCTCTCTCTCTCTCTCTCTCTCTCTCACACACATACATATACAGGTTGCAATGGATAAATTGTCCTCTAAATTATGCAAAAATGAAAATAACACTGACATCTCATTTTAACAGATATATTCAGCAAAATTGAACGAAGAGCAAATTTATTCAATATAATCATCATTAGTTTCAACCACGGCTACCAGACGACTTTAGGAAAACCTGTAACTCTTCTGGGCGGTCTTCTTGTTTAAGTTGGTGAATGTTGAAATAATCAATAATCCTTGCCTTCAGTTCATCAGTTACAAGGATTTTTGTCCAAGAAAGACTTTTTCCACTTTTTCATACTTCCTTCCCATACGCTGACCGGAACATTATCGCGCTTTCGACCGCCAAGGTTTCGTCAGTTGGTCTGGTCTTCGAATCAATCAGAGCAACTTAAGAACTTAAATGTCTTCATTCGACACCGGATGTGATGGGAGAGTTGTAGTGGAAAAATAAAAAAAATATGAAATAATTAATATATATATTCATATATATATATATATATATATATATATATATATATATGTGTGTGTGTGTGTGTGTGTGTGTGTGTGTGTGTGTGTGTGTGTGTGTGTGTGTATGCCTCTCTCTCTGTGTCTGTGTGTGTGCGTGAATCCGTGGACAGAGTCTATATATATTTTCTTAGAACCATGAAAAAACGATGCCTTGGTATTTACGCAGCTGCTTTGGGGAAATATAGCTAAGCTGATAATCAGAAGACCAATTATAGAATGTAACTGCCAGTAAATTAAGTAGTCTAATTATTGATTTCATGAAATCAGTAGAATATCCAGTAGGCATATTTCTTCTGCAATGAGTTCTCGCGTAGTTGTACATTTCATTCGTTATCCTGAAAAGACTGATTAACTCCATTTGCCATTTGAATTGTATAGCCTTTTATTTTGTAATTTTATTTTAAATTCCAAGAATGAAAATAAAAACACAATATAATGTCATTTCTTTTTGTATTTTTAGCAGTTGTTACATGAAAGTGATAACTGAAAATAATCTTTAAATGTGTCATCCTTTGCCATTGGATTGTTTCGGGATTAATAAATATTAATAATTACAAGTATTTTACGAGTATTAAATCGTCAGCTAGAAAACTGCATTTGATAATGAATGGTCGGATATAGGAAAATGCTTCACTACCGTTCATCGTCTCTCGGTTCCAGTCGATAGGAATAAAACAGTTGATTAAATGAAAACTACACACTTACATAGAGTGCGAATAATAACAGTGGCGGTAAAAGTATTTAAAGAAAAGCTCAGAATAACAACTGGTAATTGAAATATCCTCGCCTATTTCAATAGACCAGCTTTCAATCTTCCTCTATGTACCGTGGCCCTCCACAGGTTCCTCTCCTTTGTATCTCTTAGCGACGTTTGTCGAGATATATTTGTAATGAAATTGCATCATTATTGTATTCATCTAGGGTAATATGGTAAGGAATGCTAGAGAAACTCCTCACAGATGAAGAAGAGGCTCTACAGCCAACAAAATGTGGTTCTACAGAAGGATGCTGTGGATACTATGGAGCGAACATGTGTGCAACGATGAAGTTTTGAAGAAAATGGAAGGAAAACTTATCAGAAAGAGACAGTTGAAATTCTAGGTCACATATTGAGGAAAGAGGGCGTGCGAAATCTGATACACACAGGACAGATTGAAGGCAATTGGAGACAGAGAAAAATAATGCATAATATACTTAGTGAGCTTGGGTAAATTGATGACGGAACGCGTTCCAAGAGAAATAACAAAAAAAAAACAATATTTATTAAGAGCTACATAGGACAAGACATTTAGGAATGACATGATAGCTTACGTCCTGAAGAAGAAGAAGAAGAAGAAGAAGAAGAAGAAGAAGAAGAAGAAGAAGAAGAAGAAGAAGAAGATCATTACTTATTAAGAGAGCGCTGAATGCTGACTTGCGTTGCGTGTTGATTTCCAGCGCTTCGATGTATTCCATGTAGCATTCGTTTAAGCGTTGAACGTGTGGCCCTAAAATGTTCAACCAATAGCAGAAATACATGAAATGAACACGAAAATCTCTATGTATTGAAGTTACAGATTCACCAGTCTTTAAACAAAAGTGTTTCAACAGCAAATGCACGGTGGACATTGCTCCAAGCCATGATGGTAATTCACGGTACCTGAAAAAAATGATAAGACATTAGCTAGATAAAGCCACTATTAGCACTTGACTAAGTTCACTAGTACCACAGACGTGTCAGTTTAGGATGTGGGAGGGATTTCTCTCGCACCATGCATTTGTTTAGATACAAGCAATATGCAGTTCAAGTGAACAAATCCGTAAAAAGGCTCCCGAGAAACTATCGGCTTGCTGTTTTTACAAGAAATGGCAGCCGTAAAATTATTACCATTCTGAAGTTCATAAATAACCAGCATTTTATACACACATGCGTCTGTCTATGAGAGTATTATCTGATAAGAATATCAGAAAGGTCATGCAACAAGTTTAGATATTTCAATTCCTCTGTACAGATAAACCAGTTCCGCTTCGTTATGGGAGATATTCGGGGAGATATTCTCGAAAATATAATTCGTATTCACACGAAGAAAATCAAAGAAAAACAGACAATTAAACACCTGATGTTCACTAAATGTGAAGCAACACGGAGACGTCTTTGTATAACCTTTGGTTTACGAATCTAAAGAAATGAGATCGCAAGCTCACAAAGAAGGGTAATTGATATATAGAAATATATGTTGCAGGTTCTGAGAAACGGAAAAACAACTTTAACTTCCGCTTCATGTCCCGTTTACGAATAGTGAACAAAACTTCTGAATCTAACATACAGCCGATAATCATTTTAACATTATAATGTGCTTTTCTTTTTTTCTGTTGCCAGACGGAAACGATCATTACAAGAATAAATCTTCACCACCTCAGAATCTATATGTATTTGTTGTTCGACAGACATCATACATAAGTACATACGTATGTACACCCCAAGCATATATATATATATATATATATATTATATTATCGCTCTCCCGTCGAACTCGACGTATGAGGGTCAGACAGATCAGTTCCCAGAAACTGAAAGCCCGACACCCGCACAGGATTTGATTATAGTGGTGAAGGCTTTGTGCAGGGCCATCCACACTTTTTGGAGGGACGAATACAGGGACCTGGTGCAACGGATGCCACAAGGTCCCCAAACGACCCTTCTCCTAGACCAGTTGCCATCCAAGGCTATAGAACCCAGTCTGTCCTGATATTTACCCATAGTTGGAGGGAGAAGAAGAGGATTCACACCTTTCCCAAGGGTGTTAGCACGTTAGTGAATGTAATGGATTCGACTGGAATTCGAACTATATATATATATATATATATATATATATATATGTGTGTGTGTGTGTGTGTGTGTGTGTGTGCACGTGTTTGTGTGTGCATGCGTGTGTGTGGAGAAAGAAAGAGAGACGTGACTACCAAGATTCGTTAAAAGATCAGCATCCATGATGAAAAAAATATAAAAACTTAATAAAAACAATGATTTGTCGTCATTATCTTTCTATTATTATTAAGAGGAATGCCCAAATGATGTTCTAATGCAAAAAACTATTTTTAATCGAATGAGCCTTCGATAATTTTCTTCTGTCGTCAGCGGGTGGGCATAAAGCAGAATGGGAATGTTTAGCACCTTTTTTTCGGTAAAATCACATTGTTGGAAATTCTAGTAAAAATCAGAAAACTGTCTGATTTTAATGAAAATTCCAGGACATATTGACGAAGGAATGCAGTTATTTTCGACCATATAATGTTGAAAAAATTGGGGTAATTTTCATTTAGAACTGTTACCTCCCAATTATTTAATTTTATAATATTTAGAAAATTTAATTTATATAACGCTTAATGTTTATATTATTGTAGTGAAAAAAGAAAGTCCGAATTACCTTAAAGATAAGATTTTTCCACTTAATCAATACATGTGGAGAAAAATCCACAGATTTTATCTACAGTCGACTCAACAGGGGTGAAAGAGAGATCTCAATTACTTCTGAATATTATAATTATTTATAAAACAAATTCACCGAGAATTTTAATCATCTTTTTTTGTTGTCAAACAGGAACCTCAATTTGAGAAAACCTGCTCCGTATCTTAAAATAAAAATCTAATAAAAGTAAGACATTATTTACTTAGAAATGCTTGCATTTGCTTATATGAATAAAATATTTTAGGAACACTACTAACTTTTTGCAATAACTGCATTCATTTTTTAAATTTAATAAGAATAAGTTTAAGACTTTATATCTTTGGAAATTATATTTTAATTTTTATCAGTCAAGTGATATCATTATGAAATGAAAACTGTAATTATGAATCATAAACGGAAAAGCGTTCTCTAATTTATTGTACATCCGTATTTTGAATTTTATTTTTATTGTTTTTGTTTAGTTATAAATGTGCCAGTTTTCTTTTTACATATGTACGATGATACAGTATATAATCAGAAAATAAGTGCGTTAACTATAGGAAATTAAATTTTATTGGTAAATTTCTAACATTTCCTCAACACGTAAATAAGACTATAAAACCAATATACCTAAAATTCCATGAATATTAGAATGGTTATAAGATTTAATTTGAAAGAGTTATTGGAAGTAAAGCAATATCTAAAAATGGCGTTTACGTGGTATTCGATATCTAATCAAAATACATGTATTTTTCTCTGATGTAAATATCGCAAACGTCAGGATTTTGATAAATCTATCAATACTTCCGTGTTAAAAATATAGTTTCTCCATATTTTAAACTAACAGTATGTAACAATTTTTTAAAATCTGATTTAAAAAAATCAACAACATCAATTATTCTTACACAAATAAAATTTCAGAAAGTATATTCTTTTTTGGAAATATCATTTTAATAAGACTAATTATGGTTTGTTGACAGATTTGTCATTATAGCTGATATTAGCGATTTGAAAAAATATAATTCCAATCAATATACATTCGGGTTGAAATAAAGCAATGTATTTTGCCTATTGGAAATTAAAACTAAGATGATAATTTCAAGAAGGAATTTTAATTTTTCAAATGTATTTTAAAACTAAGGCATCAACTTTTATTGTAGGAACAATTTATATATATATACATAAAAATTAGGTTGGTGCAAAAATAATGTCGTTTTTTGACGTTCTAACTAACATATGTGAGAAAACGACATTATTTTTGCACCAATCTAATATATATATATATATATATATATATATATATATATATATATATATATATGTATGTATATATATGTGTGTGTGTGTGTGTGTGTGTATGTGTATGTATGTATGTATGCGTGTGTGTCTGCGCGCACGCGTGTGTAACATTCTGTTTTTGCTTACCTAATGTTATCTTTATCAACTTTTCCTTTTCTACTCTCGTTCACTTTTGTCAATTGATAGTTTAAGTTTTAGGTCTGTCAAAAGGTGACAAAAAATGATTTTAATCTATATTAAATAATGACTTCATAATCCCCGTGGATTTTAGGTTTAAATGGCCTTGGACGTCTCTTCCGATCCAACATAAAACTTTTTTCACATAGGAGGAAATGTCGATGAGAACTCCAATTCTCGATGAGGAGTTCCGTCAACGACGAGGATATAGATACACAAATTAGGTATCTTTTCTTTACTTGTTGCTGACTGCGAGATTCCACAAGTAACGTGGTTTCTGTTATTGGTACAATTATGTTTGTTTGTGTTTATGTAGCAATGATCCCCAGAGATTTCAAATAAGGTCCTCTCTATTATCTACAGTACTGAATGGCTCGAAACCATGTTAATTATTGATTTGAAAAGTCGGTTATTATCAGCTGACAGTTTAGACATGTCTGAATAAACTCGGAGCGAAGTTTCAATCTGACGAGGGTTTTATAAACACCAGTGTTGTTATTAGTCTAATGATTTTATTTTTGCGCCAATTTGCTGTGTTGCAGGAAAATAATCGTCTCACTGCATATTGTATCTTTCATTTATCTTTTTCATATATATATATATATATATATATATATATATATATATATATATATATATATATATCTGTGGATAAATAATACAAGTTAATCCTAATAATACAAAATGTTGAAATTGATCCACAGAGAGAGTTCACTGTATTTATTATAACAGAGCATATAGAGATAAATAGATTACATATAATAGAGATAAATAAATTACATATAATAGAAATTCAAAGATACCCCATATATATAGATATTTCACCCGCAAGTATTAACTTGCAAGGTTTGACAAAACCAAGGGTTTAGCAAATAAAATGAAAATGATGAAAAAAGTAAAAGAGAAAAAAGGTAAAAGAGAATCAAAAAAGAAAAAAAAAACAACAGAAAGAGGGAAATAACTGAAAAGGGGGAAAGTATAATATACCCGAAGACACAGCAAATCGTCCAGACAAAGCTTGAACAATAGTTTCATGGCGGTAGGAGAGGTGTTGGGTTTCACACACCAGTTAAAGTAACCTCACCTATATTTTAAAATATTAATATCTATAGGGAAAAATTACATAAACAAAATTCAAACTATAACAATTTTTTTTTAAGTTTATCACCCCAAGCAAGCCTGGAAGCCACTAGCACGCAAGGGGTTACAGAAGGTTTGAAGGAAGAGTAGATAGGAGTGGTAAAGGAGAGGATGTGGAGAAAGATAGTGGATCGATCAAGGCAAGGGGGTTACAAAAGATTTGGAGCGAGAGCAGATAGGAATGAAAAGTGAATGGATGTGGAGAAGGGAAGTGGATAGATCAAGGCAACTGGAGATGTCGATTGACGTTACACTTAAATAGTTGGAGATTGTATTTGTCAGGGAAACAGGAATAAGGAAGGGAGTTCCACAGGCGAGATGTGCAAGACATGAAACTATTGGAGTAGAAGAGACGTCTACATCTAACAGTTTCAACGGTGAAGAGGTGGGAACGGGATGCCAGCCTACTAGGACGTTTAAATTCATGAGGCTTAGGAACCAGCGAAAGCAGCTCCTCGGAGCAATTACCGTGAAAGTATTTGTAAAAAAGAGCGAGGCAACGTCGCGTCTGTGAGAGAGCGACTGCAGACGAGATGACAGATCAGGGCCAATTACATTGCATATCCGTCTCTGGATCTTATCAAGAACCCTGAGGCAAACAGCAGGGGCTCCAGACCATATATGGCAACAATACTCCATGCAAGGGCGAATGGTCGATTTATACATTTGGAGGATGGATTCCGGGGAGAAAAATTTCCTGGCTCGGCACAGGGAGCCAACTTTCCTTGCGGTGGATGATGCAATTGACTCGATGTATTTGTTCCATCTCAGATCAGCGGAGAGCGTGAGACCGAGCAGCCGCAGAGAGGAGCTCTCGGGAAGTTGGTCTTCAGACATTCTAATGGGATGCAGGGATAGGTCCCTGTGTTGGTTAATAGAGAGCAGAGAAGATTTTTATAATTATTCCTAAATTTTTAAGGAAGCGTAATTAAAAGGTAACATCTAAAATAATAATTTATATCATATGATAATTAAAATAATAATTAATGAAAAATTATTAAAGACAATTTATTAAGGAAATTAAATAATATATATATATATATATATATATATATTAAATATAAATTAAATGGTAATATATATAAGCTAATATACATAATATACCATTAGCAAGTAGGTGGCGTCATATTGTAGTATATTACATCAGAACACACCTTTTATTTTCAGTCTTATATATATATATATATATATATATATATATATATATATATATATATATATATATATATATATATATATATATATATATATATCCGCACTGACCGAAACAGTACTGTCTGTGAATGACATAATTTAGCTCTTGAAAATACATTTCAATTGAGCACTGTTGAGTGATAAGCTAATTCTATAAACAACAGCCACCTGCACTAATGCAAAGCTCTTCAGTAAAATGAATGGTGCACTTTGCCTGATGGCATTTGTTTACATTAGTAAAAACAATACGCTAGATTTAGTTGTGTAAATCTACCGAGTGCAGATAGCTCTGGCTGACACCTAATCAGTTGAGTTTCAATCCTGGCTTGAGTCATTAGGATGACTAGTCTCACTGAGGAGCTGTGATACAGCGAAACAGTACTGTCTGTGAATGACATATATATATATATATATATATATATATATATATATATATATATATATATATATATATATATATATTCCTACCAGATTTTGTTTACTATATAAATGTAAACGTTTAATTTTGCATAACATTTTTAAAAACATACTTTTAAAAATATTTAAGAAATACTATTTTTCTTAGCTAAAATTGACATATATAATCAATGTTTCTATTGAAGAAGTTTTATCATTAAATTTCTTGTTGAATTTATTTAGTTAAATTTGTCGTTGAATTCCTCTTGTATGTATAGAAAATATTTATATCAGCCTTGTGAAAATTTAGTTTGGGAAAGGTATTAACGTATTTGCATTTTAAGTAAAATTCCAATAAATATAATACTATTATGTAATAGTATGTTACACTGAGATTAATTATTTAGTTGTATTTCGATGCTTTTTTTATTTTTGTTTTATTTTAACTTCTGTCTGCACTTTTTATTTCCATGATTCATTGATTTCTTTTCTACTGCGTACCAACCCGTTGTAGGTTTGCTAGAATTACACCTTTAAGTGCCGACTCTCGGTGCGTCATCGGTGTTATTGCTCCCATGTCACTAGAAGTTTCGGGTCTAAATATACAAGAGGACTTTTTCGATGGGCGACCCGACCGAATATGATCAGTATTCGGCCCGCATCGAGAGTAAATTTGCTACTAGGTTTAGGACGTGCTTTATATAAATTTCCTAAGAAAACGGCAACTAATGAAGTCTACACTTGGGCTGTTTGATGTTATCAATTGGGTATGCTTGGTTGTACTGGTTTTCCTACAGGAAGCCAAGCCGGGGTGTTTTTTAAGAAAAAAAATCAAACCAATGAATATATATATATACATTAATAAAATAAAAAACCGAAGTTATTATATTCGCTCGTCTTACGACTTATTTTTCTTTCGCTTCCTCATCTTTTAAAACCTTTATTATTTCTTATTTGTTTTGTCATTTTTTCCTTTTTTTGACATTTAAAGCCAGGCAATATTATTAAATTATAAGAATTCTTTTGGAGTTAATAATATTTTCAGTGATAAAAATCATACTAATTAATCCATAGATTGTGATAGAAGATGTGGACTCATACCTTTTTCAAGTGTATTCGCCCGTAAGTAAATATAATGAACACAACTAGAATTTGAACTCTGATCGTCGATTAACAGTTCTGAGACATTATCCCTTGCACCACCAGCACATCCGAGGTTACATCACCTAGTATTCCCAAGCGATTATCCATCTACGTATTGAGTTTAATCGACTTAACCGCAGTGGTCGTTCTGGAACCGGTGTTTCAACGTCATGACGTCGTAAGACTGCAGTATTTAGGGTAACAAATAAGAAATATATCGTCTAAATACATCGTGATATCTAATTATGGAATGTTACAGCAAGTTCTTCTTTTATAGAAGATGCTAAGTGGAATAACCAGCATAACGCATTTCGAACAGGATGTAAGTAGTATCATTAAGATTTTAGCTGTTTATTTATCTTAATAACTTTGAGTCTTTTTAATCGCAACTCTCAGACCGCCATTCTATGATCATTATGTTTAAACTCCAAACGAAATTAAACAATAAGATGAAAGAGGAACTAATCAAATTTTCAGAAGAAATGGCAATATTTCATATATTTCATAAGTATTTGTAAACGTCTCGGTGTCTTTGGAATATTTGTTAATTTTCTATTTTCATTTTTAAATGAAATCAGTTAATATAAAAATATGCAGAGTCAAAACAGTGTAAAAAATAACCTTTCGCAAATAATATTAACAAAATCAATCGGCCGTTTCGAAATGATGTTTTTCTGTTTATGTTACGATAGACAAGAAAATACGTCGATGAAGTAAAATGTTTACGTGATTTTCACAACGCAGACGATTCATTTTTTTGGTTTTTGTTTTTGAACAGAAGGCATTTCAAAGAAAAGAGAAAACAATCCGGAAGTAGAATTGGTACTTCCCGTTTAATCTGCCGCCAACCCCAGAATAAAAATAAGAACAAGGGGAGAAGAAAAAGAGGAGAATACAAAGAGAGGGTGGGGGAAAATAAGATGGGGAGAGGGATGAGGGGGAGAGAAAGAAGATTAAGAAGAATAGGAAGGGAAGAAGATGGGAGATAGGCGAGAGTTAAAGAAAGTGAAGAAAAGGATGAAGACTAGTAATAGTACTTGTCGCAGGAAGATCATGGTTTTTGCAAGGAGAAGAAGAAGAGAGGGAAGAACAGTAGAAGAAAAAGGAGGGGGAGAGAAGAATTAGAAGAAAAAGATGAGTAGTAGTAGTAGTAGAAGAAGAAGAAGAAGATTTACGGCGTTGTAAGAAGGAGGGGGAAAAGAGTAGAAGAAGACGTGGAGGAGGATAGTAGAACAGGAGGAGTAGAAGAAGACAAGGAGAAGACGAGTAGCAAACTGGTAGATGATGATTAGAAGAAGTTGAAAGAGGAGGAGGAGAGTAGGAGAAGGGGAGTAGAAGAAGACGATGAGGAGGAAGAGAATAGAAGAGGAGACGAAAACGACGAGAAAGGGAGGAGAAAAAGAAGAAGAGCATCAGTAGTAATAGTAGTAGTAGTATCACGGCCTTCAAGATCCATTGAGTAAATCTCTCATGATTGGGATTGCGCAGGTGGCAGCGTTAAATGGAAAAGCTCCGAATGTTCTAAGGAAATTCTTGAGGCTCGACTAGGAGCAATATGACCATAATCACCCGCTAGTAATAACTAAGATTCGCAGAGGATCTAGAATGGAAAAATATTTTTTTCGTCACTGTTTAAAACCTTACCTCATTTTCTATACTATATCTTGTATGTTTGTAAATTTGTTTCCTGGAAAAGGTACACTGTACACTTTGCATTTGATATAATACCAAAATGAACGAGAAATATGTTGCAATTTTTTTCAGTCAATTGTTATTCACATAAATCTATTTATAACTCAATTTCATCGTTGAGAATATGAATGTAATAATACACAAATCCAACTGCAAAAGGCACCTAATATAATAGAGCCGTATAATAAAAATAATCAACTTTTAACAAAACCAGCTATTAACACGGCCATGATGCACAGGTCGTATTTGAGAATGAATAATATCTAGTTTCAGCAAATTATTCAGTATTTACGAGGATACGGAAAATATGATCCGCACTTTCGCTACAACACATCTTTATGTTTGTCACAATGACTTCTGATCATATAGTGATCAAAAATTTTCGGCTTGATTGGAGCAGTTTCCTTGCTGCTGTTACAGTGTAAACATGGCCGCTTGCTACCAAGGGCGATAAAGAGCAGATATGAAAAAATGAAATAGATAGATAGATATGAGGAGAATGAGTGATATGAAGATAATGAGATAGATAGATAGATAGATATGAAGAGAATGAGTTAAATACATATAAACAGAATGATATATATATATATATATATATATATATATACATATATATATATATATATATATATATATATATATATATATATATATATATATATATGAATAAAAGAAAGATATATATATATATATATATGAATAGAAGATATATATATATATGAAATAGAAGATGTGTATATATATATGAATAGAAGATATATATATATATATATATATATATATATATATATATATATATATGAATAGAAGAAGATAGATATGAATGCAATTGGATAGATAGATAGATAGATAGATAGATAGATAGATAGATCTGGGTAGAGAAAGAAATAGATATATGAAAAAGAGAAATATATATATATATATATATATATATATATATATATATATATATATATATATATATATATATATGTATTTAGTTTACGAAAAACTAGGTATTCCGTATGGGTAGACCCAATGAGGATAAAATCCAGAGAGCTGAATGTAAATCAGAGCTAATAATTTAAATAAAAATAAAAACAGACGACTTTAAGGTGTCATGTAATAAATTATTTCACAACAGCCCTTTTAAAGGACCGCGGATCATCAGACTTTACTTCCATAGGTTGAAACGGAAAATGAAATATGCTTAGTACTTCCCGTAAAAAATGTGTAAATTTCTTTTCATTTTTCGTTCGGATAGATATGTCTCCAGCAAATTGAATAAATGTTAAATCAAAATCAATGAGTGAAATTAAGGGAGATAACTCGAAATCTTCCCCCGTCTAGTTTGCAAATGTAATCGATTATCCCCTCTGTAGCACCGTAAAATATAAGTCAAAAATTATGGTTGTTTTGAAGTTATCACTAACATCAAGTGCTTTTTATTTTTACTTTCTATTTCCTGAAAAACGGCGTAAAAATATTTTCTAATGCACATGTCCTAAAATGGCGGATAATTGCACAACAGTCGATGACAGAGCGTATCGACGTAGCAAAACAAATTTTTGGCACTTAATATTTATTAATGCAAAGATTTACAGATTTTAAAACGAGTGGCAAAATAAGAAACCTACTGAAAAACAAAATGATAGCCGTCCACAGACGCAAATATTCTCACATAAACACATAATATGTGTAGATATTATCAATCGCTTTATATAAATAAACATTTTATTACTTAAACGTTATTTTTTAGAGGATACACATATTTGAGTATATGCATCGTTTATTTCGTAAACAGTATATTCATTTATTTTCGTCTTCCGGTTTGAATATTCGAGAAATAATATTAAACAAATATATGCGTTCTCTGGCAGGATTCAAACCTGTGCCACCTCACCTTAGAAAGTGAAACCTCAGATCGTCTCAGCCACGGAGTGCAAAGTTGAATAGTGCTTTATACACGCAAATCTTTCTCTGACTCGAAACATTCATATCTACTCAGTTTTGTTTCCTAACGTGAACAAAGCAATTTATGAAGACGTGATACAGTTTTCATTGATGGTTGGTGTAAATAAACAAAAAATAGTGTTTAACAAATAAACGGATCGTTCTATTCATATATATAATTATAAAAAATGTAATAAATAGATAGACATGAAGAGAATGAGTAAAATCGATATGAAGAAAACGAGATTGATAGATGCATAGATAGATAGATAGATAGATAGATAGATAGATAGATATAAAGACAATGAGTTAAACCGATATGAGATAGACATATGAATAGAAAGAGAAGGAAATGAATAGAATGAGATAGGTAGATAGATAGATAGATAGATAGATAGATATGAAGAATAAGTTAGATATGAACAAAATGAGTTAAAGGCATATGAAGATAATGAAACAGATAAATAGAGAATCTTACTCTAATATAAACTTGCATGCCTATATATAATATTTGCTATATATATATATATATATATATATATATATATATATATATATATATATATATATATATATATATATGTATATATATATTTGTTATATGTGTGTGTGTGCGTATGTGTCTGTTTATAAGCAGACCGACATACAGAAAGTAGGATTTCATTGTTGAGGAATATCAATTTACCTGAATGTATGTTATTACAATTAGAAGATAGCTTGTTCAATCAGAATATTGGACACACGAGACAATGCTAATATCTTGTCTGTGGAACTAGTGTCCTGATTAAACATAAGACGAGTGCTTAAGTTCTATCAATATGTCATTCTTGTCTTTCGATAATAAAGCATAATGCATGGAGCTAATCAGTTAACCTAGAAAAATTTTGTCTGAATTGTCACTAAAATGCTACCAGAGCTTGTCGGTCTTCAAGACAGCCTTTTACAATTCACTAAAAGAGCACCGTTGTTTGCGTGAACGGAAAGTCTATCCTAAAACCACAAAGTATTTACCAACTATTAGCAAACAATTAACACAAAATCTGGCACAAGGAACACATCAGCAAATAATTGTTAAAGAGGCGTTTGATGGGAAGTTGAATGAATTTGTTATAACAATGCTGAAAAAGGCATCGAAACCAGAATTTCCAAGATTATGTAACACTGCTCATATTTTATACCCAGTCTAGTATTTCTAGCGACCCACTACACACATAAAATAAATACTTCTTATTTTATATAAAGTTTAGTGCAATGTTAAAACTGCAAATCATGTATCTCTTTAAACAAATAAATTATTTAAGCTAATATTGGAATATCTATTACGAACTTCGTCTAACCACGGCTAAGTCTATAATTCACTATATAAAGAAAATGTTGCAATATGTCCGTTTCTCTGTATTTCTTTTCGTTCTTTATCGACAGGATGCTGCAGAGTCGATATTTGTATTTTCTTACACTTCAGGGAATCTCTTAAACCGCAGCGAACATCGTGTCGAAATGAACACGTCACAGGATACAAATGGCTTAAACTGATATCCCGTAAACCTACAAAAAACCCTTCGCATAATGTAAATCTCCCATAATCGTCAATAGGTTTTAACGCATCGTACATCTTTATAAGTACAAACCTATATCGACTCTTCTGTCAGATATATATGCATTCGATTACTAAATAACCACCCAATTCTAATCATACTGTTTAAACTGCTCACCAAATATTCTAGTTGATAAATTTATTTGGCAATATGGAAGGCTAATTTATCTCTCAGCGGCACGTTCATTGTCTTCACAGTTTCAATAGGATAGATGTTCTTATTGCAAGATATTGTGTTAAGATCGTCGAAAAAGAAATACGCCGTTGACATAGGAATATAGGTACCTTATGTATTCCTGTTTGTTTGTTTGGTGTTTTATGGCATATCAACCACTATGGGTTATTTAATGCCAGATCCAGTATTTACTAGATATATCAAAAACGTATGGTTGGCAACATCACTGTTTCAAAACCGTATGGCTGGCAACACTATTGTTTCAAAAAAATGTATCCCTGGCAACATCATTGTTTCAAAAAAATGTATCCCTGGCAACATCATTGTTTCAAAAAAATGTATCCCTGGCAACATCATTGTTTCAAAAACGTATAGCTGGCAACTGTTTCAAAAACGTATAGCTGGCAACTGTTTCAAAAACGTATCGATGGAAACATCATTGTTTCAAAAAATGTATCCCTGGCAACATCTTTGTTTCAAAAACGTATAGCTGGCAACATCATCGTTTCAAAAACGTATAGCTGGCAACATCATTGTTTCCCATCACATTTTAGGGGTAAGGTGTTAGTATATTTAGTGTAGGGTTTGGGAGGGAAAGTTAATTGTAAGTTGTAGTTGTTTTAGGATGGGTTAGATGTGATGGGGCATGACATGACCAGCCGATTGATCGGATCGACGGCCTTTTGGTTGGACGAAGTTTATCGTCATACCCAGGACGCGGATGTAGTTTATCGTCATACCCAGGACGTGCATGTATTCCTGGTAAACCATCTTGAAGGACTTCTCCATAAGACACAAGCATCAAAGAACACCTGGAACATACTTAACATTAATTCAGGTTTAGGGAAGGAGTTCATTAGCTTGTGAGGGACGTATTGCATTGAATGCATGCCATATTATTTTTGGTTCGAAATAGCCATATGAAAACGATGTGAAACGGATAAGGTATATATGCTGCCAAATATCCCGAGATCATAAGTTTTCCTTGCGAAGAAACTTTATGACTGTACGAGAAGTAAGCTGTACAATATTTGATGTTGGCAACGTACCTTTACCTCTACGTTACAGGTTTAAAATCAGATATGTATATTTCAACAAAATTTTTATATGATGGTTTCAATTTTAGCTTCAGCTCAAAATCATTTTGGAGGGAAAACTTGTCTTCCAACATTTTGTGTTCTTCACTGCTGTTTTCTAATGATGCACTGATATACAAATTTCTTTGCTTAATAAAAACTTGCGTGTCTTACCCTGTAAAAGCAAGAAAGGTTATGATCACCTGCATAACCTCTTCTGTCCATGTTACGTTAGGAATATAAAATTAATGTTTGGATTTTTCACTACAATTTCGAAATCGCGAAGTAAATGCTTACGTTATTCCCTATATAGATTCTAATAAAATACCTTAATTTTCTTTTAATATTTTCCCTTTTTTACTCCCATTTTCTATAATACTCTCTAACCCGATCTTGCATCATTCCAACGCTCCGTGTAGGAGAAGATATCATCCATTTTGAGAAGTGTCGGTCTGGAAAAAGACCGTAGATATTACTAAGATACACTGACACAGCAGAAATAAAAACAAATGAGTATTATGAAGTTTTGTGTAGTATAACTTCATTATATACATGGCATTTTCAATTGTAGATAAAATACATAGATTAATTGTTTAACAATGCACTACAAAAAAATAATCTTATTTTCTGTACTGTTCACGTTTTCTTCCATGGTACGGGAATTTTATTATTTCGTTGATCTTGAGTGGGTGCTGAAATAGGTTGATTTCGCGGAGGTGTTTAAATAGGTTGATTTCGCGTAGGTGATGAAATAGGTTGATTTTGAGGTAATGCTAAAAAAAAGTGGGTGAATAACAACCCATAACCCCGACCAAACAATCATCAGAATTTGTTTTAAAATCATCATCATCATCGTTATTATCACCATTATTATTATTATTATTATTATTATTGTTATTATTATTATTATTATTATTATTATTAACAAAATTAACCGGCAGTTAGAAATTTTCTTTTTTTCTATTCATGTTACGTTAGTTAAGTGAATACAATCGATCTTTGTTCATAAAGTAAAATGATTTTCACAGGGCAGAGAATTAATTTTTCTAACAAAAGGTCTTTAGAAGAAAAGAGAAAACAACCTGGAATCTGAATTATTGCTTCTCGTTTAATCTCCCGCCATCGTGCCAAATAAAATGATAATAATAATAATAATAATAATAATAATAATAATAATAATAATAATAATAATAATAAGAAGAAGAAGAAGAAGAAGAAGAAAAATAAGAAGAAGAAGAAGAAGAAGAAGAAGAAGAAGAAGAAGAAGAAGAAGAAGAAGAAGAAGAAGAAGAAATCACTCGTACTATTTTAACATAATATACAGATATGAAAAAGTTTAAAACTGCCGAATGATGTTTTTAAGATTCTTTGAGAAAGATTAATTTGAATTCTTCTTATTACTAACTGCATTGTTTATATCCAGGCAAAACTTACATAAATGATTTCAAAATTAACTGGTAGCGACTTTTGAAAATAGTTGCTACATTAATGGGAAACGCACCAGCTTTATAAACAGTGCAAAAGTGGGCAACTTAATTAAGGAGGGGAAGGGAGAGTCTTGAAGATTACCAAAAGTTTGGACATCCTATGACTTCCAAGAGCAAGGATAAACATGGTGATGGATGATGAGCGATTGAGTATAAATCAAATAGCCAATGCTATTAGCAGATCCCGCCAGGGTGTCGAGAATATAATGCACAGTTAACTTCGCATGACGAAGATTCCGGCGCGATTTTCTGCCACATCATCTGATAACTGATCAAAACCGTACCAATCTAATCACATCAAGAGAAAAATCTGACATAGTTTGAGGCAGATACAACTGGCTTGCTTGAAAGTTTCCTTAGCCTGGTTGAGCCAGAGACAGACAAACCATGCAGGGTAAACACATTTCTTTACCTCCTTCAATGAATGCCAAGGTCGTATCATTTAGCAGAAATCTGACTCATTTTTTGGATGCAAAATGCATTGCTTTTATTGATTATATTCTAAAGAGCCACACCATCAATAGAGAGTAATATGCCAAATTATTGGGGCAGTTAAAAAAAACTATCAAGACAAACGCACAGGAAAACGGATGAAAGCGGTTGTTTCTCATCTGAACAATTCTCCCTCACACATCCTTGGTTTCAATAGCTATTGTGTGATACTGTTGCTTTAAAATGGTTGAACAGCCACACTATTCTCCTAAGTTGACTACCATCTGTTCCCCAACATGAAAAAAACAACGGAGAAACAGTATCTCAGTGATAATAATTTCAGATCTGCAGTTGATGATTTTTTACCAAGAGGAACAGTTATTTAAACAATCAGAAATCAGTTTACCTAGAAAGAAACAGTGCCGTTATTCATAAGATGAGTTTGAATTAATATAAGCAAGATTTTCCAACAATAGCATCACTCCTCCATAGTCAGCATATGAATCTTTAGATCACCCACGTATAAGCAGCGTGTTACAAAAGATGTAGAGATGTTTTGTGGCATTTTTTCAATAAATGCAGCCAACTATATCTAATTTACCTAATGCTTATGAAAACACTATGTATTATAAATGCATTCTCTTGAGATTTTGTGATAACATGTTTTAAATTAATATAATTTCTGATCCAGATACTACTGACTATACGACACAATGGAATCACAAGCATCAATCAACATTACGAGAGGTATTTAGCTGCATATAAGCTCTGTGGAAACTTACATTTCCGTGATTGTTTCTGCCTGAAAAAAAGTCCAAAGAACAAGAGGAGTATTCTATAGATCATCGTCTTCAGATTCATGTTTGTCAGGATTCCATTTAGTTACAATCGTACATAAACACGGTAGTGTGATGGTGCACCATTTAGTGAAAATAAAATTCGTCATCTCGCCCAACTTCTCTAATTCTAGCCATGATAGACTGTTGAAAGGTTGGAATTAATTTCTATACCATATATGTGATACCATGTATGAGTATATATATATATATATATATATATATACATATACATATATATATATATATATATATATATATATATATATATATATATATATGTGTGTGTGTGTGTGTGTGTGTGTGTGTGTAAGAAAATATGTGGATGTAGATCCGACGGTATGATGAAAATTTGGAAAAGACAAAGCAAAATCCGAATATGTGAGTTTACTGTTTTTTATTTTTTATTTTTTTTTTTTTTTGTTTTGTTTTTTTCTGTCGAAATTCTAAAGTCAGAGTTTTCTTTCTAGGATTCAGATACGCTGGCTCCCCCCTTTTCACTTAGGATAAAATCTCTTCCCTGGGAGCAGGTTTTCGCAGCGCCGCCCACGCGGCGCCAGCGTATCCGAATCCAAGAAAGAACACTCTGACTTTAGAATTTCAGTTTTTCTGTTTCTGACTAGTCCTCTATATATCGTCTCTTCATTTAACTTAAATTTATATAAATATGTATCCATTAACCATGTCCTGAAGAAGGTCTATTTGACCGAAACGTCTGACGTCGATAGAAAAACAAAAAACGAAAACAAAATAAAAAACAGTAAACTCACATATTCGGATTTTGCTTTGTCTTTTCCCCATATATATATATATATATATATATATATATATATATATATATATATATATATATATATATATTCTTTTCGGATGATAAATTATATAAAAACTTTCAGAATGTTCTTTTTATCCGAGCACATTCGGCTATACATATAACCATTTTAGAGGATTAAATATTTTAACTGTTAAAATAAGAAATACTTTCTTGTATGTAAGTTTTATAAAATGTTTTCATTTTTCAAAAACATGGTCAAGATATTGTGTCCATGTTAAAGTTAATATTATTAAGTGTTGTTTAATTTTGTTTTTATTAGTAAGGCTTCGATTATTTTTAGCCTTTTTTGTAGGTAGATGATGCTATTATATTAGTGGTGTCAACATGTTACGTATATTGTCCGGTAGGTCTATGAATATTTAAATGGTCAGAAAGGTGTAAAAAAGAAAAAAAAATTAGATCGCATGAGAAACTGTATAAAAAACTAAATAAAAGCACCTTGTCTGTCGTTTTCAATGAAATGTGCACACACACACACACACACACACACATATATATATATATATATATATATATATATATATATATATATATATATATATATTAAACAGATAGGTTAAGAGTGTAGTAATAGGGAAGTCTGGGAGCCCTCTTCCAAATGGCACTGATTCTATCTACTTCGACACTACTAAATTGTTCTCTTTGCTTTTAATACACGATACACACACACACTCTATCACACACACATAATTATATACATTTATTATATATATATGTGTGTGTGTGTGTGTGTGCATATATATGTGTGTGTGTGTAATTATTATATATATTTGCGTGTGTGTGCATATATATATATATATATATATATATATATATATATATATATATATATATATATATATATACACACACACAAAAGTGGGTGTGTGTGTATGTGTGTGTGTGTGTGTGTCTGTCTATGTGTTTTGATCAATAAGTATCGGGCATTTTGCCATACCAAAGTGAAACCGCTTGGCACAGATTGACCTTGAACCCTGCCACGCTCACACACTAAAGTGTCACGTTCCCGCTCCCTTCGTTGTTTATAGCAGTGCTTGGCAGGAACATCTGTAGATCGTGGCCGTTTCACCACACTACAGGTGTTCCATCAGAGTGCTTTACTTGTAGAGCTTTTTTCTTTTTCTTTTTTTTGCGCCGTGGTTCGCATCCGATATGTCCAACAACCACCATATTCTACGGATCTTTTTCAGAGATCAAATTTCATTTAAAAAGGAACAGGATTTCAAGACGTTGAAGAAATCGAAGAGAATGCGACGATGCAGAAGGGACTTTCAGGGATGCTTCTATCAATGGAAACGACGATGGAATACTTTTTTGTCTTCACGGGGCACTAATTCGAAGCTCATTAAATGCCGAATTATTGATGTGGTGTAGTTTTCTTTTTATATCACCAAACCCGATAATTTTTACCAAATATTATATAATATAATATAATATAATATCATATATATATATATATATATATATATATATATATATATGTATATATATATATAATTTAAATAAGAACAGACCACTTTAAGGTTCCATATAATAAATTATTTCACCACAGGCCTTTTAAAGGACAGCGGATCATCAGATTTTATTTCCAAATGTTGAAATGAAAAATGAAAAGAAATTTACACATTTATGACTGGTAGTAATAAGTAAACTAACGAAGTGAGGGGGTGAGGGGGGTGAAGGGGGGGTAGAGAGACATGATTGAGTTAGGTGTAACACTTCTATTCTTTCAACTTTAAATTTTTTGAGGAAAACCAGACATTGACACATTAAATCTGTTAACGGAAGTTATATATTGATATGGGAGGGGGATAGGACAAAAAGGCATAAAGAGAAAGAGAGAGAAAGAAGTTGTGATAAAGTGTCGTTAGTTTTCTTTGTAATGGGTGCTGTTTTTTCCTTTATTTTGAGAGTTCATAGATAATTTTTTATATAAGTTTGATTGTTTAAACAGTCTAGGGAATTTAATTATACGTTAGTTAAATGTTTTTTTAAAAACTTTATTACAAAAATTTGGGGATTTAATATGAAATAGTCGATTAGAAAAATATTCATAGAATTTACATTAAAACACTAAAAATTTTATTTTCAAATATAAGTTTACTTCTAGTTGTAATTGATTATTAAGGTGATATCTCCATCAGTTTGAATTTTAAAATAAGTTGAGCTCTCTTTGGATTACCTCCCATCGGATCACCATAAGGATCTACATTTCCAACCTAAAATGGATAAATTTACACCGGATTATTCACTCAAAAACATCCCTTATCCTACTATGGAATATTTCACCATTTCTTTGACGGAGAAAATCATTGACGTCATCAAAAGAACGAGGTGGAAAATTTACTGCCATTTTAATCCCCAAAACAAACCCACAAAACTTAATGACACCCTTTAACTTGAAATCTCAAAACACTCCACCAGGCAATAAATTATTAGAGCCCTTTGAACAAGATTTAATTAAGTTAATCAATAAAATATCCTTCCGGAAGAAACACAACCCATTCCAATCCAAACTTAAGAGAGACAGTACAAATATCAAAAACTCAAATAAACTATGGATCAGAGCTGATAAATCTAAAAATATTTACAAAATTAATCCGTCTGAATACAACCATCTCATTCAAAATAAAGTCTCTAGTTGTTACAAAAAAGATAATAACTCCAAACACTTATCCTCCATACACAGAGAAACTGCGAAATTCGCATTTAAATATAATATTGCTGATAGAATGGGTACAACTCATTTAAAAGACTCCTACCTACTGTTTAAAGACAATAAACCAAACTTTCAGAATAATCTAGAGTCCAGACTAATAAATCCCTCCAAATCAGAGTTAGGAATAGTTTCTAAAAATATCCTAAAAAGAATAAACACATCTATATTAGCAAAATACCCCTTAAAACTTTGGAAAGATTCATCTGACGCCATTAACTGGTTCCAAAACATAAAATCTAAAAATAAAACTACTTTTATCCAATTAGATATTATGACTTCTACCCCTCCATTTCTAAAGAATTATTAGAAAATAGCTTAGGTTTTGCGACAAATTACACTGAAATTACTAACGAAGAAATATAAATCATAATGGACGCTAGACAATCCGCTGTCCTTTAAAAGGGCTGTGGCGAAATAATTTATTACATGGAATCTTAAAGTGGTCTGTTTTTATTTAAATTATTAGCTCTGATTTACATTGAGCTCTCTGGATTTTAACCTCCTTTGGTCTACCCATACGGATTACCTAGTTTTTCGTAAACTAAATATATATATATATATATATATATATATATATATATATATATATATATATGAGGTGTATTTAGGGTGCAAGAATTTTTTCACACATGCTTTCACACATCCTTTCTTTGAATAATATCAACATGTCCATCTAAATCGCTATTAACTTTTTTCAAATTTCGCAATTGCTTGTATTATGTAATCGGTATATTTATGTTCATTTTTAGTTTTTTTATTAAATTTTGAAAACGGATGTAGCAATTTTCCAAAGTACTGGGGGTGGGGGGAGAAAGAAAAAATGAACTATGGCAAATCTACTGACTATATGAAACACTTTTTTCGAAATTTGAAAAAGTTAATAAAAAATTGCGCAACATTAATATTATTTAATCAAACCTGTTCGAAAAAGAAATATATATTCAAAGAGAAGGACAATTGGGAGAGAGAGGGGGGCAGAGTGAGGGAGATAGGGACAGAGAGATAGTGATAGATGATGATGATGACCGAAAATAAATTTGAAATATGTCGATTTTAAACTGTGTAGATTTATTCTGATAACATTTACAAATTTTTCGACAACCTTTAGCACAGTAACAGCCGAAGTATTCTATATCTCCGTCTGCGTTATGCGCGATAAAATTCAATACTGCCAGTGAAAGTAGAAACCACGGCACAGAAGCCCTCACCATCTCCATTTATTTAAAATTAGTGCCGTTTCAGTTTGGTCATTCGTGCATTCGTGTGGCTGGATAGTCATTTCAGATAAGTGATGAACATTTTCGAAATGTCGGTGCTAATTCAATGTTTGAAAATTAATCAAATGAATATGCCTATGCCTGGAGACCATTTACTGCAGATCCAAATAATGCCAGACAACCTGTCACTGAAATTGAACCTATAGGCCAGAGAAGAACAATGACCGTGGCGGGTGTGTTACTTGAATGTAAAAATAGACAGTTTTTTTTAAATAGGTATACCCGGTGTTGGACGGAAGTGCTCTGAATAACAGTTTATTATTGTCAATTTATTGATATTTTACAGCCATATTGTAGAAAATAATTGTTTATTCAATTATTTAAAAAATAAACTTCATTGTTTTTTTGGTTTGTTTCAAAATGCTTAAATTTAGGAAAATACCACACCACCAATACCACATTCTGGGGTGCTTACGGCGCTGATTATCCCCGTATTTTTATTCAAAAAACAATTTATTTTTCGAATTAAATACTAACATAAATACCCTGTTAATGTTGTTTTCAAATCAAATCGGTTTATGTAAGTTTATTAAACTTTTTTTCAAATTTCTATTAATAAAAATGTAAATAAACTAAAATTAAGATATATTCAAGCATATTTAATCTATAGTGAGCCTTATTTCTTCCTTATTTTACAGGCGAATTTATGTTTTTAAGTAAATAAAGATTACATTAGTGATTATTTTATTTTTAAAGAAAGTGAAAGAAGCAAACATATCTCCGGAAATGAATTTAATTACAATTTTGAACGATAGTAGAAATATGATACATTTAGAATTTAGCGATGAAAATCGATTATATTTAAATTTCATGTTATATTTGTAAAAAAAAAACAAAAAAAACAAACTTTGCTTAAATAAAATTCGGAGAGACTGACATGTGTTATGATCAACATAAATAGTGTTGAATATTTGTTTTACGAATTTAACTATATTTTATTTCAAAAATTAAGGATTGCTATAGTATTTTGCTTTAATAAAACTTAATTTAAAATTATTTATTTTTTATGTTAGTTACAACCCAAAAAAACAATGAAATTTTCAAATTTAAAAAAAGAAAACATTTCCATAAGATGGCCAAAAAATATTAATAAAATTAAATTTCTTCTTTTAAACTTACCTTGTTTCAGCATTGATTTTTTTAAAGTTACGCATTTATTTACTATAGATATGGAAATAATTTCAAAAATATATAAATTTCAAAAGTAAATATAGCGTTTCCAAATTATAAGCAGAATTACAATGTAAAAACGAACGGAATAAGAATTATTCCCGTTTGTTTTTACATGTAATTCTTGGAATTTCGAATGCATTCTAATGCAATTCTTACGTATATTTAATTTTAAAATATTTTCGTAAATACAAATCATACGATGATTTGTTTTTATAGAAAGGTGGGTTGGATGATATTCAGTCTGTATATATATTTAACTTTGTCGTATGATTGTAGTTTTTAGATTTATCCGGACACACACACACACTCACACATAAAGACTACTGCCCTTTACATATGTATAGATATTGTTATACATTTAATTTATTTTGTGATGCTAGTCTGCAAAATTTGGGTAATTTTGCTGGCTATAACAACACTGCGCATAAACCAAGAAATACTTATTATTATTATTATTTTTGTATTGCAAATGTATTTATTGAACAAAGTAACTAATAATAACAGAACAAAAGTCATTGAAACAAAGCAAGTTCAGTCAACAAATGATGACAATTCCAGAACAACGTAACTATAAACAATTTCTCTATCCTCTTCCAGCCGCTATGATGGAGAAAGCATTACCTCGAACCGTCTCCAGTGAGACACGCTGCAAGAGCCACTCCGTTTCGCGAGGCTCGTTCCTTAATCGAGACGCAATCGCGCCAATCCTCCGATCTTATTATTTTCTATGTGAGTCTAGATGGATCAGAGATTTGATTTAGAAACACTACGTTGGGCTTTTGTTGATATTCTCCTATATTGCAAGCAGATATCATGTGAGAGAGACCTGTATCATTTTTTAAGAGGCATATATAAACCTGTTCTTTTGAGCATCGGTATGATATATACCGATACGTTCATCTATAATACCTAAATCTCTTGAGCTGTTACCTAACAAGTTAAAATCGATGCGAATTAATGTATCTCAGGATATTAATCGCCATCTTTAGTAGCGCATGTATACTCATCTAAGTGCCTATGTTAATTTCTAATAAAAATATAGAGTTTCTTAATATGGACGATGAGTACTGTTAGCAGAAGTATAATTTTAGCATCGGTTTGCATATCGGTGTGTATGTGGAACCACTAATTGTACCTGTTTTCTTTACTCCAGAATTTAACGTAATTTAAGGATATTTCATATATCAGATGGATAACACGTGTTGCATTCCATGTTTCCACAGGCCACAATCATTCCGACGCCAACGTGACATCATTGACGGTTTGTTTTTCGTATTCGCATTATTAAGTCTGCTAGCATCTATTCTAGGAAGTAATGGGAAGGCGGTCTTCAAGATAACGCATACCCAGACTTTAGTCTGTCAATAGCAATTTGGTTGGTGCGAGCTATCGTTTCTAAGTAATCCGGGAGACAAAAGCTTTGCGAATCTTCATAATTCTTGAGGGATCAGTGCGTACTACGAGCCGAGGTTCGGTCCTTTTGACTGAGATTCTGTATATATAATTATATGAGCTGTTTTAATCTTTCTGACTGTGATCCGACACACACACACACACACATATATATATATATATATATATATATATATATATATATATATATAGTTGGATTGATGTGTGTTTGTGACCATGGGTTTCACGCTTTTGCGATCGTCAGACAAACCATCGCAAAAGCGGGAAACCCAGAGTCACAAACTCACATTAATCCAACTAAATATGTTAGTTCTATCACTAATATTGAGTGCTTTCCAATAAGTACCGCGCACATATAATATATAAATAATATATATAATAAATTGCATATATACATATATATATATATATATATAAATATATATATATATATATATATATATATATATATATATGAGAAGAAGAAGAACGTTGACCGCGAGTAAACCAGTATACACATCTATTAAGTTGGCGAACCAATACTTTTTGCAGACGCCTACTCAAGCTAATTTGTATTTATATACATTTTTGTATATTTACACAGATACGCGCGTGCGCGCACACACACACATACACACACATACATATATATATATATATATATATATATATATATATATATATATATATAGAGAGAGAGAGAGAGAGAGAGAGACTTGCACATAAACTTACATTTTGATATAGACATAAAATGTTCTATACACAATCATTAGGCAAAAATAATGGAAACGTAATATCAGGTAATTTGTAGGTAACTTAATGTATATTAAAGTATCTAATTACTATATATATATATATATATATATATATATATATATATATATATATATATATATATATATATATATATATATATATACTGGGCGTGTGCCTATGTGTATCGGCATGAAAGTATCGTACTACGGTAAAAAGCAGATGAAAGGAGCCAGAAATATCATTTTAGATAAAAGTGATTTGTTTACAATTTCCGCTTTTTATTTTTTAATATTTTTTGCAATATTATTTTCATATTATCAAGACGTTATTGAGTAAGATATTTTCAAAATAAATATATTCACAGAATGAAAAAAAAAACATATATATATTATTCCAGACATTCTCACATTGGCCAGACAAAACCTATCAACTCGTATTTTTAATATCGCTATCTGTTTTTAGATACATATTATTCTGTTCTTTTCTCTTTTTTAATGTTTATGTGATTATTCTTCTCCATAAGGATACTAAATTTTATACAATTATTTTATTTAACCACGCATTTTACGTAAGTAATAATTACAATTCCTTCGGTGTAAACTACTATAACCTCTCTGGATATTACGTTAAATGTCAGGTATTATTTAGTAATATGTTTTCTAGACGGCTTTATTTTTGACGCCAGATGTCATCAATGAACATCATGTTAGTATTGCTAGTTGTCGAATAATTTCTTATTTAGTAATTACCTTTACTTATTATGCATATCTTTTAAATATTTTAACCAAATGTGATAGCAATAATTAATTAATGAACGAAGGATAGACTTATAAATATGAGATAAATTCTGGCGACAAAAAATGCGTAGCACGAAACAGTTTCATCACTTTCCTAGCAACAAATCTGGCAGTTGATTCAATATATTTTTTTTTACTTCATGTCAGCGGAACACTTTTGCCCGAGAAGGTGCAATGGGTCACCTTCCTGGCGATTGGCATCGATTTATTAATTTATATATGAATATAAATCTGTGAGATGCAGACGAAGGCATACATATGGTGCCTGATCTTCGAAAGACTTTCCTATTTCTTCTGGTATTAATTTTGATAGTTACGTTCCAAAAAATGTATTCAGTGGTTGTATCCTTGATCCAGACGATGCTATGAATTTGGAAATATCAAGACAAAAACATGGCCTTTATGGGATAGCTGTAAATCGTTATATCGACTTAGTCACAGTGTAGATTCCTGGATTAATGACAGAAAAACATGGTAGAAAATGACTAAAATCCTACTGAGACTCAACAAATTAAAATAGAATAAAACAACACAGAAAAATAATGAAACAGAATGAAATCATGTGATTTATTAAAACCAGGATAGCAGCCCAGATTAATCTACTCCCATTATATACTCTAGTATAGGTTAAGCTAGTTTAGAATTGTTATACATGGTCACCGTAGTCTCAATGTAGAATCCAGCGTAGTAAGTAATTTGTTCAATAAAACAACACCAATATCTAGTATAAGGTGTTCAGTAATTCTTAAGGTTTTTCATATCAGAGGTTCGCAATGAATATTCGGAGAAAATAGCCGAGCGTAGTTCAGTAGTTCTTCTGGTCATCGATATCAGAGGTCGGCAGTGGATATTCGGAGAAAATACAAAATGGCCGCCTTTATACACGTCGGATTGAATATTTTAAGTCTTCTGATTGGTTAACCATCTATTGGCGAAGTCAGCTCATTTTGGTTGGCTCAATAGTATCGAGTGGTACCAAATATTCCTAACAAGAATAATGCCGAGGTTATGATTGTGGTTATTCTCCTACATACATCGGTGTATAGCCGAGTATAAGAACTTAATCAGTGTATACCCTCATTTATTATTAGTATCAGTAATTGTTCTACCAGATATGATGGATTCAGTTTAGGATATATTGTTATAAGTTATATGGCTAAAGTAAACACAACGCTTCTTAAGTAAACACAGTGCTAACATGTGTATAATGCAACTGGTAATCAAAAATACATGATGATTATCCTCTTCAAAACAATTGCCTCTGTATAGTGAGTATTTCTGCTTAAAATCTGATCATAAAAATGCGCACTTTACGCGAATATATACGTTATACAATAACTTTATATTGTGGGGCAGACCCCTCTTTACACAAGATGGACTCGTCCAAAGTATACTTATACTGACAGAGAGAATACCTGCAGGTTAAGATACGTTGAGTCAGGCTGAGAGATACGGAGACAGTACAAAAGGTGTTCACAGAGAGTTATACGAGAGTCCAGCGAGAGAGAGATAATTACGGCTTCACTTACAGAGACTTGTACATATACTTTCTACTAACCCGCATTCCTGGACTGCTAATCTTCACTTCAAGTCTGTATTCTTACGTTTTAATACACTTATTTTTCTATCTCAATTACTGGCGTAGTTTATTTATTTGTACAGGATTCCATTCCCGGAATCCACAACACTTTAATTAAAAATGGTTTAGTAAATACTAACTCTTGTCCTGCATACTGCACCCGCAAAATAACAGTCGACAGCCACATCACAAAAACAGCCACCATTAAAACATTTTCAACAAGATCAATAGTCATGCACAAGATATGCCTACTAATCATCAAACCATGGAAACGGAACAACATTGAGAAGTGTAGAACGTACACAAGAAATGTTTAGGGTTGTTTGCTACTGCCACAATGAATAACATCACTGGATACAATAATATACATCTTATTACACCGGAGAAATAAAAAGATATTCTGTCCTAGTGGGGTACATGTAAGCGTAGCGAAATATATACAGGAAGATAAAACTTTCCTTAGTCTAGCTTATACCCCAATATAGTATAGCCAAGCCTAGAATAATTCCGGGTGTACGCTGGGCGGGTAGTATATTAGAAGCACTGGTATTGTGGATTCTGTTTTTTTAATGGGACACGTCAGTTGGAAACATTCACTCTTAACACATTACTCAGTACATTAGTGTTGTTTTAAAATCTGTAAATAGTAACGGCGGCTACCTACTTCTCTTTCCCTCCTGTACTAATAGTGTTATTATTTATTTCTCTCACTTTGTATTCTCATGTCTGCATTTTAACCATTTACACGAATGCCTGATTGAATATAACTTACAACTAGCATTGACTTCTCTCAGTTATGGTTCACGGCCATATCAGGTTGAAAGATTAGTTAACGTAAGATCAGCTAAGATAAGCAACGTCGAGCCAGGTCAATATCTAGATGGGTGAAGGCTTGGAAATACCAAGTGCTGTAAGCTTCGATTTACGGGTGGCGTAATAGATAATGGATCGGAATTTTACATTAGAGAACCGAGTTCTAATTCCACTAGGAAAGTTATGAATCTACCTCTTCTACCCCCCAGCTATGGATTAATTACTAGGGCTAATATCAGTAAATCATTATCTCCCGCAAAAATGTTCTTACAGTCTAAAAATATTTTTTGGCTTTGAATATCTGACAAAGGGTTGATAAACCGTAGAAAATGTATGAATGAAATTCTTCTTTTACCGGTTTTACTATTGCATTTTTTATTGTTTTTTGTTTGTACTTTTTATTAGATTATTTTCATTGTTAACCTGACAGGCATTGTGTTATACTTTCGATATTTTATATATATATATATATATATATATATATATATATATATATATATATATATATATATATGAACCCTGGGGTCAGATCAGGAGCCAGAGTACTTAAGAGAGTTAGATAAAATGTTGAACTTCATTGCGACAACTACGACGACGCCTCTACCTTTCCATTGGACAACCTCAGTCGCGTGGAGAGGTGAACCGTTCTGCATGGGAAAACAATTCATAAAGATATATCTAGGTCTGACCTCTGGAGAGAACACACAAGGGTCGCCTCAAAGCAATGCCAAAACACAGTCTGTCTGCTTCATTGGGTGCGGGAGGTGCTTAACGATACAAGTTTACTGAATCGCGCTCTGTGAACAAACAAGCGAAACATCGAGGAATCAAATAAACAAAAAACAGCATTTAGAATTGGACGTTGGAACTTGCGGACTACGACAACTGGTATATAAAATGACCTGCAAAGATCAATTACACCTGAAAAACAACAGTAATTAACAACGAAATATTTCGGCATCGAGTGGACATTGCTTCAAGAGACACGACTTCCAAAGTTGGAAAACCTCCGTGAGAAAGAGTACACTTTCGTCTGGCGGGGAAAACTCAAAGACGAGATCAGAGAGCACGGTGTCAGCTCTGTTCGTTGTTTAGGATGGTGTGACTGTCAACTCTTCTGGCCCAACCCTATATACCCCTCAAGACGTCAAAGATTAAATTTATGGTCAGCTATAAAAAAAAAAACAAAAAAAAACAAGGAGTGTTCCGGAAGAGATACAGTTGCTGATACTTGGCGACATCAATGCCAGAAATGTTGTTCACACAACTAATAGACTAGTTGTCTTGGACGGCAGGGAGACGATAAATTGAATGACAATGACCAATGACGGCTCGAAATATGCATCACCAAGTCATGCATCCAGGGCAAATCCCAGCATAGATTCTGCTGGCGAGACTCTCGCTCTAAGCACTGGAATCAGCTAGATCTGATCCTCGCGAGACGCAGATTCCTGTAAAACGTGCTCATCATGCGGCCTTTTCAGAGACACAGATCACTCCATGATTTGTTGCAATCATAGACTCCAGTCAAAGAGGATGCATCACGCCAAGCCTCCAGGCAAACAGCGTATCAATGCCACAACTATCCAGAACTCAACCAAATCAGCGATGACCATCAAGTCTTTGAAGCATGCTCACCTCGCAAATCTACCTAGATGAACTGTTCACCTGAGATGGGATACTCCCGTGGACACCATACATATAACTGTACTGCCGGGAGGTATAGGGGCAAGACACTGGATGGTTCGAAGCATGTTCGAATGAACTCAACGCGACCATCAAGAAGAATCGCCATGCACTATTTGAGTACAAACACTAGTCAGGAAACTTTGCAAGTTTTGGTGACAGCAAAAAAAGAAAAACAAATTGCACAGAAGGCAATCAGACGCTGTGCGGATGACTCCTGGCTCAATTTGTGCGAGTGCATACTGTTATAATTTGTGACATTCCCTCGATGTATGAAGGAATCAAGAAAGACATCAGCCCACCAAAATGTAAGACACCACTGCTAAAATCCCGGGCCGATGAGTTTATCAGGGACACAGACAAACATGTGGAGATTTGCGTCGAGCACTATTCGGAACTGTACTTCAGTGAAAGCAGTATGTCAGATGACAGGCACGTCTCCCGGTCATGGAGCGACTGGACGCATTACCGACTGCTCGGGAAGTGATTAGAGCCATTGACAAATAAATCACGGGAAATTCACCAGGAGAGGATAGTATTCTACAAGAAGGAAATGATATGTCTTTTCAGTCAATGATGTGGTGGTGGTGTGGGGGGATAAACGGCCCCGCAGGATATGAGGGACCATAACATAATAACCCTCTATAAAAATAAAGAGCACTCAAGCGATTTCAACAGTTACAGATAAATCTCCCTGCTGGACATTGTCAGGTAGGCATGGCTGCACGCGCGCAAACGCACAAAGGAAGACGAACAATGCGGAAAAATTATACCAATGAAAAGTGCATAAAAAGAAAAATCGAAGAATATAAGCAGACAATTGTTGATATGCTTTGAAGAATGGGCGGACAGTTCCGTTTACGAAACTCTTGAAACGTTTTGCTGAAGGTGACATCAATCAGCTAATTGACAAATTTTAATTATATTAACTCTCTCTCTCTTTTATATATATATATATATATATATATATATATATATATATATATATATATATATATATATATATAAACAAATGCTTAGAGGTACACTATTTATATGCAGTTTTAGAAACTAGGAATTTATTAATTTTAATTTTATTAGTCTCTGAGGCCCTTTCAACCAACATCTCATCAAGAGACAATCGTTGGATAATTGACAAATTAACGGAAAAAAAGTGACGAAAATGAAGAGCAAAAAAGGGGGAAACACGCTAAAATAAAATATAAGTGTATATACTTATAACGAGGGAAGGGGAAATAACGTGTAAATAATTAGCGAGGGACAGTTAAAATAAAATATCCCCCAACAGATTAAGGGACTTCACAAATTCTTTCTGCCGGCAGAGAGAAGCTTTCCTTAAGCCTATACAGACTGATTCCAAAATCTTCAAATGATTGTTGGAACCAGCCGTATGAATGATTTTAAACCACGCTTTTGCATATGACTTGGCACATGCTATATTCTCAATTAAGTGTTGAGCAATAGCCGATTCCATATTTATGGGGGAAGATAACACATTTTATCTATCTTACCAAGTCGTATTTTAGAAGGTACATGCTGGTTAATTCTAGTTTCCAAATGCAAGGTTGTACGCCCCACATAACCAGCAGAACACTGGCAATTAATTTCATATACTAAATTACTCAATTTGATGTAGGGCAGTTCATCCTTGCGAAACGACGGAAACGCAGACCTAGTTCGAAAAATGCAACGTAAAGCAACAGAAGGAAAACAATCAGAAACCGACTTGCTAACTTGCTTAATTAAGTTTTGAACATTATCCCAAATCCAAGGAATCTTCAAATAAACCGGACATCTAGAAGGGCCTTGGAATTTAGGGGAATGAAATTCCTCAATTTTCTTACTAATAATATAATCAATAAGGGCCTCCGTATAGCCATTACTGAGGAAAATCTGCCTAATGTTCTCAAATTCACGATCCAATCTAGTAGTGGAACAAATTTTGAGCGCACTGTATACCAAGGTTTATTTACCCTTCCCTCGTTATAAGTATATATATTATATGTTATTTTAGCGTGTTTCCCCCCTTTTTTTGCTCTTCATTTTCGTCACTGTTTTTTTTCGTTAATTTGTCAATTATCCAACGATTGTCTCCTGATTAGATGTTGGTTGGAAGGGCCTTAGAGACTAATAAAATTAAAATTAATAAATTCCTAGTTTTTAAAACTATATATATATATATATATTTCATATATATATATATATATATATATATATATATATATATAATTCATATATATATATAATTCATATATATATATATATATATAAATATAATTCATATATATATATATATATATATAATTCACATATATATATATAATTCATATATATATATAATTCATATATATATATATAATTCATATATATATAATTCATATATATATATATATAATTCATATATATATATAATTCATATATATATATATATTTCATATATATATATAATTCATATATATATATAATTCATATATATATAATTCATATATATATATATATATATTTCATATATATATAATTCATATATATATATAATTCATATATATATATATATATATATATTTCATATATATATAAAATTCATATATATATAAAATTCATATATATATAATTCATATATATATATAATTCATATATATATATATATATATATATTTCATATATATATAATTCATATATATATATATATATATATATATATATATATATATATATATATATATGAATGACATGAAAATGAAACTCTATTACCCCTTTCGGATGGGTTTTGGGTGTGAATGCGAAAACGTTTGTTAAAAAATCAATTTTAAGTATATTTAAAAAAAATAAGAATTAAAGAAGGAAGGGGAGAAAGAAGAAAAAAGAAGAAAAGAGAAAAAGAAGAAGAACGAAGGGGTGTCAATGCAAAAACGTTTGTTAAAAATTGAGTTTAAGGTTTTTTTTAATAAAAATTCAAAAAGAAAAGGAAAGAAAGAAGCATAAAGAAGAAAATAGAAAAAGGAGACCGAAGAGGAACAAGCAACAAATAAGCGAAATGACATTAAAAGCAAAATAGCGAGATAGAAGTTAAAAACGCTTGAAGCTTAACAATGAACTAAAGTGGAAAAAATTTACATTGGAAAATGTAAGCATAAATGTTGCGAAAAAGAAGAGTTTTTAAGGAATATAGGTAAAGGAAAAATATTATATAAAATTAATATATAAATTTTAATATTGTATAAAGAAATGTTTTATAAAAACAATAATACTAATAACTCATATGACCTATAATAAACAGATTGATCTCTCTTTTGTGGATCAGTTTTAATATGTTATATTACTAGGATCTACTTGGATTACTTACCCCCCGATTTTACTTCTTTCCCCTCTCCAATTTCGAGCATATCTGTCATTCTCTTTCCCCCCTCTCTCTATCACCTTACATCAGCTTAAAACTACCTGTCAAAAATTTGTATGTAAATAATAATATGTAAATTTTTAAACCATTTTCTTTTATGCTTGGAAATGCGATATGTGGAACCAGGAAAATCCCTTTCGTGTGGAAATAAAATATAATCAATGGATCTTTAAGTTCGTTTGATTTTTAATGAAACTAATATTCGCTCTATGTTTACATTGAGCTCTCTGGATTACATCCTATCTGGGATTATGCATACACATTACCAAACATATTATTAACTAACTAACTATGTATATATATATATATATATATATATATATATAATCACTAGCCACTTAATTAAGTACACGGTAACAACAGTTTTTCATGCGAAATTCTGATCACCAATGACTTGACATCAATTGTAGCGATGCATTCAATTAAACATGTTTATGGCGACCTATTGAACCTGATTTCATGCATTTGTATGGAAAGGAAAAGTAGTTTAAACGCCATTGAACGTTTTGAATGGTCGATATTGCCAGGCTCATTATTATCTTCAAAAAAGAAAACAATCTTCTAACAAACTAAAAGTATTTTCTGTAAACATTGATAAACCATAAAAAGCCACCACCACCAACAACAACAAATCAGTTTAAATCCTTTGAATATCATAAAGATAATCTAATTATCTGCCAAGAATCTAATTTTCTGCAATCAGTTCATGTTTCTAGCATGGCACACGGAAATAAGTAATAGCAATAATATAAGAAAACTACACAGTAATCTTTCGGGGTTCAAGTCAACAATATGTCAGATTAAAAATTGATAACAGAATTATAGAGATAATGAACATTGTACAATAATGGGGTCCTTACCGAATGCTTGATGTTGCGATCATGGAACCAGCGTTAGACTCTCACCAAGGCCGATAAGGAGGGGATAATATGAGTCTGGTAGACGAACCACGCGTGCAGGACAGTTGAAAAATAACACACTATACGTTAACACAAGACGTTTGATTAAAATTATATTCACAACAATGTCCGGAATTTGTTAACAATAGCAAGAACTCGCAAGTAATCGCAGCTGAGCGTTCGTGAGTACTATTCGTAGAAGAGATATTAGAATAGCAAAGAAAGCAAGAAGAAAGGAATATTTGTTGTAAGAAAATCAAATGCATGTTCGTCAGTAAAAAAGAACACACAAGATGTTAGTTACGTAATCGGGATGCCAAAAAATACAGGAATTTAACTATCTGGCTAGAGTAGCTGCAAACGAAAGAAAAAAATGGAGGGGAAATTTAACAGCCCTTCGTTTACTTATAATAGAAATCAGAGGCTGACTCTGTGGGTTTTGAAGAAACAGAAGTGTGCCTGAGATGGCAACAGGGATTAGCTAGCAATTCCTATCAGATTAATGGACACGAAAATTATTAATCAATTATATACCGTGATTATTTTTTTATTTGCTCAAACTTTATTTACTCCTGATTACCAAACTAATGTCCGATTAATTCGTCAAACCGTGTCCCTTTGAAAGCTTATTTATCTATTCGAGATTCCAGTCATTTTTAACCCATTCAACTTTATAATTAATCCAAGAGAATTGCATTATTTCATGATTAAATTTTTATTACTTAGTTGCATTTTTTCCGAAATAATCTTTCAAAATAAAACGTGGAATGAAACCTTGAAAGAAATGAGATTAATCATAGCAAATGGTTGTTTTTTTTAATTTTTTTTTTACAATGTATGACATGCCTTCAATTATACAATGTATGTATCGTAATTTTACCATAAGAATGCATTTTTCGACACATTAGTATAAAAATGTAATTTAACTACAAAAATATATTGTTCGTATTTTTTTATAAAAATGTTTTGTTGATATTTTATTATAAAAATATTTTTTTTATATTATACTAATGCTTTGATTTTTGTTTGGGTGTTCATTATATGCCCATAGATTGGACCCAAATATTTGTTACCACCAAGGGTCAGGGAGAACCTGGGAAAAATAGCTATTAAGAAGTGGTTGCATGCTTCCCAAAACCTCCAATCTACCGATCAGGGGTCTGGCTACCGGATTTTGTTTATTGTGCAGGAATTAGCTAGCAAATTAGTAACCGGTTATATACTATAAATTCTTCTTTATTTGCTCAAATTTTATTTCCTACTCATCACAAAAGTATTTTCCGACTAATTCGTCATACCGCCACCCTTTGAAAACTGATTTAACTAATCGTGAGTAACCCTCATTTCTTTAATTTGCCATGTACGATGGATAAATGATCGTCTATATTACGCAAAAATTAAAATAACATTGACATCTCATTTTAACAGATATATTTCCAAAACTGTAAAAAATTATATCAATCAAAACTACACCAAAATATCTTGAAATACGAAAGAGTAAATCTATTCAATAAAATCGCCATTGGTTTCAACCAGAACCTTCAGACGACTTCCGAATCTCCTGCAACTCTTCTGGACAGTCTCCTTTTTTAGGTTTGTGAATGCCCCCATAATCCTTGCATTCAATTCATCATTAACATTACAAAGAGTTTTGTTGGTCTCTCGTTCAACTGTGCCCCAAACATAATAATAAAGGGGTTGCAGTATGGGGAGATAGGTGGCCATTTGTAAGGTGTGATGTAGAAACAGAAATTGTCCGACAGCCATATCTGGCTTCCCCAGCTTGTTTGACATGGTGTAGCGTCCTGCTTCCACACATAGGGTTTTCAAGCAGCCATCCCCTTGAGACAGGGCAGCACTTCTTCCGCAAGACACTTAATGTAGGCCCCCCGGTTGAGTCTGAGGCCACGTGCGAAGAGGGATGGAGTCATAACGCTCCCTTTTTTTGAGATCTTCCAAACACCGTGATGTTGACTGGATATATCAGCCAACTCTTTCAGAATACTCTGCACTGTCCTCAGATTGACTCGTCCCCCCACAAAAGAAAATAACTGAAATGTCCATATTGGAGCTTCCGTTGCAAATGCCAAGCAGCACAGAATGCCGTTTCCAAATTTCTGGCAGAGTGAATTGTGCCATGGTGCTCTTTTTCTCACAGAACGTGCTGACGTTACTATACTGTGCAGTCGACAAAATCAAAAACAAACATCGCGCAGGCGCGAAATTAAGAATATAAAATGGAGATATTTTACTCGTCGAACACTGTACTTTTATTCATTTATTCCCTCCCCCTGTTTTTGTTGACAGTTTCACTTGTATTTGTTTTGGTTAACCCGATTACCCATGGCACCACCAAGAGAACATTTTGACAGCATTTCGTTGAGTGGTTTTATTTAATCACCACGGAATCAAGCGAAACCAATGTATGTCGTACGTATGGATGTACTGTCAAATGATAGCATGAAGCCAACAAAGCTTAAAATTGATTTGGAGACCAAACAAGAAAAACATTTCTGTCGAAGACTTAACAAAATTAGGAGATGAACTTCAAGCAAGAAAGACAGTGAATCACTTATTTAGTAACCATATATCTAAAAAGAATAATAGTTTACTGGCATCTTATGACATTTCTTAGATAAGAGGAAATCTTATGGAACGCCACAATATTGGTAAATCTTTAATTTTGCCAGGCTTATCTGTTATAAATTCTTCAGCTACAAAACAAAATACAACTGAAATGACTTGTATCGTTGTTTTAAGCAACTCATCACTACCGTGAAATGGCTGAGGATATAGAAAGATAACTAATAACGAAATTGCGAGAAAAGAAATTTGCCTCTCAATTTTATGAATCTTTCCGAAGTTATAATGAAGTTCTCTTATTAGCGTACGTTCAATTTTCAATGATAACATAATTGTATGCAACCGTTTCAATAACTGTTGCTGATTCAGTGCGGGTCTGAAACGACTACTATTGCGAGATTATCATTACCAGGTGAAGTGGGAGAATTCAAGTGATCGGAGAAGAAGGACCTCGAAAGTAGTCAAATCACCATTTTGCCATCTAGACGATCCAAATTTGTACAATATTCTCTATAGATAAATTATTTTAAGATTTTCTGAAGAGGTCTTCCGTCATTGAAGTGATCTTCTGCCTAATTTCAACATTGATGGTCAGCTTTTCGAATCATGCGAGAAACTAGATACCACGGTACACAAAGGGAGTCAATAAACCCACCCGTGGGTCGCACAACGAACGACTAGACGATCGCCGACGAAAAAAAAAGAAAGACTCGTTTCAGAGATCGTGAGACGGATCGGAACCGCAGACAACAATACGTACCTATATTTGGCTTGCCGCTCCCACCGAACGAGTAAATGTCCGTCTACGGCTGCCATCATGTACAGTTCACACCTGGCGTATTTTATGTTCGATTCGGTGGCCGGAGACGACATGGTCACAGAATTCGTGCCCGCTTACTACCCGTTTATACATATCAGATAGAGTTTATGGAAATATGACTGAAATATATTCCATATAATGTGCAATACACGGGCAAAACTTAGTTGCAAATTCAATTAAGTGAACGTCTGCGCGATGCCGTTAATATTGTAATAAAATCAGTTTACCATATGAAATCAAATTCTTTATGAGACCGCATCTTTAATGAAATCTGTAATCAAAAGAGAATGGTTTGTGCGCTTGTAATTCATACAAAATCGAGATGTTTATCAAAAGATAGCAATTACTATTTTTTTAAAAGTAAATGCTACGAAATGCTTTACTTTTAATATTTACGGAATGTGTACATTTTGATGTATGCGTCTAGAGTGATAGGAGCCTATTTGTAGAAAATACAACTATAATAGCCTTATCTACGTGTAGAAAAAGGAAGCATTGATAATAAAAAAGAAAAAAAATTAAATAGAATCAACTATGAACATGGTCACAATGTCACATTTCTTTAACTCCAGATACATACATACACATGTAGACATTCAGTCACAGTTAAAAAAAAAACCCTTAATAACTGCTAAAAGAATAGCTGAAAGCACTCGGACATAACAAAAAAACAACAAAAAACATTAGAACAATTTTTAAACACCTTATTTCGAGAAAGGAAAAACTTTATACGAACACAAGAAAAATGAAATAAAGCTTAAACGCAGTACCTTTTCAGTCGGTTTTTTTTTGCATAAAAAAGGGATTGTTTCCCAAATACAAAATTTCACACACACACACACACACACACACACACACACACATATATATATATATATATATATATATATATATATATATATATATATATATATATATATATATATATATATATATATATATATGGAAGTGCGATGAAGTAATGAGAGCCGAGTTCGAATTCCAGTCGGATTCATTCACTTACGTGGTAATACCCTTGGGAATGGTATGAATCCTCTTTTTTTCTCCACAGCTATGGGTAAATAGCAGGACAGACTGGGTTCTGTAGCCTTGGATGGCAACTGATCTCAAAGGACATTCAAAACCTGCGGAGGGTCGTTCGGTGACCTTGCGGCAAGTAGTGCACCAGATCTCCGTATTCAGCTCTTCAAAAAGTGTGGTTGGTTCTGCACAAAGCCTTCAAAACTATAATCAAATCATCTGTGCACATGTCTGGCTATCGCTTCCTAGGAACTGAGTTGCTTGGCCATCAGACGTCGGAAAAACGACGGGAGAATCCAGTATCAAAAGGTAATTGTTTATGTTCTTTTGATGCACTATGGGGGTATATTGCTTCATTTCTGGATAACAACATTCTGCTGACTGTGGTATATTTGAATTTTCAGCTATAAAATTTAATTAAAAGACAGCTTCAAGGAATAACCTCTGATCCTATAATTTCAAAAGCAGGTATGGTTGTGTTCTAGTAAAAAAATAACATTCTACCTGATGACTATCATACATTGTACGTTATTACAATTTCATGGTTTGGAATCGATCTGTACGGAGATTACCTTGAATTGTCTGCTGAACATTCGCAAAAAGAACTTGCACGATGATAGGCAAGCTCGGGTTAGCAACCTACTCAAACTAAATATACCACGTTGTGTGACACTTCCGTTTGAAGTTAATGTTTCCGATCTAGATATCTATTTGCGAAGGAATCTTATTAAATTGCAAAGTGATGAAATATTTCCAGCAAGATTTAAAGAGGGGAAGCATAATATATGGAAAAGTAATGACACTGCTAAAATCAAAGACATACACTACTCGGGAAGAACGCGCAGTTGTATGCTATTGATTTTCCTTCATCTTACCTTGTTGAATCTAGTTTCAGCAATGTCGTCAACTTACATTCAAAAGCTCATAACCGACTTGATTATTTACTAAGAGGTGATCCTTAATTACGATTGGCATCGTCAGAGCCGAATATTGCAAAACTAGCAGAACAGCAATCATATGTCACGCACTGAATAAAGTAGCACTGAACGAGTATATTTTTTTAAAATGAAAATTTAAATAAATTTAAATAAAAATGTTTGGATTTGTATATTTATGACTTATTTTACAAGTGATCATTCATTTTCAATAGAATTTAGTTGATTGTTAATGTTGGTGCGCAATAAACTATTTATGCTTCTACTATACACAAAACATTTTAACAATATTTCATACAATTCCTAATAATATATAATAATATAAATACTATAGGATTTTTTAATTATGACATTCCTATGTGGGTCCACTAGAGGGAAAATACGAATGAAAGAACTAATAAGATATTGTAATAAGTAGTATAATCATCAACATCATCATCCTTCGATCTACTCACTCCATTGACAATCCCTTTCAAAACTGCTCTGTCCCTCATTGTCGTCCTCAGATCCCCAATGTCCTAAACTGAGTCCCGAATCATTATGTTAGGAAAAGTCAATTTTCGTGTTAAGACACCTCTAGAAAGATGTCATGGAAGTAAAGATGAGACGACCTCCTCGTCCGCTCATTGGCAAAGGCCGGCAAAATGCAATCGCTTTTGCTTTAGCTTAAGAGAGATTGGTCTCAGTTCTTCGTAAATTTTGTCAAGCGTTGCATAGCATCTCCAGTTGATGTAATTGATTTTTCTCAACAGATTCTTATATATTCCATGGAGTCGTCTTTCAAGACGAACAGATAAGGTCCGGGATTCTGATCCATACAATAAGACTGGTTCAATCAGTGTTCGAAATGTTTGGGACTTTTATGGAGGATGGAAGGTTCGAGCGCCAAATCTTGTGAAGTTTGTTACACGCATCCTATGCAAGTACTTTTTAATATTATGAAAGACTGTTAAAAGACATAAACGAAAGATTTGAAAAGACACGTGCAATATGCAAAGTAGGCGCTGAAATGGTGATTTTGGAAACAATTAACAATGCAGAGAGGTGGTTTATTTTCTCAAAAAGCTCAAAGGTTTTGCATGTCTTGTTTTAATTTGTTTTTGTTTGTGTGTGTGTGTGTGTGTGGTGTGTGTGAAATTCTGCAGAGTATGGTTCGACTTTCTTTCTTATTAGTTCGTGGTATATATTCTAAATAATGCTGTGTTCAATCATACATTCTTGTATGTTTGGTTATTTCGTAGTTAATCCTCAAAAAACCATCTCACAAATTGTGCAGTAATGATTTTAGCATGAAAAACATGTTAAGATTTCAGATGAAAATATACCTCAACTGATAAAAGTTTTTTTTTATTGCTATAATAAATATAGTATTTGGAGTCAGAGTTCGTAATTGATCTCTGGCAGTCAACGTGTTAAATCCCTATAACAAACTTAGTGATATGAAGATAAATATAATCAAATGATATTTTTAAATCTCAAAGATATTTCAAAGAAACACGCTGTTCATATATGGTTTATGCCTTAGAATATTTCTGTTAGAACATATCGCATTCTCCGTAATAGTCTTCTTTTAATTTTAGATTTACTTACACGTGTATGCCTTTTTTTCTGCATATGTTAAAAATATAAATGGCATGTTGCCTTTCATGTATCATATTCACTTCCGGTGTTGTTTAAAGGAGAAACAGATTTTGGATCGCTATAATAATATATATTTTTGCATTTGAATGTTGCATTTACAATGTTTTGGAGATAAAAATGATTTTTTTTTCTGAGGTAAGTCCTACTATTTAACACATTGAAAGGGGGAGAATACCTTGCCCAAACTTATTTGCGCGTAAACCAAAGTAACGTGTTCGACTGGCATTCGAATTTGGCTCTATGATTTCTCATTCCGAGCAGCTATCCAACGCCCAGCCTATACAGGGTGTTCCAAAATGGTTGACCCCATTCTAAATTCCCATATCTCAGAAACTACTTGATGGATCTTAATGAAACTAAATACACTTTATGTTGAAGAACATAAGTTTTATTGGTTAAATTTACAAAGAAAAGTACAAATATTTGTTGGTTCTATGACAGATTTTCATAAATGTTCAATATGAGCGCCGCCTGTGACTCTGCACACGTCCAGTCGGTAATCAAGCTCGTGCCAAACTCGCTGTAGCATGTCTTCGGTAACAGTTTCCAGTGCAGCTGCAATTCTCTGTTTCAGTTCTTCAATGTTAGCTGGAAGAGGAGGTACGAAGACTAGTCCTTTCACATAACCCCAGAGGAAAAAATCACACGGAGAAAGGTCGGGTGATCGTGGTGGCCTATCAGAAGCAAATCGTCTTCTGAAACTAACTCGACCGATCCATCTCTCTGGCAGAACCTCATTGAGGTAGGCTCGTACAGTGAGTTTCCAGTGAGGTGGAGCCCCATCCTGCTGAAAAATGAAACTTTTCGTCTTCATTTTCCATGAGTTGATCAATTAGCCAATTTTGAAGCATTTCAAGATAAACTGGAAAATGTTAGCGAAGACATGCTACAGCGAGTTTGGCACGAACTCGATTACCGACATGACGTGTGCAGAGTCACAGGCGGCGCTCATATTGAACATTTATGAAAATCTGTCATAGAACTAACAAATATTTGTACTTTTCTTTGTAAATTTAACCAATAAAACTTATGACCTTCAACATAAAGTGTCTTTAGTTTCATTATGATCCATTAAGTAGTTTCCGAGATATGGGCATTTAGAATGGGGTCAACCATTTTGGAACACCCTGTATATCCCGTACTCCCAATATTTTCCACAACCACTGGAATATTTTTCAGACGAGCGCACCGCACACTGGAATCATCTCTCAAGGTCACTAACATCCAAATTTCTTCCATGGTGATATCCACATTAGGAACTCATGATCAGAATTTTAACGTCTAACCACTCAGCCACGCGACTCATTCTCTGATTAATTATGCTGACTCACAAACATTACTATATTGTAGCAGACGTTAGAACCTTTCGATAGACACGCATAAATTAATATCCATATCAGAAGTCACAAGACATTTACCGCATTTGAACAGTAGTAAAATAAAAACTGTCAACACGCGTACTGGAAATTCCAAGAGTCTATGAGCCTTTGCTGCACACGAGAGATCGGGATCGGTCACTAAATTTAGCGCTGTGTACAATAGATGCACGTGACGGGGACAACACGCATCACTCATCCCTAAATTCACCAAAAGACTATAGTCAATTTTTTTTCATCCCTTTTACAGGGATAATCTTAAAGACATTGGTTGATTTCGCGCTTTCAAGAGCATCGCTTGTAATTTACACTAGCGCAAGAATATTATATATTTTATGTTCGTCAACACAGGTTTTCTCAAATTCAAACGATGGCTTCCTGAACTAATAACAAAAACACTAGCAATATATATATATATATATATATATATATATATATATATATATATATATATATATATATATATATATATATATATATATATACTCACATATGTATATATATATATATATATATATATATATATATATATATATGACAAAGTAGAGAGAGGGAGAAAACGTGTGTGTGTGTGTGTGTGTGTGTGTGTGTGTGTGTGTGTGTGTGTGTGTGTGAGAGAGAGAGATAGAGAGAGAGGGAGAGAGAGAATAAAAGAGAAAGTCAGATATATACATATACTTGCCCTGTGTATACTGAAAATGTACAAATAGCAAATTCTACTTCTGAAAAATATATAACAGAAAAGTAGATATTACAAGATTTCGCCCTTAGGTAATAAATTCGTCGTCATCAAGAATTTTCTTTCTCTCTCTCTCTCTCTCTCTCTCTCTCTCTCTCTCTATCTATCTATCTATCTATCTATCTATCTATTTATGTATCTACTTCCGTTGTACGCCTACCCGCTCTTTGACCAGTCACAGAAACTGAAGAAACAGGATCTTTGTGGTGACATGATCACCTATCCCCTGAAGAGATTTGGCACTAAAATATTTCTGTTTGTATATTAAAAAATACACCTCTTTATGTCTTACTCTTTATGTACTGTCGTATAAGAGAATACCCAGTATGAAAAAAAGGATATGTAGCAATACGTAGATAAAATAATTCAAATATCCGGAATGAACCAGGCTATATAATAAATGAATTTGGTTAAATAATAAATAAATTTGGCTATACAATACATATTATAAATACTCTGGTTAGGAGAAGGAGAAAAACATTGAATAGTAACACGAAAGTCTTAGGATTTCAAAAAAGTATATATATATATATTTACAAAAAAACGCTCATTAAGTTTAATATTTCTATGGTTTTGTTGACTTGCGATTAGAAGGTTAAACTAACAAAGTTATGACTGTTCAAACTACCGTATATTGTTAATTTTTCATACTCTGATTTGAGTAAAGTAAAAACAACAGTAAGTACAACAATTCATTTGAAACAGTCATCTGTATTTCTTAGCGGTGATTTCGATTACGAGGGACGTTCGAAAATAGACACACCACCCAGGCTGTTTCATTCTAGTACTCTTGTATGTCATTTAATATACCAACTAGTTTATCTACTTCCAGTTATATCTTGGTCATCGAATAAACTTTCCTAGGTGATCTATAGAATTGTGGTATTATCTACCAATATTTGATTTCAGTTGTATTTCAATTGTTTGTCGTGTGCTGATCGATATGTGCGGGGAGTGTGTTAAGTTGCAACAAGTGTCGCGTCAACCTATGAGATATTATGGCGCATGCGTGGCAGATGTAATTATTTAATAATGTGTTTTGATTGTCGATATTGTTTATGCGATCACCTGGAGGGCGAAGGAATGCATAAACAATATTATTTTTGTACAGGTGTTATTTCTGAGTTGCCGTTTTAGAGGTAATTTAAGTTAGATGCTTTGGATATTTTATAGTAAATGGTAAAACTAAGGTGATTTTTACGTTCGATAAATGATATTTGTTAAAGGCTTTTTCATCGTGTTTATAATTAGGGTGCATCTGTTTACGATAGGAAAAATAATAACTTGTTTATAAATGGGTGAATGATATTGTTATATTTGCGTTAACCGAACAAATAGTAAATTCAGACTGTTCATTCAAAAATTAAATCGTCGTATTCGAAGCCTGGGAAAATACAATAAAAATTATTATCCTATTTGTATTTCGACAGCATGGATTTAAGCGTATTGCTAGATAGGCAAATTGTTCTCATTAAAAGTTTGCCGAAATAGCTAGTTGTAACCGTATATTCTATGCTAATAGATTCTTTTTTCTGACACTTCCCACTTGTGGTTTCTTGTTTCACAACGACTCTTAAAATATTAGAATATAGCGTTCATCGCCATGATTTTTCTCTTCTATAATCAAGTTTTTTTTATTATCCTTATTCTTACTAAATTATTATCTATCTCTTTCACACTCATTAATCCCTTGCATCTTAGGGGAATTATCGCCTTGCCTCGGATGCAATTTTTTTTTTTTAATAAAAGAGAAAGATATTTGTGACTGAATTTAATAAATGTAAATGCATGTATGAATACTTGCTTTCTAAATATACCTTCTACATCCACACGCACGAATATATATATATATATATATATATATATATATATCTATATATATATATATATATATGGATTGATATGAGTTTGTGATCCTGGATTTGTCTGACGATCGCAAAGGCGTGAAATCCAGGGTCACAAACTCACATCAATCCTACTAAATATGTTAGCTCTGTGACTGATAGTCTGATGATTTGGACCGTGATTACGATTCCAATGTAATAAATTATATCCATGGAATATTAGTGTTTGAGCCCTTATATATATATATATATATATATATATATATATATATATATATATATATATATATATATATATATATATATATATATATATATATATATATATATATAATATTAGTGGTCAATATACATATATATATCTATATAATATATATATATATATATATATATATATATATATATATATATATATACACACACACACACACACAAATATAATATATATATATATATATATATATATATATATATATATATATATATATATATATATATATATATATATATATATATATGTTTGTATGTACATAAATAAATTCCCAAGATGATAGAATCCAGGCAGAACTCAATATCCAGGACAGAGTAAGAATATAATAAAAAGGCTTCAACACTAATATTCCATGAATTATTTTTCGATGCATAATTCGCTACCGATTCGCTGTCCTAAATTAAAATTAAAAAACAGGCACCGGAAACGAGTGCATACATTTTTGTTTACACTATGAACAATAAAAAAAACGGAAATTTAAAACCTAGAAGATGAGAGAGAGGGAAAATATTCCAATGTAATAAATTTTAACCATGGAATATTAGTGTTTGACTTTTTAAATTATATATATATATATATATATATATATATATATATATATATATATATATATATATATATATATATATATATATATATATATATATATATAATTTATACTTTGCATGTGTCTACATGGTTATGTCCCCTTCTCTGTCCATACGCACATACATACTTATTCAGCAAATATAGACATTAACAGTTCCATACATTTACACAAAATCGTACATTTTGGCGTATTAACCTGTAGTAAACCCGTGTTAAAATGGTTAAATCATGTCTGACGGAGAAAGTTTCCCAGTATGAAGAGAATACACATTCCATCCCCGCAAGCACTTCATATATTCTTTCAAACGACTTTATTTTCTCAGTAAATGGACATATTTGTCACTGCTTAAAATAAATGTGATGATTGCGATAAGATTTATAGTAACACATACTTATACATAAGTATTAGTAAGGATAACGTATACGAAATGAACCTGAAACAATTCGAAATAGATCTTCTTTTTTTTCGATTTTAAACTCAATTACCTGTTACTTTTGCCCGGCGAGCAATTTAACATCAATTTATTTAAATAAAAATAATATAATAAATGTATTTCTGTTTTTACTCTTCATCTTTTAGACATTATTTCATAATGTAATTAACCGATGTGTATTTTCGACAAATATTTGGAAATATGTTCTTAAAATAAACGCCGGCTGTATATCTTGTTTTCGTTCTTTACCAGGAATTCGTTTTCTCCCTTTTAAATATATTGCTTTCAACTGCCATGGTCTTATTAGGAAGGATCTTTTCTTTGTCTAGTGTGTTTAATCCTATATTTAGAATCTATTTAATATCTGTTGGGTTTAATCTCGTGTTATAATCTATGTTTTGTTTGTTGTGCTTAATCCGATGACAGAACCTATTTTTTTATATTTAGGATTTAAGATCTGGTTTGTTTAGACGTTGCAATCCTCTTGATAATCTATCGCTATTTCCATGATAAATACTATTCGCAGCTACATTCATTGAATCCACAAATTTTAACATTTTCGAAACAAGTCATGTCATGTACACTTAGACGAACCATTCCGATTATCTTCGTATTCAATTAGTGAAAAGGAATTTCCTCTCGAAAAACTACTTCACAAAAACGACTACCACGTGAAACATACTCCGGAGGGGATGCTATCCCGACTGCTATAATCCTAATCTCTTCCACTCTAAAATTTACCGTCTTCTTTTCCACATATCCTTAAGGACTGCACTACTTACGTCTTACTCATACGATAACCATTTTCAGTAAGCGTTTACCTTGAGTGGCTCTTGTAGCTTGTATTCCGGAACCATAAGTTACAAAAATCTCAGTTTTTATTAGCCATTCAGATTTTATAATGTATTCTTTCTGTTGAGTAATATTTACCTGTAACAACATTTTATATCACTGATACGGATTCTTTGAAAAATCATGTTTTATATCAGTTTAGTATGAAATAATGCAGTTACTTGTCGTTAACTATGACATATTTATAATAAAAAAGGAAAAGTGTAAAGCGATCATTTGACGATGATCATACCGCACAGAATGAAATGAGACAGTATATTCTTTTATATAACCAAAAGGCCGAATGTGCATCTAGAGAACTTCTACAGGAAAAGAAATATATTATTTTGTAAAGTAAATTATTGAAAATCATATTAAGAAAAAGAGAAAAGTGAATACAGACTCACACATGATTCTTCACTTTAAGAAGCCGTTATTTTAACGCAAATAACAAGTCCTAATTCACTAATTTATTACCAAGACAAAGTTAAATAGATTATCTTTTTTTGTATGGCACCTTCTTGTGCTTGTAAATGAGATACAAGGTTGGAATAATCCCATTGGATATTTAATAAAGGGAGATTTATTTTCTTTTCATTTTTGTATATATGATGCATTCATTAGCGAAAACATTTTCTTAGCCACATTCGGGAACGTCTTAAATAAGATAGCTATTAAGCTGTTCCTCTTTATATAGTGGTTTGTTACTAGCTCTGCTAAATATTATCATTGTCTACGTTTTTACGGAGTCTAGAAGAGTTTACTCATTTCATAGACAAACAATTGGCATACAATAGAAGTCTAATGTCTGTACAAGAATCACCAATTTCCGCTCCACACACACGTACACACAGACACACACGTACACGCAGACACACACGCACACATTCACACACACACACACATACACATACATATATATATATATATAATTTTTCTTGTGTTTTTATAATTTTCTTATTATAAATATGCAAGCGCTTTCGGCTATGATTTAGCCATTATCAAGGATGATTTATTTTTAGTTTTAACTTAATGTATGAATTGTTTTATGGATATATCTAGACTTCTGGAAAATAAAACAGTTTTATTTTCCAAACACGATCTGTACATTGTTTGTGGCTGTATTCATTGTTGATATTATTGAACATTCATAGTGGATGTTATTGTTAGCCATGTTTCTAAAATAAAACATTACTATAACGCTAAATACATGTATAAAACAATCCATACATTTAGTTAAAAGTAGAAATAAAATTATTTTTGATAATATAGCCGAAAGCTCATTTACATACAAAGCATTTGTATATTTTCTACATAATTTAAGTGTCAAAAAACAAGAAAATTATAACACAATAATAATTAAATAAAAACCTTATCCGCAGCATTTTGTCTGTAATTTTGATGAAACTTGTATAAAAGAATAATTGAATAAATACACCCTTATGTAAGCTTCATATATATATATATATATATATATATATATATATATATATATATATATATATATATATATATATATATATATATATATATATATATAGATATATATATATATATATATATATGAATGATGAATTGGATCGTGATCACGATTCCAATGTAGTAGGTTATAACCATGGAATATTAGTGTTTGAGCCTTTTATATTATATTATTGGTCTGTCCTGGACATAGAGCTCTACCTGGATTCTATCCTCTTGGAAATTAATATATATTAGCTACTGATATTAGCTACTGATATTATCAATATATATATATATATATATATATATATATATATATATATATATATATATATATATGCGTGCGCGTGCGTGCGTGCGAGCACGCGTGTGTGTGTGTGTGTGTGTACATAAATATAGAAAATGGGAAACGACCGTTAGGTTAAAAATCCGAAGTCCTTTAATATTTTTTTTTTAAACAAACAGTGCCCAATACACAAGTAGATCCTAAATTATAATTATCTTTTTCAAAAATATGATTCCATCGCTACATATGAGTTCTCATGTTTCAAAAACAGAAGCTAGAATTTCAATTTAATTATAGTAATTATAAAAATTAATTTCTATAATTAAATTGAAGTTTTTAGCTTCTATTTTTGAAATATGACAACTCTTATGTAGCGATAGAATCATATTTCAAAATATAATTCTAATATATATATATACATATATATATATATATATATATATATATATATATATATATATATATATATATATATATATATATATATATATATATATATCATTTCACCCAGACCAAGCCAGTATACCCACTAAATGAATATGAGAAAAACACTATTTACGAGAGAGAACAGTAACAGTAAGAATTAAGAAGACAGAATATAACGATTGGCATTGCATTTAAATATTTTAAGATCAAACTTGACTTGTAAGCAAGATTTCTAGGTCTCTTTCTGAGGATTTTTTCAGTACATGAAATAATTTTTGCCTGTTCATTTAGAGAAAAGACTGGCTCTTATTGTTAACTTTCTGAAGCCTAACATTAGATCTAAATTCTGTATTGAATTCGTATTGAAACTTATAACCATCACGTACGTCATTATCCTTTTGATTGTAACCTTTTACCTTTTGTGAATCGTCAAACATGTATTGAATGAAATGTAGTATGGAATAAAATAAAATCATACACAAGGAAGACATTTCGATGCAACTAAAAAATGTGCTAATTCTTGAATACAGTATGAAATAACATTTTAATAACCATTTTTCTTTAATTTTACGTTTCTCTTTTCTTTTTCTTTTTTTTTGTTTTGCTTTTCTTGTACTTAAATCACAATGGTGTCAGTAGTACAGAAATTTAAGATGCAGGCAATTTTCTATATAAATGCTAATAAATGTGTTCCTTATAAAAAGATTTTTAAATGCTGTCTACGAATTGAAAATGTCAAAATCAGATATGTACAGAATTTGAAATATCTGAGAAGTGTATTTTCTTGAAATAACTGAACATTTGTAACATCGAAATCCGGAGACACATTTGATTAGAAAAAAATGCCTGTCAAAAACATGAACAAAGTAATATGAAAACATCGTTAGAAAGAAAGAAAATGGTATTGAAAAGCTGCGTAATATCCATCAACGTAGAGGTTGGAGAATAATGGTAATTGTCTTTGGTGCTTAAGATGAGAAGTAAGGCAATATACGAGGGTCATTCAATAAATAAGGTGAATTTTTCGGTATAAGGAATTCTAATACAGATAGAAGCTTAGTCTTTTTTACTTTTTTTTGTTTTACAGCTTTTTCACATGGATTTAATTTCTTTTGCAGATTAAAAACATAAATATATATGTATGTATATATATATATATATATATATATATATATATATATATATATATATATATATATATATATATATATATATAAATATATTCATGCTTTTTCACATGGATTTAATTTCTTTTGCAGATTAAAAACATAAATATATATATATATATATATATATATATATATATATATATATATATATGTATACATTTAAAGATATTTTTATGTTTAACATTCTTTTTATAGGTACAAGTATTTAAGTAAATATTCTGTTTATAATAAACAGTATTAAATAACATTTACATATAAGGAAAAAGAAAAAAAAACGCATCATGGATACTTAAAATCAGAAAGAGACAGTTGAAATTTCAAGAGACATAATGAGGAACGTATACTTGGAAAATGATAATCCCAATACATAATGAAGGCGAGAGAGACAGAGGGAAACAGTGAATAAAATAGCAGTAGAAGAGATAATAAGAAAGATAAAATATTTAAAAGGAACGGGACGTTGTGGCGGGCCATGATAACCCACACCATGAAGGGACACTACGCATAGAAATATGCACTAGTTACGAATTTTATAATGGCTTCTATTTCTGTCAATGTTTCTAGTTGGTGAGTTGAAATCGAAGAAGTGAAGGCCTCTTTGTTCTGGGTGAATAGTGATGAGTTATTCTCTGCTTGAAGTAGTAAATAATGTATCGCCGATTTGTCATAGGTAATTGGTGTGTATAGTGGAGCCTGTTTTATTAGTATGAATTGTATATGGAGTGAGAAATTCTGTTAACCTGAAGGACTGGAGAGAGAAAACATCCATTGTCCCGCCGGTATTTACAATATTAGTAATTTACATTACGATCAAGGCATGTGGAGAGTTTTGGTAAAGGTTCTTCAGTCGTGTGTCGATTGGAGTGAAAATATTTGTGAAATTCTTCCTTCTGGTTATATTACCTACTGGAATTGCACTTCCAAAAAAGAACATTTTGCTTCCTGGTCTTAGGTGGTTTCATTGATTTGTTTTTGTTTTTGTTTTTTACAAACATTTGCAAGTTATTTAAAACCAGAGTGTAATTTTAGGTAATTATAATTTACTGATACAAATGCTACTAATTAGCCCATAATTAGTGGGTGAGAAGAACTGTATTCATACCTTTCCCAAGTGTATTTGCGCATATATGAATATAAGGAACGATTTGAATCACGGTGGAGTGATGGATAGCGTTTCGAATTACAGTCGAGTTACGTGCTAATACACTTGGAGAATGTCTGAATACATCTCTTCTACCCCCAGCTAATGTTTAAATAGCAAGGCAGATTGGATACTGTTGGCTTGATTGATGTCATGAAAATGACCAAGTCCGGCAATCATTTTAAGACATTTTTATGTTTATACATTTTTTTTTATAGATACAAATATTTAAGTAAATGCTCTGTTTATAATAAACCGAAACCTTGTCTATTTCATAATCTGTGACACCATTTGTTTACATTTGGATACGCATCGAGCAGATATGAATGTACGTGAGAAAATCATGGAAAATTGTAGTTTAAAAACAGGAAAAATTGTCCTTGCTAACCGAAACGCTCCTCTGTGGCGAAATCGGTAAAAGCACGTCAGGCTATATGACGGTTCCTTATAGGATACAGGTTCGATTCCTGTCGGAGGACGCATATTTTCTATGAAAATTTCGAGGACATTCAGGCCGGTAAATGTCGTTAATACTGTTTATTATAGAACAGAGCATTTACTTAAATATTTATAACTATAAAAAAGAATGTATAAACATACAAATATCTTAAAATAAAAATAAAAACTTTGTTTCGACCACAATTAATTTTTGATTCATATATTTTCAATGTTTTCTGTATGTTAAATTCCCTATTACCGTCAGCCATACGCCGATAATAAGGTCCTTAAAAAGTGTTCGTCTTTTATTCAGTACCTAGATATTATGAAACATTATTTCCTTTAAACCTGAATCAAATCTCCTAAAACATTAAGAAACCTATATTCTGTAATTCGTTCTATTCATCAGAATTCAAATAAGTTTACTTATGAGGCTCATTAGACCGTCTGATGGAGTTCCCGATCGTTTGCGCTTAGGTTCTTAAATATCGCCATGAAAATAGATTTACTTAAATAACTATTATTTATAGTATTTAAACTAATAGTTTCTTGTTTAATTGTATTGATTTTGAAATTTGTTGTGTTGTACATATTAATTAAACCATTATTTATTTAACTATGATTTATAATATTTAAACTTAACTAGGAGATGCATTCTTTTCCGACGGTTAATAAAGCGAAGTGAAAGCAACAGATTAAGTTTAAAGTTTTACTTGGTTTGATGCATTCGTCAAAACGTTAAACAATTAAGATAAAAATGTTCATCGATTTATAAAATAATGAATTCTAAAATTAATAGAGAACTATTTTATCGTCGTGGGAGTAAGAATCTAAACAGAGAAACATTTTCTAAATACAACTCAAGCCCAAATATAGGGGCGTCACCAGCAAGAATTTATAGACATTGTTCTCATTAATGGAAATGCTAAAGTTGAAAACAAGCTGAAACAATATTGGATTGCTTTTTTTGCACTATTCCACAAAAGGACAGTCGAAAGACTAGTCGTTAAGCAGGATAAAACACTGGCACATTGCATACATGTGATAGAATGTCACGATAGAAAAAATGTCCAAATCGATTGGGTTGGTGTTATACGCGAATAAAATGTCGCCGCCGACAATTGAATTTGAACATAGATCGCCAGGGAGCAAACAAGGGCGATCCCATTATTGAATTAAGTGGTTCCCGTGACCATGTGAGAAACGCATATGTAGAAAGTAGCGTGAAATCTAAAGGGTCGCTATTCCTAATCTATTATCTATTACTATACAGCCCGCTGTTCTCTACTCTATTCACTATACTGTTTTTCTATAAGAATTACTTTTCGGTGGTTACCTTCCAAGCAAGTACTATTAGTGTGAGTGCTATTCGAAGGCGTCTGACACCAGCATTTTTCAACGGCGTACTATAGCTGTATCTACAGTTATAAAGTCTCTACTACACCGAGCAATACAAAAGTGTCAACGAGTATTCGTTGATATCACAAACATTGGGGAACGGAAATACTGATTAGGTCAGCAAAGTTGCCTGACACCGAACATACGATTTTATTGTCTAGGACGCATATTAAGAATAGCTTTTAAAAGAGAATATACCAAAACAATCCAGGATTTAAATATATTTTACGAGAAGAAGCAGGTAAGTTATTTACTGCTTTCCTCTATCTGTCTTTCCTTCGATATATCTTGTGAGTGTCGAATTCTACAAGCACTCTTTCCCCAATATTAACCTAGAAACTTAAGTTGTCTCTTTCTCGTTCTAAGAATCTTTTTGTTTTCATTTTTTTAAATTCCGCGTTGTTTACCTGTTAAATCCATCGACTTCTCAGCATCCTTCTGTAGAACCATATTTTTGTTGCCTCAGTTCCCTTCTTCATCTGTGAGGCAATTGTTCAGCATTCCCTTATCGTATAGTTGGACCGATATTACAGCACCCTTGAATTTATTTGACTTTCTTTAAATCACAATTACCCTATTACTTAAAACTTTGCTTAGCTTTTGGAAAGCATACAGAATGTCCATAAAGTCTCTTTACAAATTAAAAATAAAGTACAAAACCAAATGAACAAACCAATATGTGGAAAATGCTACAAAATGATAAACAAATATTGAAGTTTTTTTTTTTAATTAATTTAATACAACTCTGTATGCACGAAGCACATTAAGGTGGTACTCGATTTACACAATCGTTGTTTTCCTCAGATGTTCGTGGTGGTACACTCCTCCCTTTATACAACACTGTCCCTAGCTTCATAAATTTCTTGTGCCATGCACAAACTGACAGACGTGACGACGAATCTCTTCCATACTAATTTTTGTAGTTTCCCTGAGTCTGCGTATCCGATTTTGTTTTCGTAAACCATGACACATTGTGCCTTTTCTTGAGGTGTAGCCTTCTTCTAGGGGTCATTTAACGGTACCTGTTTCATTAAGAAGATATCTGATATACGCGAATGCAATGTGATTAAGATCTTTGATAACGACTTAGTATGTAGAACAAATCTGATTGAGATATAAATTGCCTTTGTTGCATATTGTATATTATGTACACCTTTTTGCTATTCCTCCCACTTGCCGTCCTGGAAAACATTTGCACAGGCTCGTTAGGTAGGTTATTCGCTGCTTTCCTCTGTCTCTAGTGGCTTTGATATGTCTTGTGAGTGTCTAATTCTACAAGCACTCTTTCCCCAGTATTAACCTAGAAACTTCACTTGTCTCTTTCTTGTTCTAAGTATCTTTTTTTTCATTTCTTAAAATTCCGCGTTGCTTATATGTTAAATCCATTGAGTTCACAGCATCCTTCTGTAGAACTCAATTGGAACTGGAATTCGGTTATCCCTATTCGCTATTCCTATTCTCCTTCTGATTTCAGTGTAAGATTATTTTCCTCTTTTAAAACAATACATATATACGAGGGTCATTCAATAAATAGGGTGAATCTTTCGGTATAAGGACTTCTAATACAGATAGAAGCTTACTTTTTTTTCAACGTAGCCTCCCAGCACGGTCACACACTTTCCCCACTGTACACAAGCTTCCTTATTCCCTCAGCGTAAAAATCTCTGGACTGATGTCTCAGCCAGTCGCTCACAATACGTTTGACTTCATCGTCACTTTTAAACTTCGTGCCTCTCGTGAACGCTTTCAAGGGACCAAACAGGTGAAAGTCTGAAGGGGCAAGGTCTGGGCTGTAAGGGGGATGAGAGAGCAGATCCCAGCCCAGCTCGTTGATGGTCTGCACTGTTTGGGCTGCTGTGTGAGGCCTTGCGTTGTCATGATGCAAGATGTCTCCTTCTGACTGATGACCCCTGTGTTTTTTCTTTATGTCTTTCAAAGTCCTTGCAATGTCATCCACTGTCACCCTTCTGTCAGACTGAATGAGGTCATTGACTGATTCCATCACCTCAGGAGACCTCACTTCTGTAGGCCTCCCAGGCCTGTCTTCATCCTCAACACGGCTCCGTCCTTCTTTAAACAATTTAGCCCACTTGTAGACATTTTTTGGGCTGAAACATGTGGCACCATACACAGTTGACATTCTGCTATGAATGTCAACTGGTTTGCACCCTTCAGTAACCAAAAACTTGATAACTGACCGCTGTTCAATCCTGAAGCATGCTTCTTGGTCGGCCATCTTTGTTAATCGCCAAAACTCTCAAAGTTTTTTTTTTAATCTGCAAAAGAAATTAAATCCATGTGAAAAAGAAGTAAAAAAAAAAAAAAGAAAATAAAGAGTATGCTTCTATCTGTATTAGAAGTCCTTATACCGAAAATTCAACTTATTTATTGAATGACCCTCGTATTTATATTTTCGTACTTGTTTGATTTTCACGTTTCTAGGTCGTAGTTTTCACCTTCAAACATTTCTTCTGCCTACAGCCATATATTTTGTAATCTTACAATTGATGTTCATTCCTTTCTTTTACTACATTCTCTATGAGTTATAATAGTTTTTCATTTGTGTTTGGTATCAACAGTCTCATCTGCAGATCTTATATTGTTAATATTGTGATCGCCATTAATGAATCGTGGTATTTCTCATAAAAACTCTCAAGATTGTCTCATATCAATGGTTGAATAATTACATTGAGAAGACAGATAACTATTTTACGATATTTTCTATTTCTCATGATTTACTTAATTCGTTTTCTACCTGCATGAATGTAGTTTGCTCACAGAATAAGTTCTGGATTATTTTAAGTTTCCGAAGTAAATTAAGTTTACCTGGCAGTTCAAATAGTTCTTTGCATCGTACATTATCAAATCCTTTTGCAGGTTCTATAAAACATAGTTATGCATCTTTTGTACCGCTCTGCAATCTGAATTATTGCATTTATTGTTTAATAAAATATACAGTTAACATTATTTTTCTTTCCTTTTAGGATTCAAACATACTGTTTGGATACAGTAATAATCTACCAAATAATTATACTGATATTAGCCAGTGATTTTTATTAAATAGTTGATGTCGATTCGAAGTTTTGCGGAGGTTCGGGATCTTGGATTTTAGCGCACAACAGTCTATTCCTTGAAACTTTAAACTTACTCGCCGTGAGTGAAAATGTTTCTCCATTATCCTAGGTTCGGGACCAATAAACTGAACATACTTACGAGTTCTGGATAGGATTACCTGATAATATATAGTCGCATAAACCAGCATTTACTATGCGCACCTCAAGTAACGGACAGCTAAATTGATCGCCTGTTGGTTTACACATCGGCTGGAACCATACCGGCCATTGTCCCGTATGAAACAAAATATTTCAGAAATGAATTACACAAACTGTTTCCTCCCGGTACGGTTCTCTACAGACTGTATAGAATGACTCTTCTTTATAGGTTCGTCGCACGATGAAAGAGTCGTTTGAAGTGGCCGTCATGCCGGGAGAGGGCTGTGTTGTTTGTTATTGACGTAGAAACGCCACATACAGCCTCGTTAGCATTGACACGGACAATAAATCTTTCCAAATAGCCGCAAACGAGCCGCTTTAGCAATAAGGGTAAAAGCATTATATCGCTCGCCTGTTAAACACGAGAGGTCTATTCGTCGACAGTCAATCAGAGGCACAAGGTGGTTACGTTGTGCACTCTATGGATTAACGCCATATCGTTATACTTTCGTAATGTCAAGAAATAAAATATCTTTTGGATTGAATTACATTAAAGAGATGCGAATATGTATAATTGCTACCAGGTTGTCACCCTTAAATTGCAAAGACCTGCGCCTCGTTTAACAGGCACATCATTATCAATGGGTAAAATAACCAACCTTTCTTTCATACGATGGAAGAATGGATAGCGGCTCGGATTGAGGAATCATTGAGCCGAGGTCGAATTCCAGTCGAATATATTACATTCACTTACATGATAATACTCTTGAGAAAGGTATGAATCCTCTTCTTCTCCCCACAACTATGGGTAAATAGCGGGAGAGACTGGATTTTATAGAGTGGCAACTAGTCTAGGAGAATTCAAAACCTGCGGAGGGTCGGTTGAGGATCTTGTGCCACGTAGTGCACCAGGTCTCTGTATTTTGCTCTGCAAAAACTGTGGTTGGTTCTGCACAAAGCCTTCACCATTATAATCATATGTGTAGGTGTCTGGTTCGTACAAACTGAGTTGCTGGACACTCATACATCTATAAACGACAGCAGGGATATATATAAGATATATATGACCGGTTATTCTCGTTTTCTGAGTACAACTGTATGTCTGGTAGGGCTGAGAGCCAATGTTTG
>OZ038490.1:64751598-64779098 GCA_964036315.1 Acanthosepion esculentum
ATGAAATTTGTGCAAACAACGAAAGAACTGTCAATCGACCACGTTAAGTTCGAAGAGCGTTCGATTTTTTTCAGCAAAATTCCGAAGTTCAAAGAGAATGACATACCGCAACATTTTTTTTAGGTTTGAATAGCATGTGCACACGCAACAAAGGCCGACTGCATACCCAGGATTTCGAACTAACGACAATCTGCATAGGTGTCATTAAGAATCGGTATATCAAGTAATACAATACAAATTTCTACATTAAAAGGTCTCTAGTGTTACACGGCATGCTTTATTAAGGAGATGCCACGCTTGTTTCACATGTTTTTTTTTTCTTTATAGTCACGAGCAGAATATAATATGAAGTTCAGGCGCCGAATACGAGAGAATAGCAAGATAAAAAGAAAAAGAAAAGAAAGAGAATGAATGAATATCCATTATTGTATGGCGGTAATAGAATAAACAGTAGACGAGCAATCAGAAAGTATAAATAAATGAAACTGCGATGAATTTACAACAAATGGAGCTGGATAATACATTTGGCTTTTCTCCATCATTGTCATTCAACTATCAAGTTTGTTTTTTGTTTTCTTGTAAAAGATAGATTTTTATATATATATATATATATATATATATATATATATATATATATATATATATATATATATATGAAAGCGAACATTGAGGTCAGCACTCAGAGGCAACAGGCTGTTTCATGCTAGAAACAGCCTGTCGCTTCTGAATGTTGACTTAAATTTTCACTTATATATTTATATTTACACACGCTCTGTCTCTGATATTGAGCACTTTATCCCATTAATATAGCACTCTTTAAAACTATATTTCTGCATATATATATAAATATATACATATATATATATATATACATATATATATATATATATACATATATACATATATATATATATACATATATATATACATATATATATATACATACATATATATATACATATATATATACATATATATATACATATATATATATATATACATATATATATACATATATATATATACATATATATATATATACATATATATATATATACATATATATATATATACATATATATATATATATATATATATATATATATATATATATATATATATATATATATAGGTTGTCGTCACAAAAGTCATCTAGTTAGTTTAAAATGTTTTAACATGTCAGATATTTCATACGTTTTATATTTATTTTTCAAAAATTAGATTAACATAGGGAGATAACCAATGGCAACTCTAGAATGAACTAAAATTTTAGCATATTATTTGGGATTTAATTAGTTCACTGTTTTTAACCAAAGGGAATATAGTCAACACAGCGATGCCATGAAATACACAGAGCATTTAAGATTCATTAATAGATTCAAATACTTTAGCCAATATAACTCCGTAGGTGAGTTGGGGGCACGGTGGAGTAATGGATAGGTCTCGGATTGAGGAATCGGAGAATTCGAATTCCAGTCGTATCCATTACATTCACTTACGTGCTAATACCCTTGAGAAAGGTATGGCTCCTCTTCTCCCCACTTTCAGCGGGACAGATCAGGATCTTTAGCCTTGGATGGCAACAAGTCTACCGTAGAAAGAAACGGCAACCTACTGAGGGAAAAAAAACTCTGCCTCGTCAGTTATGTATCGAAAGATACATGATCGCCTAAGCGTTTATCACGCATGGCACATAACTGAACTGAGGTGACTTGCTACAATGTGGAATATCCTATACAGATTTCAGATGAATCGTAAACACTTGTGAGACTGTTAAAGATTAACGATGAACATCTATTCACAAACATTCTGACAAGCTGAAGATGTCTCAGATATCTTTGAATTGCATACTGAGAGAATTTGCACCTGCACCCATACAAATTGCCTTTTGTACTGCTGATATCAACAATGCTTAAATTACTCAGTTTAATTTCAGAGACTGGCTAACGAAGATTTTCAATTTGACAATTAGTGGAGTATGCGTGACAAAGCTCATTTCCAGTTGAAGGAATTTCAATTATTTCCTTAGATGTGATTATGATTTAATTTGAAATTTCCAAATGTTTATTGAAGTTGTGCAACTAACTAACTAACTAAATAAATAAATAAATAAAACGTATACAAAAAATCTTATGACATTTCTAAATACCATAGTGCCTTTTGGATCATCTTGTATACAGGAAGCATCCAAATATTTGTACAAAAATTGGGACGGGTTCCTCACAGCAAAGAAACAAACCTCCATATAAACATATGTCCGCAAATCCTTCGTTTTTAAGTCATTATGTTTAAAGAAAGTATATGGTAGTATTGTAAACTAGGGAAGGTTACTGAATAGAATAATCAAACGAAGGTTGGTAATGAACAATAATACTTAGGACAAGAACAACACATATAAGATTCGCCAGCGTCGCGTATAAGTAGTCAACTGCTAGAAGTGAGTCAAGTGAATTTCATAATGAATCTCCAACTGCAGACCAACTTACAATATTTACTACTGTATTTATGTGAATGGGGACATACACATTATCGTTCGTAGGTATGCTACAACAGGTAGATGGCGCTGTGTTGTCATACAGACAAGGTTATATTTGTCATTCGTGTAAATTTCTAGATAGTCTGTCTTCAACGTTTAATGTGTATAGTATCGAGTTAACTGAGAAGTGTTCCGTTTAACAATAGCAGGATATACATATAATGAGCAGGCAGATATGATTTTTACAGACGGCCGCGTGAATGGTAATGGACGCGAGGCTGTACGGCTGTATAAGATTACGTTTCCAGACAGAAGGTAGCCGAGTCATACAACATTTGCTGATGTTTCTACAGGCTATCAGAGACGATCCAGGTATCAATGCCAATTGACCGTAGCATGTCGTCATCTCATATTACCACATGGAGGTTAGTTCAAGAGCAGCACCTCCATCCGTATCATTTGAAAGTGTGCAGGGTCTTTTGACATCTGATCACTCACCCCAGGAGAACATTTGCTGATGGTTTATTGCACAAACTCCGGATCCGTTGTTTGTCTCTTCAGTCTTGTTTACGGATGAGGCAACATTTGGAAGAGATGAAACAACCAACATTTGTCATAAAGGCTTGACACGACCATCAGTTTACCAATTAATGTGTGGGCTGGACTTGTTGATGACTGTCTGATAGGTCCATATGTTCGCTCAGCACGTCTTACAGGACTTGTCGCAGGGAACTTATTTCAAATGCATTTCTAGACCTGCTAGAAGATGTACTCCTGCTAATACGCATGTGGTTCATTTATGATGGGTATCCAGCACATTTTAGTTAATTTTTTCGCGATGCACTGGCTGACATTACCATGAAAGATGGATAGGTAGGGGATGATCGCTTCCATGACCTGAACGTTCCCCCGACGTCAATCCTTTGGAGATTTTGTCTGTGGGGCTACCTAAAATAATTGTTTTTTTCCAACAAACATTAATAGTGCAGATACGCTCCAACAACGTGTCATGGGAGGCCTGCCAAACCATTCGAAACCATGTGGGAGTATTTGAAAGTCTCCACCACTTAATAAACCGAGGGTGCATGCGTGTGTAGAAGCAAGCGAAGCACATTTATACATTTTGTTCTAAGTTTCTGTTTGAGGTAAACAATGGACATATTTATATATAGACATTTTACCTGGTTTTACCGTGAGGAACCTTCCCCAAAAGTTTGTAAGAGTATTTTTCGATTGTATCTTGGATTGTGCATTTAACAGCCTCTACCATAAACTTTAAACTTAAAACTCAAAAACGAAGGATTTGCAGACTTATCTTTATATGGATTTTGGTCCTGGTTTTGGCGTGTGGAACTTGACGCCAAAGTTTGTAAAAGTATTTTAATGCACCCTGTATATACATACGTATATTTAGAAGAAATCTAGCCCGTGATGTTTAAACGTAATACATAAGTTAGATTCAAGATCAGCGTCAAATGAACACCATCAATTAAATTCGCTCGTAAAAATGTTTAAGATTCCGGTTATAGCAAACTTCCTGTTTAAACAGTCATTTCAGGCTAAAAGATAAGAGAATAAGATATCTTATAACAGGCCGTTCTTAAGACCTGAATATTAATCGCTTTCCCTATCGATTTTAATTGTCTTTCTCCTTTTCAGCAGTTCTCTCCCCCTCTCTCTCTTTCTGCACACTGACTCTCCCTATATATATATATATATATATATATTTATATATATATATATATGTGTGTGTGTGTGTGTGTGTGTATCACAAATACGCTTACACACACAAAACCACACAAACGCACACACACACACACACACACACACATATATATATATATATATATATATATATATATATATATATATATATATATATATATATATATATATATAATTCTTATGTTTATATTTCCTAAGAAAATTTCTCGATAGACAAATTTGTCACCGATGCGAGCCATCGCTGCTCGTATCAAGGAAATAAGCAGGTGCTGACTGCTGATTGTAAAACTGGCATGTCCCAAATTCCAATGATTGATGCTGGTACAATCTTCTGTCATTAAATTTATAAAATTAACTTTATACTTGGATTTAGAAAGATTCCATCATCAATAGGTATGCGTCTAATCCAATTTGTTCTATCTGGCTAAAAAAGTATAAGTTCATAATCAGTATATTGTAAAATAATTACAGTATATTGATTGATTGATTGATTGTTTATTTGTTTTACTAGCATATAAACCCCTATGGGTCATTTAATGCTGAAACTGTTTTTTTTTGTATTTAAGAGTGTTTTAAATCATAATAATATTTTTTCAAAAACGTAGAGCTGGTAATAATATTTTTCCAAAAACGTAGAGCTGGTAATAATATTTTTCCAAAAACGTAGAGCTGGTAATAATGTTTTTCCAAAAACGTAGAGCTGGTAATTTTTTTTTTCAAAAACGTATAGCTGGTAATAATATTTTTCAAAAACGTAGAGCTGGCAATAATATTCCTCAAAAACGTAGAGCTGGTAATAATATTTTTCAAAAACGTAGAACTGGTAATAATATTTTTCATTTTCATTCTGGTTTTTCAAAAACGTATAGCCGGCAATAACATTCTTCCAAAAACGTAGAGCTGGAAATAATATTTTTTCAAAAACGTAGAGCTGGTAATAATATTTTTTCAAAAACGTAGAGCCGGCAATCATATTTTTCAAAAACGTAAAGCTGGCAATAATATTTTTTCAAAAACGTAGAGCTGGTAATAATGTTTTTTCAAAATCCTAGAGCTGGTAATAATGTTTTTTTCAAAAACGTATAGCTGTCAATAATATTTTTCGAAAACGTAGAGCTGGTAACAATATTTTTTCATTTTCATTCTGGTCTTTTGTGATCTTTTTCAAAAATGTATAGTTTGGTTCGTTTTGTTTTGTGACATATCAACCTCAATGGGCTATTCAATGCTTTTTGTCAAAAAGATATTGCTGATACTGTTTTCTCTCCACAAAGCGCTTCTGGCACTAAAATCCATCTTTACACTTTCATAGTCAGGTTGTGGGGCCAAGTATTCGCCCATAGATGGGACAACAACAGGTGCCACAACCCCGCGTCAGGGCGGATCCAGGAACACCAGCAACCAAGAGGCGGTGTCACGATCCGCAAAACCTCCCGATCAGAGGCCCTACTGCCAGACGCAGTCCATTGTCCCACCCAGGACGGGGGTGCAGTTCATCGTCTTACCCTGGACGGGGGTGCAGTTTATCGTCTTACCCAGGACGGGGATGCAGTTTATCGTCTTACCCAGGACGCGGATGCAGTTTATCGTCTTACCCAGGACGGGGATGCAGTTTATCGTCTTACCCAGGACGGGGATGCAGTTTATCGTCTTACCCAGGAAGAAATTACAGTATATTAAAAGTATTTTCTTATATAAGTTATGCATTATTAGTATATTAGTATATTATATGATAAGCAGCATTGTGCAATAAAGATAATAAACTATATGACCTTTGTTACCATCAGTGGCAAAGGTCAACTTTCGACTCTGCATTTGGAATGTTAATTTGAATGCTGATCTTTCAGGGAGGCAGACTACACTCGGACTGAATCGAACTGAGTAAATCACAGAGTTATTGAACATATAAAAGTTAAGGAACAATAAATCTGACAATATAATTAGCTGAATTTTGATCTGAAATTTTCAGAGTATGATGTACGATTAGATTGACTAATATATATATTATTTCAGAGTATGATGTACGATTAGATTGACTATATATATATATATATATATATATATATATATATATATATATATATTATGAAATGGACAAAGTCCGACAATTATTTAAAGACATTTTTATGTTTAACATTCTTTTTATAGATACAAGTATTTAAGTAAATGTTCTGTTTATAATAAACAGTATTAAATAGCATTTACCGGCCTGAATGTCCGAGAAATTTTCATAGAAAATATTCTTCGACCGAACGATCCTCAGTGGCCGAATCGGTTAAGGCACGTCCAGCTATATGACGGATCCGTATAGGATACAGGTTCGAATCCTGTCGGAGGACGAATATTTTCTATGAAAATTTCTCGGACATTCAGGCCGGTAAATGTTGTTTAATACTGTTTATTATAAACAGAGCATTTACTTAAATACTTGTATCTATAAAAAGAATGTTGAACATAAAAAATTCTTTAAATATATATATATATATATATATATATATATATATATATATATATGTGCCTTGATAACGTCGTTCATAAGACAAGTCGCGTCGACTAACTTAATTTTTACTTTAACTCTTTATTCTTGTTTTCCTACATTCATTCATTCATATATATATATATATATATATATATATATATATATATATATATATATATATATATATATTCATATAAATGCATTCAAGGTTGCCAGATGTTTCCTATTGTGTTTATTTTTTAATTTTAGGAATTGTATTTGTTTTAAAACTATCGAACAGAAGTGTAGCGTTTGTTCGCCAGTTTCATTACGGTAAAATGAAATCCTCTTCAGTTCTAAAATCCGTAACCATATACATGATCAATGTTTATATCGTTTACCATGTTTTCTGAGCTAATACATATCTTTATATTAGATTCAGTTACGTCAAAACACCGAGGATGCATCAACAAATCAAAAGCATTCTGTTACATGTGTGTAGGGGTGGGGAATTCGCACGCCACCAAACAAGCTCGTCTGCTGAAAACTGCTTACTTTCATTATTTTGTTGGTAAAATTGGAGATCAGTACAATTCCTGGGCCTCACATATATGTTGAAAATCATGTTAACATGAACTAATTACAATATTTCACAAGACAGCGACCTTCAGCTTTGCTGTCCCGATAGCCCGTAGAGATTAACGAAGCCTTGCAAATGAGTGTTTTGTTTTTCTAACAAGTACTATTAGTTTCACTGATTATTCTAAAAAAAAAAATATTCCAAGCTTCCTTCAATTTTGAGAACTTTTCCTCACTTAGACGATCTCTATGTCATTACGTTACCTGCACATAAATACATTATTCCTTCATCGTATCAAAACAGACTTCAGATGAAAATTCTGCCAAGTCAGTGTCTTCTGAAGACAATGTCCCTGTTTATTCAGGATCACCAAGGACAACCTTATTAACATTGCCCGTGCTTTGTACCTTTCTAAGCAGCAATCAGAGCTCCTGTCATCCCGCCTTAAGCTGTAGAACATGGTAACGGCAGATATAAGGACCATCAGTTTCAGAATATGAGATGAGGACTTACTGACGTCGACTTATTCAAAATGGAAATCAGGTTAAATGAACTGAGAGTATGGGAAGCATTTAAGTCAGTCTAACATGTTTTCCTTGGTAATATTCAGGTAGGAGATTACCAAGAGTTTTCGAAATGTTGGTACAGGCTTATGGATATATGAAATGCCGAATGTCACTAAGAATTAATTTTCTCCAATTCTACATTAAATGTTTCCCTCATGAAGAAAGCTTCCAAGATATTACTAAGATGAAAAGAAACTGCCTAGGCAAATGGAACCCCAGCATAATGGTGGACATCTACTGGTTGCTCCTTTACGACGGAGGCAAAGTACACGCGATCATCCAAACAACTCGCTTCTGCTGCACTATGACGTACCTCCATGGATTTAGTTCTGTCAATGCTCTGTAAATATGCGTTTCTGTTTTCGTAATAATACTTTGTAATAATAAAATGAGCACATTATATTTTTAATGTAAGCAGTGTAATAAAAATATGATATATGAAAGCAAACAAAATGGTGTTGATAGCACAGAATTGTTCAGAAATGTGAGTTTGCCACAGGAAAATTAGTAAAACACTGTACAAATGCTTGCATCAGAGAAAAAAGATATTGTAAACTAGTATTATTTGTTTCTGCGTCTTCAGAATTTAGGTTTCAAAGCCACATTAATGCTTCCAATTGGTGTAACTCCGGGATAATTCGAATACCATTCATTAGATTTTTTATAATATATTGAGATATATAGCAGATCTACATCCAGAACAGATCAGCGAACCCGACCAGATGTTCGAACTAGATACGGTCGCAATATTCAATGCCGGAATAACTGGTTGATTTATAAATGTGCAAGATATATTCTGGCAGAAAAACTGACTGGCACGTGCGAGTGAACAAGGTTTTATAGCAGAAAACCTAACAATATATAAAACATAATCACTCAACACAATTCCAATGGAAAACATGAGACCTATAAGGCGTAATGTTAGTTTCTTGGCGGTAAGCGTCAACCATGCCAATAGAAGACAAAACTATTTCTCTATGATGATTAAAATATATTAATTTCGTTTCGGGAGAGTAAGAATTTACAATCTATTTTTTGCACCAGTAGAATATTTCATAAGAATATCCTTTCAGTTTCCAGGTCCTTGCATAAAAACTCTTCTGGCGGAGTGGGGGAGAGTTATTGTTTCCTGCAAAACACACTTACAGTCAACGACGAAATTATTTGTACACCCATCAAATTGGAATATTTAATACTTCAGTGGGGCATATCTCAAAACAAATGGTATCGCCCACAAAGAACAGGATTTACATCAAAAAGGGTGCTTGCGAGATAAAATGGTGACTTACTCTCATCATATTTCGTTGGTGGCGGTTCCCTTTGGGTTTTTCCGTTTTTTCAATAACTTATGTCAGTTAAAGGAAACTACCGCTTGCTTGGCTTTGTCAAAGACATGCTTAATTTCATTAATAAAATTTTGTTTGCTTTATTTCATTCTAACATGTTCACTTACACACACATTAAAATTTAACCACATATAAAATAACGATTAAGTAACATGTTTATTGAATTTTGTTTCCTTTCTGTTGTGACCTTGTTAGGACCAGAAATAAAGACACAACAGCGGAACTGAGTTAAAACAAATATATTAACAGAAACAGTAATACAAACATATATAAATGAGTGTTACAGCAAGAATGTTCGGTCTAACTGTCAAAGCTGACTGCTTTAATCTTCACCACTCAAAAGGCAGTACCTGCTCCTATTTATAGCTGGGAGAGTCCATGCGTGCGTGGGTAAATTACCATAACATTTTCATTGAAAGTAACTTTTTTTAAAAAAATTTAAACCATTGGCTAATTTAATTATGAAAGATCATAGACGAAAACTTTTTGCTTTCAAATAAGAAACACGTTCATTATATTAATTTTTCTCTAGAGAAAACTTATTTTGTTTATTAATTCTTTTCCTTTTATTTTATTTTCAGATGAAGAAAATATAGATAAATTACATTCAGTGATATGTGTTAATCACAGTGTCACTAATAGTAATATTATAGCAAGATATTAGTATTTTATTTATTGTCAAATATTTTTCGCCAATAAAAAAATTCAACTTCTCACCACTTCTAAAGCAGATGGTCACACGTATGATCTTCCTTACATTCACTTACGCAAAATCTACTTTGGGAAATGTGCGGATCCATCTTACCCAGCTATAGGTTAAATATATAATTGCACGTGGAAAAATCAATTTTATTTTCAGAACAATATTTTATGCGATATTCCGTCGCATAGAATATATTTTTCCAATCTAGAATACGTTCCTAGCTTAAAGTAACCGACAAAGGTTTTATAACCCGTCAAATAGCAATCTGTCAATCAATTCATATATGATCTTCTGTAATGAAAATGGTTGGAGCAGGTTCAGTGCCTAGACATTTTTCAACATCGCGACTCGCCTTAGGAAGAGCCGTTCTTTCATTTGGCCTAGTGCCAGAAAAGGCCATCTTGCTTTACTTAGGATCTCCTATTTACGCTTGGTAGTCTTACTCAAGAAGAACCCAGAGATGATGAAATTAGCTGTTTATTTGAGATAAACAATAATACCACGATCAATCCTTGTCGAATCCATTCCACCTCACATTGCCAACACAGCTGTACTGTCATAGGTAGCCAATCACTTTATATATTATGCCACGCATACAGAAACCATTTGAGTCTATTTATAAAAAGCAGTCTTCTAAAGTATACAGCTGTCTTCCAATATACAGTATTTTCCGTTGCTCTTTAGTAGACACATTCATGATAGACGCTGATAGACAAATGAAGAGAGAGAGAGAGAGAGAGACTGGGAGAGAGAGATAGAGAGGAATATGTTATATACAATTTGCTTAAGCCATATTAGAAAATTCAGAATATTAGAATTACCGGTCGAAAATAACCCTTGCTTGAGAGTGTCATCACACTGAAAGTACATTTTTCTTAAATTGATGGAACATGTTAAAAGTGAGATCTACAGACGAAAGAATGCAACTGCTCGCGTCGTCACCCTGCCGTTGTTGATTTAGTTACATCCTGAAAGCGGAAGTAAGTCTCCATGAAAAGTTGCGGCTTGACAAGAAGTAGTTTTGAAATTGAGTAATACGAAATGCAATTTCCATTCGTGCTAATGCTGCCTCAGCAAAGCCAAACCAGTGCGTGTAATCTCCTATCATTTACTCTCGTCTTTGTATGACGTGTTTTGTCAACCACATCCGGGTAACTACATCGCAGATGCCAAAGGCAAGAATCATCTAAGAGGTGTACTGCTAGAAAAGTATTAATAACGTATCTTTTGCTTGTCGTGTTAAATTTGAGCCGCCGTTCGGAAAGCCGGTCAACAATTCTAGTATGTATTTAAAGAGGATTATTTGTTTACAGGAAAACCTTGTAAAAACGATAAAAAAAGACAATGTGATTTATTGCCCTAACAGAGGATGGAAAATGCAACACAGATCCGGAGATGCATTGTGATGGCCAAAGATGCATTTCAAAAGTTAAGCAACGTCTTAAGAGAGGAGTGACATTGTTAGAAACAAAGAAAAGGAGTACTGGCCTGTTACGTGACGATATATATATATATATATATATATATATATATATATATATATATATATATATATATATATATATATATATATATATATATATATATGTATATATATATATATAGCAGTGGATTCTGAACAATCTCCTCAAAGTTGAAGAAGAGAATTGAATCAACAGAAATGTAGTTCTACAGAAAGATACTGAGGATACCATGGACCGAACATGAAAGCAACGACGAGGTTTTGATGAACATAGAAACAGAATGAAACTTATACTTTACATCAGGAAGAGGCAGCCAAAATTTCTGAGCGACGTAATGAGGAAGGAATGCTTGAGAAATCTGATAGTCACATGTCAAATCGTGGACAGAGGAAAACAGTGCATAACATACTTGATGGACTTGTGCAAATGAATGGTATAAGAGGGTTTGTGAGAAAAAGACAAAATTTATTAAGAGCTACAAGGGACAGGAAAATGTGGAGGGTCATGATCGCCAAAGTGCTGAAGAGACATGGCATATTAATAAGAAGCGGTTATCTACTTCTTCGGGGTTTAAGGGCTGGGAATGGTATTGCAGGAATAAGCAACATATGTTTATAACTTAGGCACCGAAAAACAATGTCCCACTTGATTTGCTATATCTTTATATGAGCTAGATCAACGCGAAAATGGGGTACTGGTATGATATTTCGACTTAGGTTGCCCAGCCTTCAATTATAAGTTATGAGAGAGTCCAAATCTGTCTATGTAGCTTCTAAGTGAGGAATTATTTTCCATCTTACAAAACTTTTCAGACAAACGAAACGTTGCAAGCCTCTCACTTATCTATTAGTATTTCCGTGTAAAATGTTCAGACTAGTTATATTCTATACTTGCGGATTTACCCACGCCTTGCTGTATGTCATACAATTTTGTGTAAGAAAATGATGAATGATTTTAAATTGTTGTTATAATTTGTGGAGAAAAATGATGCATTTCAGTATTACGTAATGATATTGCAGATGTAATCTCCATCTTCTGGTTTACTCCATTTATCTTTTAGATAGGAGTCATTGACGTGTTCAAATTAAAATTTAATTTAAATCAAAGGGAAAAAAAATCAGTGGGGAGTTTGTGGCTACTGAATGAAATATACTTATCCAAGTACCCTAGGAATCATTCCATTGTTCAAATTTACATTTAATTCATATCAAAGGGAAACATTTCTTAACTGGATATTTTGTGCACTCCAACTCCCGCGGACTCTTTTTGATGAAAATGAAATATACTTATCCAAGTACCCTAGGAGTCATTCCCTTGTTCAAATTTAAATTTAATTCATATCAAAGGGAAACATTTTTCCAGTGGAGAGTTTGTGCACCCCCACCGCCTGGGACCCTCTTTGCTCAAAATGAAATTTACTTTCACCACTGCTCTAGCCTGGTATTGAACTCACAAGTCACTGGATCTGAACAACGCTTTTATCAACATATAACTGTGTTTTATTTATTATGAAAAAGCGTTTGATCGAGTCCGTCCCAAACCACAGTTGAAAATGCTAGGTAACGTTGACATATTTGGAAAGGATATTAGAATAGACCAGGGCTTATACTGGGAGCAAACCGTCTATTCATATAGGAAATTAATTCCGTAAATTTACAAAAATAGAAAGGAGTTTAATACAAGGATGTGTATTCTCACCAGACTTATTCAATCTGTACAGTGAGGCGATAACAGACAATCTCTACAGCGGTCGATAGCAGACAAGATACGAAACTACAAGAACCTAGGTCAGCTTCGAAGAAATTTGGTTTACCGTGTCTATGCTCACAGTGACTTTTCTTTCATTTCGCGCTTGTAAAATTCTCTCCGGCCCCATGCTTTCTGACCAACTTTGATCTTCAAAAAGTTTAATGCAATGTCAATAGTTATCTCCATTCTTTTTAAATCCTGTTCTTTTATTGTTCTCACTCCTTTCATATCTTTTATGTTTTCTAATTCTTTCACATGTCTTGGTGGCTTCACTGTCTTGCATGGGGTAAATTCGATAAAAATCTTATTAAATTTAACACGAGAAGAATTTTTTAAACATCCAATAGAAGAAAACAGTATGTGTGTTTGTCAAGAACAGTTTAATACGTAAATTAAAAATGGTGGATACAAAAATCATGAATGTACGAGGATTTACGTTTCTGAGAAGACTTTTAATAGATTATGGAAAGTGCAATAGCGAAATCCCAAGGCGAATTGGGATAGCGAAATATGCCCTACAAACGCTAAGCAAAGTATTAAGAAACAGGGAAAATTCGTTAAAAAACAAATAAAAAAATATTTAACTCTAATGTCATATCCTCCCTCTAATATGGCTGTAAATGCTGAACAATCTCGTTACAGATAAAGATAAGACGTGAGGCAACAGATATGCGGTTCTACGGAACGATTCCAAGGATACCATGGACTGAACATGGGAGCAGCGACACATTGTAGACAACATACAAACAAACGAGCACTTATATATAGTATCAGAAAGAGACAGATTAAATTTCTAGGGCACATAATGCGGAAAGAATGCTTGAAAAATTTGATACACACAGAATATATTTATGGTAAAAGGGATAGACGAAAACAGCGCATAAGCTGCCTAACGATACTAGGATTAGGAGAGATAGCAAAAAGACAATATTTATTAAGAATTACAAAGGAGACTAAATTGTGGAGAGCGATGACCACCACAATCCTGAAAGAACATCGCACATAGAAGAAGAATAGACGACCCAGAGAGGGACACACAAATGGGAAGCCACATCCTAATAGTAAACAATGCATTCCAAATACTAAGTAATTATTGAGACTTAGGTCAATTTCCGAAGAATCAGAGACTAAAATAAAACAAAGAAGAGAATGCGGAATTCTTATGTCATATACATTGTCTTGTATGGCAGTAAAAACTGAAAAAAATATTTACAGGTGATGAATACGTTCGAATCGACAAAAATGTGCTTCTATTCAAACGAATAATAATATTAATTGATCGATTTGAGATTTGTGCTTATTAAACCTTTCTTAAGATTAAGAATAGTTCTTATTTTGCTAGTAAGTATTTCATTAACAATTTCTTGAAAACAACATTTTTTTAAGAAACAAGTTCCATTATCTAACCCATTGTTGGTTAGAGAAGAGGGACTCGTAACTTGCCCAAGTGTCTGTCTATATTTCTGAGATGAGGTATTATGTACAGTATTTACATTAGTCAGAATATTGTCCTCATCTTTGTCGCCATTTTTGTCACAACGTTTCGGCCGTTGTACGCTCCGGCCTTCTTCAGGTGGTTGGAATTTCGAACCGAACCCTTTATTTCGATCACTGGGGTAGACTATTCTAGTTCCAAGAGCCATGTTTGATGGATGTCAGTTATCAGTTATCTCCTTTAACGCCTTTATCCACTGTGCCATGTGTCTTGGACACATGGCACAGTGGATAAAGGCGTTGGTTAGATCCAGTGACAGACCCAAAGAGTGTGAGTTCAATACCCGGTTCAGGTTCAGGCAGTGGAGAACTTTTCAGAGGAAAAATTAGCAGCAGATAACTGAAAACTGACATCCATCAAACATGGCCCGTGGAACTAGAATAGTCTACCCCAGTGATCGAAATAAAGGGTTCGGTTCGAAATTACAACCACCTGAAGAAGGCCGGAACGTACAACGGCCGAAACGTTGTGACAAAAATGGCGACAAAGATGAGGACAATAGTCCGACTAATGTAAATATTGCCCAAGTGTATTTGCGCGTAATTGAATGTCAAGAACCTGATTGGAATTGTAACTCGGCTATCCACGTTCCATTATGAGTCGGTACCAATTACACAGCCCGCACATTCCGAATGCTAAAAAATGTCATAATTAGAACAGATGAGTAAGGACGATTATCGAAGAACAGTTACGCTTGAAATCTATGAACGAAATTTAAAATATCGAGAACATATTATGAGGAAAGAGGGCTTCAAAAATTTAATACTCATAGGAAATACCAAAGAAACACGTGGCAGAGTGAAACAGAAATGAACCCAACTAATGTATTTTGGTGAATGATTGGCAGAGCCGTAAGAAGGCATGATAAAGAGACAAACGTAGTTTAATGCAGCAAGGTACTGGAAAAGAGATGGCAAATGAAAGAAGATTGATTTGGGGATTTGCTGTACAGAAATTACTATGAGATGTATTAAAACGTAGTTAAAAATTAATAATCATTTTCTCACTGTGTAGTTTTGAATTAGTCCGAATAAAAGGTGTTAAAATCTATATACATATACATAAAAAGACACCTATCCCATCTACACTTCTGGATTAGAACAATCACAGACTTACGGATCATGGTGACAAAATATTTTAGCAGTTATCGTGTGACCATATACAATAGGAAAATAATAATTACTTTCCCTTAAAGCTGCATCAAAAAACATTGGCATTACGTTAAGTATATATTACATGTTATTGATGAGAGAGATTTTTGTTCGCGATAACTTGTGTTGTTACTGATCTCACGGGAATTATGTTTCGTGGCTTTTGCAAATGGCAGTAATGCATAATGATACAGTCGTCTTTTTGCCAAAATCGAATTCGGTTCATTAAACATATTTTTTTTAATAAGTTGTATGCCAACAAAATATCTCCTCACAATAGGGAAAAATAGGATTTAACATTGCAGATATTTTTGTAGGGTGTAGTCATGACTTTCCATAAATTATTTTTCTTTATTATCAGTAACTTGCTATGTATTCTTGGGAAATAATGTGCTGTGGTTTTCCTATTTCTTCTTCACGCTTGGGAATTCAGAGTTTAAGATTGAATACATTTAAATGTGAGAGAGCCCAGTATATTTGGTTATTTAACCCGTAGCTCTGAGGAGAAAAATCTGTTATTGAGGAAGTGAACACAGCAGACGAACCCGGTATTTGAACTTTTGATGCCGATATCCGTTACACTACGCACACATCCTTGTAGATATTCTTCTTATTATTATTTTAGGCTAATGCCTACATTACAATGAAACACCTGTTCGCGTAAGATCACCGAAGTTAAACAACGTTTATCCGGGTTAGTACCTCAGTGGGTGGCCGTTTAGGAAAACCGGGTGCTGTAAGCTTTGATGCGAGTATGGTGTAATGGTTAATGGATCGGAATTGTCAATCGGAGAGCCGAAGTTTAATTATCGTTGAGTTCGTTATATTCACATACGAACAAATACATTTGCGAAAAGTATGAATCCGCATCTTCTCCCCAGCTATGGGTTAATTAGTAAGACTTTTAGTATCACTAAAACTATTATTATCTAAACAAATATTACAACCACCACCTCTTACTCATTCTTCTTCTTCTTCTTCTTCTTCTTCTTCTTCTTCTTCTTCTTCTTCTTCTTCTTCTTTGTGGCGTGTCTCTTCTGAAGGTGGGTGATCATAGCTCTCAACAACTTCCTGTCCTTTGTAGCCCTACTTAAATTTTGACCTTTGCTATATTTCTTTATCCCTGCGCTTCCAACCATTTACAAAAGCTGGTCTTTTTTTCATACGGCTGGGTGGGCCTTCAGGACGTGGACAATAATGGCTCTTTACAACTGACTGTTATTTTGTAGCCAATAGAAAATATTGTTTTTTTTTTTTGTATTTATATATCCTAATCCCTGTTCGGCCAAGCATCTAGACAAGTTTGTAACATACATTATGCGTACCTTCTTGCCTTCACTATGTCCTGTAAGCTTCAAGTTTTTCCAAGCCCGTTTCCACAGTATGTGCCCTAGAAATTTCAACTGTCTGTTACTGATGCTAAGTATACGGGTTCTTTTTTGTTTTCATTTTCTCTAAAGTTTTGTCGTTGCTCACCTGTTTATTCAATAGTATTCTCAGCATGTGGTTAGCATATTACGCTATGCTAATGTGCATCCGGGTATCGATATCGCTTTTTCTATTCTCTAGTTAAAACACTTCTTATATGGTTATTTTTGCATTTGTTTATATTAGTAAGCTTATAAAAATGATAACATTTCTATACAAATCTAACTTTCCTGCTTACAGATTGGTATGGATTTCTCAATAGAGATGTTATCCGATTTTACGCGGGTCAATTCCATATTCCCCTAGGCAGTCGTTGAGCTTTTTATGCTGTGAAATAATATTAACAAATTTCTAATAAAATCACTTCAATGGATTAAATTTTTCTGCTGGTCACTTATTTACATACAACAGCAACCTATGTAATTATTATAAATGTGTGTTTATTTATATATTTCTTGCCCCATCTGTGGTGCGAAGGTTGCTATGTCAACTTAAGTTAGTAAATTAATGAGCTATTACTTCTCTTAGTTGTTTTAATTATCTATACAAATAAAATATTTATTTGCATTCAGACAAAATTAATTCCCGAGAAAAATGAACCGTTTAATTAACCAGATCCTTCACTCTTACGTTTCTTAGATTGCAGACATTATTTCCTCAATCCTTTCATGTGAGACACTCAGATATCTCTGTCTAATAAGTAGTTCTTTTGATTCAACTTGATGTTGGATCATGCTTTGCCATTGTTATCTTTGTCGTTCTGTTAATAATAATTTTCTTCCGAGGGATATCTGCATTTCAATATTTTTAACATGAAATATATAATTATATAATAATCAATGAATCATAGATTACTTCGAACTCCTAAACATATTAGCGAAACTGTTTAATTTGACTTTTCGTTGTCAATGATTTATATCCGGTTTATTAAATCCCTCTACATTGTTTCAAGACAACCATTTCATTACGTTTATCTATTAAAACTTTCTAACAATTGCCGTCATATTTTACTGTACTGCTAGTGTTATAATAATTTCTGAAAAATACATTCTAAGGGAATGTGAAGCTTGCTTATTTCCCTTTGTTCTCAAACTGTCACTGTGGTTGTTTCCCATTTCAGGGTATTTAAATATTTAAGGAATATAATTACAAAAGCCTGCAAGAAAATAATCACTGATAAATGTCATCAAAGATCTATTGGAAAATATAAGCAAAAATGAGTTATTAAAAAAAAAACACCATTACGAATAAATACTGATTATATATTTATATTACGTGTTGATACCCTTGAGAAAGGTATGAGTCCTCTTATTCTTCCCACCCAGCTATGGTTAAATAGCAGGACAGACCGGGTTCTATAGCCTTGGATGGCAACTGGTCTACCGGGGAAAGAAATGGTAACCTACTGCGTGAAAAAAAATCTGCCTCGTCAGTCACGTGTCTTGTGTATTACGCATGGCACATAACTGACTGACTGATTTATATTATCATCAGCTCCATCCACTTTCCCAGCGCTATAAAGTAGCTTGCCTATGCATTTTCTATTCTATTTTTATGGTAATTATTCCGATTAAATCTCCTCTTTGGTACTTATACGTTAAGAATTTAATCACAGTCCCATCTTCTTACAGTTTAAAATGGCTAGATGTAAAGGTAAGTTTACATTCTCTAAATTTTACTTCTCTCACACTTCCCGTTTATGAAGCTCTTCTTCCTTTCCGGTTAGCTTTGATCTTCAAAAAATTAAATGCAATGTCAATCATCAACTTCTGTCTCCTAGAATCATGTTCTTTTATTCCCCTCTCAGCTTTCAACCCGTAGACGTGTATATACATAAGTGTTTTTTTTTTCAGACAAGGACGAATAAACACGCCCTAAACATAATGTTCCAAAAATCAGCTACAGGCGTGTTTATACGTCGAACTTGATTCTTTTTATGTCCTGACATTGAAAAGAGTCCTACTCATAATTTTGTTAGAGGTGTTACCTACCGCTCGGGTATTTCAAGGTGTCTCCGTTACTTACTTCAGAGAAGTATGTGTCATGCGTGATACACGCCTAGGCGATCATATATCTATCGATATATGACTGACGAAGCAGATTTTTGCCTCAGTAGGTTGCCATTTCTTTCTGCAGTAGACCAGTTGTCATTCACGGCTATAGAACCCGGTCTGTCCTGATATTTACCCATAGCTGGGTGGGAGAGAAGAAGAGGATTCATACCTTTCCAAAGATGTCTGGAAAACTATGTGTTTTTCCCAAAATAATTGAGGAGGGCAAGGGTCAATAATTTCATTAGTGCATTTCTCTCTCAAGAACACCACCGTCTAAGCAACTGTATAGCCTTGCTTGGGGCGAAATTGGGGAGCTGAATAACAAAATGAATAATCATATTGTTGAGGGCTTTCTTTTAATGGGGGAACCTTTTCAGTTTACTTTGGAATTTCCTGATAGAATGAAGAATGGAGGGAAATATTAGTCGTGGGGCTACAACAACTAGCGGCTTGTTATGGTGAAACACACCTAGTCTATAGATAATAGACTCTCCCACCTAATATAAGTAGGAGTCATTGAGGGTCGACTGGAAGTCGAATACGAAAGTAGTAAGCTACCACAACTAGATTACTCTGCGTAATACTTATTATAACAAGTTCTTAACGTTTTTGTACGTTGAACCTATTTAGGACCGAATTTAGTCCAAATACAGTTTCCACTGCGGAAAGTAACTCTACAACACGGTTAGAGACTAGATAGAAACGTTAAAGAAACAGAAATGCTCAGCGTTTTGTTTTGAATATTGACATCTGAAGTCTATAAAGATACCAACACAAACGAAAAAGAAACCAAGATAATATCCTTATACATCGGGTGTTCAATTTTCTTCCTAAGTCGCTAGTCTACTAGCGTTAACTAAACCTTTTCTTGTGACGTGTCCCTTTCGGAATCGAGCGATGACGCCGCTACATGTAGTTTTGATTTTATCTTGTTATAATAAAAAAAATATTAACTAATTCGTTTTTATTTTCATTTCCGTTTTAGGGATACAAACGTCGATTTACCTTTACTTTTTATTGAGATAGTCGCCATGTGACGGCCAAAGAATGACGACAGGGCGTAGAGTGACGATGATTGATCCGATGTAGAGCAAAGAGAAGAACGACACCACTAACCCACAGGGGTAAGTCTTTCCGACAAAATGGCCTAACCAGTTTCAGAAAGAAACAGCCGTAGTTCTAGTTTTTCTTTCGGGAAATATTTCAAGTAATGTTTCCTTTTTACACAGCATTTGATGTTGCATATATTATAACTTCTCTGCGTGGGACACATCTATATGTGTATATATCTAAATTTGTGTACGGCGTATCATTATAAAATTTTCTCTAAGAACTAAGCATATTTGGCATTCTTTTTCCGTTTAGCTATTCCGTTACGCCTGTGAAGGAACGTGTTATATCTCTGATATAATAATGCCAATAACAAGGAAAATTCAAATTGAAGAATTAATTTTTCTTCCATAGCAACCTCCCGTTATATCGGTAAACTGTAACACCTATGCCGTTAGGTTTCAATATTTAGCGAAAACTAACAAATAAAAACGACCATCCAGGTGAAGAAAATGAAAGCCATCAATGCAAAACAATTCTTTACTGCAAACGTCATGTTTAATTTATACGTACTGTCCTTAGGCTTTGAGCATATTCACTGGAGTTTAAACTCCGAATCAATAAAACGTGTAGAGGACTGTTCTAAGATTTCGTGGCACATTCTGCAAGATTTCACTATTATTAGTATATAAGAAAGGTGTATCTAGTTCTCCACAATTCTTCACAGCTATAATCCAATCATCTGTTTGCCTTTTCCAGCAGCTCAGTACTTAAACACTAATTTTAAGACATTATACACCAAAATTCATATAGTTAGAGAGACTTCATAAATGAATTACTTAACGTAAACTTATACATATACAGAAAGTTAAGTTATGGTTATTCATAGAAACCAGATTTCTAATTTAAATATATGATAATAATTGACTCATGTATTCACAATATTCATGGACCCTAATTTTATTCTCTGAGATTTTATTCCAGTACTCGTGTACAATTGTTCTTTGAACTGTGCTTGCTTGATTTATTCATGCAGATTGACCTGCGAATATTGAGGATTCTATCTTATTAACACATATGTAAATTAAAACTTACATATACTTCAATTGCAAATATTAACATTAATGTTAGTTTATCTATGTATCTAATAATCATTCTCAGTTTAATTCACTCTTTCTACATATGGTGATAGTAAATTTAAACAAGTTTTAGAATCAACTGACAAGATCTTTCTGTTTGAATTTGTAATCTATTTTTCCAGTTTAAAAATATGATTGCTTATGTTGGGATATGGATTGTCGATAAAATGTCTGGATATAATGTTTCTTCTATAGCGTTCAAATAAGTTGGACCGCCTTATCAAGAATTGTGTATTGTTACTTTGGTAGGCATGTTTTTGTTGGCAACACTCTGACCAATTTTGTGAGCGGTGGAAATCTAAACGGCTAATTGAAACTATAGGCGTCAATATACACATGCATACACACAGAGACATACACAAATACCTTATATATATATATATATATATATATATATATATATATATATATATATATATATATATATATATATATATATATATATATGTATATATATATGTATATATATATATATATATATCAAAGGAAAAGCTCAGTACATCATTAAAGAGTTTGGTAATAATTTATTTCAAACAAACAATGCCTCATCAGACCGGATTTATAATATGGTTTAAATCATCCAGACAATTTATTAAAACATACGGATTTGATATATTGAGCTGTCTTCCAGTATCTGTCTTTTTAATATTTTATATTAAAATAATATATTTGGATTATTACTTATGTGATACTTTTATATATATATATATATATATATATATATATATATATATATATATATATATATATATATATATATATATATATATATATATTTAAAGACATTTATGGTATGTTTAACGTTCTGTTTATAGATACAAGTATTTAAGCAAATGCTCTGTTGTATAATGTTTTATAAAACAGAGCATTTGCTTAAATACTTGTATCTATAAAAAGAACGTTAAACATATCATAAATGTCTTTAAATAAATTGTCGGGCTTTGTCCAATTCAAATATATATATATATATATATATATATATATATATATATATATATATATATAAGTGGAGTTATTTTTAATCCCATCCTTTTGTTTCGAATTTATTAATTAATGGCAACCCATGTTAAAAATGGACGTCCCGTTTTTCATTATTTTAAATAGTGTCTATTACGTCTACTGCTCATACGTGCGTCGAATCAAACAATATTTTCTCCTACTAATGAGACACAGTTTCCTGTTGGTAAACACACATTCTTTATTAAAATTTGTTTGATATGCACGCCGGTAAACGTAATCCCCACTCTTTAAAATAAAAAAGGTAAACGAACGGGGTATCTATTTCAAAGACTGGTATCCACTAAAGATAACGTTTGAAGTAATACAAATATATTTATATATAGTCCTTATATTCCCCAAAGATAATTTCAGGTATATTTCTGAGTCAGTTACAGGTACTATAAAATGTTTTCCTGGTTCGAGTGATCAATTTTGTCTTGTACACTATATGGGGGATCGAAAACATGCATAAGTAATATCTATTTTCTACACCAGCGCCATACATCTCAACATTCTTTCAAAATCCCCTTAAACAAGATTTCTATTCTTCTATTACTTTCATTATCAACTGTAACAGGAGAGAGAGCAACAAAGAAAGTCTTATTCTGTTAAATTTTCCCTATTATAAGCATTATTATATCCGTGATAAATTGGAAACCCTACGTTTTCGAGATATCTAAACCTAACGCCCGAACCTTGCCGTTCTTACCTGAAGTTTGATAGTCAGTAATAACCGTTAATACATCGGCAGTTAACCTGGAAACGAAAGCCATATTGTTTCTCCTGAACTGATGGAGGAATTGCATCAGATTCAATACTGACTACATTGTGGTACTGATAACGTATGCACAATGTTTAATTCGCATACAAAGTACGCCACAACGATCTGCTGGAACCGTTCAGCAACATTGATATATTCGGTAAAGATATCACAATAACCAAGAACGTATATTAGCAGTAAACAGGATGTATGTGCATATGTAACGACTTCAACGAATATACAAAAATAGAAAGAGGGTAAGGCAAGGAAACGTCTTCTCACCTATACAGCGAGGCAATTCTGAGAGAATTAGAAACCCTACCGCGATTTAACATTGGTGGTCACAATACGCAGATGGCACAGTACTGATAGCAGACACAGAAAAGAAATTACAAAATCTACAGATGGTGTAACAGAGAGTGAGAAGAAGAGGGTAAGCATAAATTACAAGACAGAATGCATGGACATCAGTAAAAGAAAGAGGCTGAAATCCGATTTACAGGTCGGGAACACTAGATTGAAGCAGACGCGGAAGATTAAATATCTGGGAAGAATCTTGACAGAGGACGTTAAGTGCGGCACTGAGATCCATAGACGTATTGGAATAGACAAGGACAAATTCCAAAAGCTGGAAAGTATTGCGAGAAAGGACGATTTCCTTGGTAACAAAGAAAAGAATACTGAGCTGTTCCGTGACATCTGTCCTTCTTTACGGCAGCAAATGTTGGACGATTTCCTCCAAGATGAGGACGAAACTCCAGGCGACGGATATGCGGTTCTAAAGAAGGATGCTACTGATATAATAGACGGAGCATGTCAGCAACGATGAGGTCATAGAGAGGTTGCAAGAAAGGAAGAGGCTTATACTAAACATCAATAAGAGGCAACTGTAGTTTCTGGAACATATAATGAGGAAGGAGGGCCTGGAGAATCTGATACTCCCGGGTCGAATAGAAGGAAAGAGAGACAAAGGAAAACAACGCATGACATACCTAGCGGGCTTAAGCAAGTGGATGACAGAACGTCATCTGGAGAAGGAAGCAGAGAGAAGGAACTTGCGGAGAGCTGCAAGGGATCGAGAGAGGTGGAGAGCCATGATCGCCTACGTCTTGAAAGGACAGGATATAATAACACTGTAATTCATGAACAGAAATGATTGGCTAAAAGGAAAATGCATGATAAACATGTTTTGTACTCAGATTTTATAACACTGTGACATACACAAAACTATATATACATATTTACACATGTCCTACAAACAGACGAATATATATTACCATAAGTATCCCGCATAAACAAACTAGAATTATGAGACAAAATAACATATGAATTATACAAAAACTAAACAAAAAAAAAAACGCTGCTTGATAAGGCGGATGCAAATAAGATCTGTTTATCCTTGTAATCGTACAACCCCCTCCCCGGTCGTCCAAGACTTCCATCACCGCGGCTGGTCGCTGAATTGACCGATTCAATCCATAGCTAACCTTATCCCACGTTGGGATATAAGTTTGATCATAAGGTTGCCAATATCGAATAGTCTGAAGAAGGTATCTTCATGTTGGGCTGGTCCAGGCAGGGTGATGGCGTACAGTTAAAAAATAACACTCGAATAAATTGAACAAAAGTAAATAGTGTTTTTATATTAGTCCTCCTTACAATAATTGTTTTATATCAGTGTTCGCATGCAATCAATTAACAGCCAAACGCGCGTCTAAATCAGAAGTGATATTATTGTTGACCTGGCAAAATCTGGATTGTTCTTGTTGGTAAGATTCAGCACAAGCATAAAGTCGGAAGCTTTCGTCGGCAGATAATCACATGGTACTCTATCCTGCCTCTGGTTTCGTCTCCGTTTCTTCTGTCTATATTTCCTATTCTGCGACTCGTCTGCTGAATTCGTTTGCGCATTAGTATTTGTTGACATTCGCCAAAACAGGCGAAGTGAGAGAATTCGATAATTCCGGGGAATTTCCTTCTCCCACTCTCTCATATCATTACCTCTCCCTAAATCTCCTCAGTGAGCGTAGGTGGCTTATCAACCCACTCCTGATATTTAAACACAACTTTCGACAAAGGGAATCAACTCCAAATTCGTTGTTTACGCGAAATTATTTTTTCCCTTTACAGCTTGTATTTGCAGCTGTGTGTCAATCGACATTGCCTTCTAAGTCTGGGTCACTTTTCAGGTTTTCAAATTGCTCGGCATACAATTCAAGTCGTTTATGTGCGAATTAAATGCTCAATTCTTCCCACGAGTATTTTGGTATTAACCCTTTTCGTTTCAATGTCTCAGCACATAACTCATTATGTTGAAAAGAAAACTTTCTTAAGATTTATTTTACCGCGGTAACAACAAATAATACCATACCTATGAAAAAACAATGTAAACATTAAAATTAGCAATACCTTTCCTCCTCTTTGTTTCATTCTCTGATGACATTTCAATAAAAACGAAGCATGTTAGATTTTTAAACGTTTCCTATTTATTCCTTGATGTTAAATTTCGATGAGGGACTATACATATCTAGATGAATTGTACAGGAAAATATGGTATTGAATAGAAAGAAAAACAGAGGAGAGAGAAGATTTAACACTTCAACAGAGATGGTAGATTAAGTGGTTTACAATGGCGGAGAGAAAATCGACATTGTGTGAAGTGGGCAAACCAAGATCAAAAGAAACTTGCAAAAGTGTTTTGGACTCATGTCTGAAATTATGAGCAATCTTCATGATCGAAACAGGACTAAAACATCATTAAATAAGTTACCGTCAGGGGAGATCTCATGAGAAATGTTTCTATAATAAATCAGTGGATTGAAGAGTCGCTGAAAAATACATTGTAAATATTTCCTTTTTTCCAGAGGCTAAAATGACTGGTGTAGACACGGCAGAGTGTAAGTAATTTGGTTTGATAAAATGCCACATTCGTGTCATAAATTGGTGACTATATGGAATGGGGAAATATCAAGTGATAGCTGTCATCGGATATGTAGATATATAGAGGACGTCTCAAAAATGTATACACACTTTTACAGAATATATTCTTCAAGTGAATTGCGTTCTTTATCGTTATAATACGTTAGTATTACTAATGTCATCCAGGCTTAGCTTTGAAAAGAAAGTTAATTCTAAAAGTTTATTCTGAAATCCTACTGGAAGTAGGAAAATGCATTTGAAGTTCAAAGGCGGTGAGTTTCATTCAGATTCACCCCCGCGGCTTACAATCCCGCGAATTGAAGCTATGTTTGAAGGTGATGGTACTGTACACGATTTGCAGAAGAATCGTTTCAGAAGACTACGGATATCAGTAAGCACTGTGAAACAAGAAAGCGAGATGGGAAGTTTTCACAATAATCTAAGAAGCTGATCGAAATATTGATTGCTGCTTGTGATTCCATTTTGTTGTGTTGTCAGCAATGTCTGGATCATAACGTACATCAATTCGAAAACACACTATATCCAAAGAGCATACAAATAAATAAATACTGCTTTCATATTCATTATTTAAATTAGATATAATTGGCCTTTTTTGCTTGAATCATTTGATGGCAATGCTTTGGAGTATATATTCGATTTTGAGATACCGTATATATATATATATATATATATATATATATATATATATATATATATATATATATATATATATATATATATATATATATATATATATATCAGCAAAAGTTACCCAAACGATTTTATTTAATTTTAATTATTTTTAAGTATTTTTACATGTTGTACATCGTAATCGAGATTGTGGATAAAGTGTCTGAAATTCAAAGTTAGGTCTGTTTTTATTCAATATCAGAATCCTAAGACCAGGCATTAAAAATAAATACAGTCTTCATTTACATTATTTAAATTAGACATAATTAGACCTTGTTGCTTAAATCATTTATTGTCAATGCTTTATAATAAGTATTCGTTTTTGAGATACCAAATATATATATATATATATATATATATATATATATATATATATATATATATATATATCAGCAATAATTATCCAAACGATTCTTGTTAATTTGAATTATTTTAAAGTATTTTTTTGAGTTGCACATCGTAATCAAGGTAGTGAATAAAGTGTCGGAAATTCAAAGTTAGGTCTGTTCTTATTCAATTACCTTTTACCGACTGAGCCGTTATCAGGAAAACAGTGTTGCAATTACTGTACAGGGCAGGTGGTACCAATGTAAAAATAATCAAAAAAGGTCAGTACCAAGATATAGCTGTCCGTCATTAGTCTACGATATAGACATAATTTTGGTACTGGTATTAAACATGAATATCGAATTTATTCTAACAATGAACCAAAAAACTACATTGGACAATTGAGCCACAGTGTTGATGGG
>OZ038490.1:64784098-64801598 GCA_964036315.1 Acanthosepion esculentum
TAATATATTCAGTTAATCTTCTTTTTTAAGCGTCTGTAACATTTCTCGCTATATAAGCATATATATTCACCAACTTAAACAAGGAGACCGTCCAGAAAAGTCGCAGGAGATTCCAATGTCGCCTAGAGGACGGGTTTAATGCCAATGGCACTTTATTGAATAAATTTACGCTTTAGTATTTTAAGATATTTATTTAGTATAATTTGGATTTTGTTAGCCAGACGCTTTTCTGTAACGAGGCTGTATAGTACATAAGATCAAATAACGGTTTCCGTATTGGAATACATGTTCGATTACTGTCGGAGAACTCATATTTTCTACGACATTTTCTCGAACTTTCAGGCCGGCAAATGTAATTAATAATCTTTAATTAAAAAAACAGAACATTTAATTAAATAAAATGTATCTATGTTTTCCGTAACTGCCAATGATGACCTGTCTAAGTTTCGGTTTATCATGTCATGAAAATGATAACTTCCCAACCCCCACACTCTTAGCTTAATTTTCTATTTAGCGTAGTTCTGACATTTAGTTGTTCGATCACGACAAACCGAAAAGACTATTTTAAATTCTGACCATGTGTTTTCTTGCCCTACCCACCTTTATTTTTCGGAAAGAGGTAGCATTTTGCTTTTGTAATTTTAAATTATTATTTAATCAATCACTAATATTCACTTGAAGAAGTTCAACTTAGTACCGAATCCCGAAATATATTGTGTAGCGATTTCAACATTATTTGTACTAATATCTCAAATAAAATTATAATAATAAATTATATATATATATATATATATATATATATATATATATATATATATATATATATATGGCCTCTTAACTGAGTATCCTTGAACCCAAATAAATTATTGAGGTTGGCTTAAAAAAACAACCTCATCCCTATTTACATTTGCAAGACGGATCTTTCTATAATCCTCCAACCACCTCTGTAACCTTATATCAATCTAAAACTATCCATCAAAAATTGTATCAAATCTCATGTTTTTGTATTTAGAGATGTAAGCTGATGAACCAGGAATATATATTTACTGGGGAAAACATTATTGTCATGGAAACTTAAGGTAGTTTTTTTTTAATTATTTAATTAATATATATATATATATATATATATATATATATATATATATATATATATATATATATATATATATATGAATGGATACATTTTTGTGCTCACTTTTCTCTTTTAATGACCAAGGTAGCCTTTAGGCCAACACTTCTTCAGGGACCGATTTTTGGCAGAGCTGTCGTAACGAAAGTGGTCTGCAAATATGCGGAAATTGGACATAAAGTAGAAACACGTCTAAAGCAAATTTACGATTAAAATAAGTACGTACATTTCAGAACCAATGTAAATGAACCAACAAGTTTATATAACAGAAAAAGTGTCGCTCACTAACCTCCAAATAAGTAAAGGGACAGCAAAAAAAGTTCTCCTTTGCTTGCAAAGATATTGCCGCTGCAATTCATGAAAACGACTTCTAATACTTCCTTATGGTGCTTGGACATACGCATATGCAAAATAAAGAATGAATCAGTCGTGGAACACGTCGGGCGCCTCTCATTCTCTAACGGATGCTTTTCGATTGCAGAGATGTGTATAGACTGCGATACTTGAGTATGATTACTTGAATAAAATCTAACAAATTTTGGAACGTGTTGGTCAAAGTTGTTTCTAATCTAAGAGTATTCAGTCCTGTATACTCAGCCCCACACTGGCACTTGAAATTGTAAATTAGTGAACTCATACTAAGAAAGGATCGGCGGTCATTGGTAAAGGAAGGAAATATATATATATATATATATATATATATATATATATATATATATATATATATATATATATATATATATATATATATATATATATAATTTTAAAAAAAAATCTGATTCCTTCGCTACATAAGAGTTCTCATGTTACAAAAGCGAGAGCCGAGACCCCTAATACAATTTTCGAAATTAAGTTGAATTAAGTTGTCTGGTCTCGCTTCCTTGTCAAGCGAGAATTTGGGAATAAGCTACCTTGTGGTTTGCGCGTGTATATAAGTATGGTCTCTTCCAACATTAGTTACTATGGAAACGGCTAGGGTCGGCTATATTGGTTAGGTGATCGAAGAGTTAAGGATTAATTTTTATCTACAGACCAGTCCCCTTCGGAAAGTTTATGTCAGGTTATGTTGGGGTCCTTATCTCAAGTCTGATAGTAGCGGTCGCCGTCTAGCTGGTCTAAAGGCATTTTATGGCCTTGCGGCAGGTCGTTATGTTTCGAGAGGATTCTGTTTTATTATTATATATCTATTAATCTCTTTATTTATTTGTTTATTCAAATGGCTATTTCTTTTAAAAACGTGTTGAAATGGATTACAATTTGTTTTTTTGACGACTCCACAAAAGGTTTTTCTATTTAATAATTGGGCTGAGCTTTTTAGGTATTTATTAAACTATAGAATGTATTTGTTTATATGTTGTTGTTGTCTTTTGTTTTTTGTTTTTTAATTATTTAATGTGAAAATTTGTTGATGTCGGCAAAAAACCGTTAACTCCTGCCTATGGTTTAATAACTATTCATTATTTAGTAACTTAATGATGTGTAGTTTTTCACCTAGGCATAAAGGGCATGGGTCATCGCAGGTTTTACAAGTTCTTGTTCTATTTATTATTTTCCATTTTACTTTCGGTGTTTTATTCGTTTCTTTTAAATACCAGAAATATTGGGATAGGGATGTCTGATTTCTATTTGGGATATTGTTGAAGGAGCTCTTGTGTTGTCTCCATCTAATTTTAAATTTATTCTTCGTTGACCCAATGTATATCCTGTCAGTGTTAGGACTCTCAATGGATGAAATGGTGCACTGGTATACTACGGATTTAGTGAGGCATTTGTTTTCTAACGGGCAGTCATTAGGGTTTCTACAATCACATAATTTTTCATTATTTTTGTCTAATTGCAGTTTCGGAGTTTTATAGACACTGTTTTGGCATGCGTGTTTTTATTATTATGTTTTTTTAATGATTCTTTCGAGATTTTCAGTGCAGCTGTAACTTAATTGTAAGGTGTTTTTATTAAAGATTTCGCTAAGTTTTCTATTTGTGGGAAAGTGTTTTCCAATTAAAGCTAGGAACTTATGCTCAAGTTTAGTACTGACCATTTGGTTGAATGGAGGGATATACCATATGATCTTTCTTTTCCTGTTTTTCTTAATATTGGTACTATTGTTTGTATAGCTTATGCCAGCGCTTTTGTATCCGCTATTTTTCAGGGCTGTGTTATAAAAACTACGGTGTTGTCGGAATATTTCCGTATTTGCGGAGTTCATGCTTATTCTTTTCTCTATTGATATGGGTATATGCTTAATTATAGATGGAGGGTGGTTTGACTTAGGGTGTACATACAATGGGTTAGTGTTAGGTTTTCTGTAGGGTGTGTAATTGTTGTTTATTAAGTCTAGAGTTACGTCGAGGAAGTTTACCCTTTTTAATTTAGTGTTTACTATAGTTTTAGATCTAGTTTTCCGATTTCACTATAAATTATCTTTCTAATCTTATCTGTTTTAAAATTTGTGGAGCTCCTCACTAACATGAGCCCGTCATCTCTGTATAGTCCGATGGCCTTAATGTCTAATTCACTCTGCGCGGTTAGGTTGTACAGTATAAATAGACCGAAAAGGTCCTAGGATTCTGCAGAGTCCAGAGATCCCATAGTGATATCAAAATTGTCAGTAGTGTTTTTAATCCACTGGTCCCCATTATGAATGAGGACAGATTTCTTGGCACTAAGGATTATGTTTGTTTCTTTCTTAGTTAAATCAGAATATACTGTAGCAAACTCCAGGGCAGTTGTGAAGAGGTCATTCGATATTGTCTGGTAGTAATACAATTTTTTTACCTAACGTGTTCTTTCCTATTTTTCTGCATACCTGCATATATATATATATATATATATATATATATATATATATATATATATATATATATATATATATATATATATATATCAGGTCTAATGGATAGCGGCTCGGAATTAGGATCGGAAATCCAAGTTCATATCACAGTCGAGTTCTTTAATCTATCTCTTCTCCCACCCTCCCCAAAATAGCTATTGGTAAATTGCAGCACAAATTATCAATTGGTTGGTTCAGGAGAAGGAATTAAAAACTTGCGCTTGGAGACCTTGTGGCATATTGTGCGCCAGGTGTATGTATCCGGTTCTTCCAACAACTGTGGTTGTTTCTGTATACGTGTTCAGCACTATAATCAAATGATATGTGAGATCCATATATATATATATATATATATATATATATATATATATATATATATTAGTGATCAATATATATATATATATATATATATATATAAATATATATATATGTATATATTAGTGATCAATATATATATATATATATATATATATATATATATATATATATATATATCCAATAAGATAAAATCCAGGTAGAGATCAATGTACATTATAGAGCAAGAATATAATGTAAAGGGCTCAAGCATTAATATTCCATGGTTATATTTTATTACATTAGAAACCTGATCACGATCCAATTATTCAGACCTACAAATTTATAGGTTTGATTAATTGAATCGTGATTACTATTCCAATGTAATCTCTATATATAAAAGGCAGGGTGTGTGTGTGTGTGTGTGTGTGTGTGTGTGTGTGTGTGTGTGTGTGTGTGTGTGTGTGTGTGTAACGAATGCACGGTCGCAATTTTTGAAGGATTTGCACCAATATTTACATGCACATGCTCCAAGTTAGCAGGATCCCAAAACCGACTTTGCATTTCCCAACTCGCATCGATAGTGGAAATAATCGATTTTTTCATGCTTCTACGGTAGTTTTCATGTAGTTTGCGGCCATTTTATACTGGCCAGAGTGAGAGCCTATAGCTGGCTGCCACGAATAGGCAGGAAGATTCTATTGACCAGCGTGAGAGCCACCAGCTGACTGACACGAATGTTAACTAGCATGATAGCAGGCAAAAACATAAATCGATAGCCGCATTCCTCAGAAATGGGAAAAATTTAAATCTGAATGGCACTTTACTCATTCGCTTGCTTAAACTAAACGTTGATTCTGATTCCGCAGAACTGGGTTGGGTGTGAAAAAATATTTGTTTTTAACATTCTTTTTTTATACGGTTTTTCCAGTTACGAGTCCTTTTTTAAAGCTTATCGTTTTGTGTTCAATTTGTTTAGTTCTTTTTTCGTAACAGATTTAATGTTTAGTATAGAGCTTAGAAAAAATTGGCAGTGTGATATAAGCAAGAAGTAAGGTATGTAGCAACATCAGTACGGCAAAGGGCACTCCTTTAAAGTCAAAGAAGGGCAAAATATTTTAATAGCGATTGCTGTATGAGTCGTACGATTTTTGAATCAAGCACGGACAAGGCCGGGCCATGCTTCTAGTAAGCTATACCCATGGTATATTAGTGTGCGAACGTTTTATATTATACTCTTGCTGTGTATTTTACATAGAGCTCTAACTGAATGTTATCCTCTTGGAAAAAAATATTGGCCACATATATATATATATATATATATATATATATATATATATATATATATATATATATATATATATATATATATATATATATATATATTGGAATTGTAATCACGATCCAATTCATCAGACCTACAAATTTGTACGTCTGATTAATTGGATTGTGATTATAATGTAATAAATTATAACCATGGGATATTAATGTTTGAGCTTTTTACATTATACACACACACACATACACACAGACACACACACATATAGATAGATAGATAGATAGATAGATAGATAGATAGATAGATAGATAGATAGATAGAAAGAAAGATATGAGATAGACAGACAGACAGACATATTTGTGTCCTCTCTATATCGGAAAAAAAACACAATTATTACTTTTCTAATACACATTCAATGATTGTAGTATATGTTTTTATCTAATGAATTTTAGATTTTCTCATGCAATATCGCATGCATTATACATTTATACAGAACATAACTTATTGATGCTCAGCTTTTATATCAACCGTCTCTCTATAAGCCTAGCAAATGAAATTTACCGACTCCGCGTGGAACAGAGCTCAACAACATTTGGATCTGTGTATGTTCTGCATATGAAATCACAGGAGGTTTCACTCATATTTTGAAATGTTTTCAACGACTAATACTTTCAGAGATCCTTCTGTATTATTACTATGCTTTGTAGGGAAAAGAAAAATGTCAGTACGAATATGAAACACATTTTATGAGGAACTATTCACCTCCCGGATTACCATATCGTGTATAAGCTTTTTTGAATATGTCTTCTCATGTAATATTTCATGCACAGAATATGGATTTAACAACAATGATAATTCTGAGATTTGTAAAAGCAGGCCTCTGTGTTTGCCCACCATTAATCAAATGCAGTCATAGTGGACAGTCCGCGATTTATTTTTCTAACCAAATAATTATTTCGTCCCAAAATGGAATGCATTGACTGCGAAGATTATATTTATGACATCACTGTAAGAAACGAGCTTAAAAAGTTCCGACGCTCTATTAAAACCACATTTCTCCATATTTTTATTTGCTTTTTTCTTGTTTCACCGCAAGCAAGGCGTTATTGTCCCTCGGACACATGAGGTTACATAGAGTGGCATTGAAGGAGAATGAGAAGATTGAGAATGGAAATGATTAATGAAACGGCAAAAAAGGAACAGGGGTCATGAAAACAGAAGATGATGATTGACGTACCACTTAAATATGTGAAGACTGTAACCATCATGGAAGCAAGATATCGGAAGGGAATTACACAGTTGGGAAGATTCGGAGAAGAAAATCTTAAAATAGAAGTGGCGGTTGCATCGAGCTTGTTCAACAGCAAAACAATGAGACCTAGTTGCCAATCTAGTGTTACACTTAAATTCATGTAGTCGATGCACCAGGGAAAAAAACCTCAGCCGAACGGTTCCATGAAAATATATTGTAGAATAGGCAAAGTGATGTTATGTGGCGTCACGCCGGTGAGAAAGTGAGTGAAGTCGAAATGCCTGGTCAGGATCGATTACATTACCGACACTTCTTTAGATTTTGTCAAGAATCTCGGGATGTACCGCAGGATAACCAAACCATTGTTGGTGACATAACGATAATATTCAATCCACGAACGAATGGTATATATGTAAATATGCAAGATAGATTCTGACGAGAAAATCTTTCTGACACAACACAGTAAACCAAATTTCCTTGCAATAGACATAGCAATTGATTCGATATAGTCGCTCCATTTCATGTCAGTTAGGCTAAGAAGGCACAGAGTGTTGTTCTCCTGGAATTTAGCATCATCTATGCTGATTGGAGGCAGAAGATTTTCTTCGTGGTAATGAATTGAAATCATTTTTGTAAGCGTTGTCTTGATTTTAGATAGCTTGCATTTTTTCCTTCCTGGTTATTTTGTCTTTGTTAAACAATTTTTAACTAAAAGATACGTATTAATTTTGACAATGTTTTTTAAGCATGCCATATGAAAAGGTATATGCATTTCATCATTTTTACTCGTATGCTAAGAACGATTCGCAAATATGGGTGGCATATATTTTAATGTTTACGTGTTTATTACAGGTCATTACACGCTGCTCTTACACTTTTATATTACATGGTATTCTGCCTTACTCCGCATTGGAGTTAGATTTCTAACATCGATAGCGCTACTGTTATAAAATGATTACGCAGTCTGCTGCTTATTTTTCTTTCTCAAACATATTTGCTGAAAATAACGCACATGTGGTAAAATCATTGATTTCACAAAATGGCTTTGGTCATTTTACACCAATGTCCCTTAATCAAGTCTACCCAATCAAAATGATAAAAACACTAAGGCACAAAGAATTACTGACAGTGAAAGGAAATTAAAAAAAAAAGGTTAGTGAGAAAAAAAGGACAAAAAAGGCAGACGACACAGAAAGTCAAACGATGGCGATTGAGGGTGAATTTAAACTTTGGAATAAAAAAAGCCATGATTAAACATGGCATTAAACATGGCATTAAATAATCATAAATAATTTGAGATACTGTTAGAAAAAGTAATACTTCAATTGTGCGTATTTAAATTTTGTACAAGTATTATTTCATTGTTTGCTTCTGAACCGTGTTTAGAATGAACTAAATGTACTTAAACCGACGTAATTAACTGGGTTTTGACATAATTTATATCTCCATAGCTGTTGTAAAGAAATATTTCTGTTGTTTTATTTTGTTTATTATAAATTGCTCGAGATGAAATGATTAAATAAATAAACTTATCGTGTCACTTACACATGTTTCACACTTTCTGTCGGTTAAGTCATACACAGTAACAAAACATTAATTTTATTTATTAACGTTCTAAATGGACACGAGGAGTGAGGTAAGATATACCTATATGCCAAAAGGTACATATAAAATAATTCCTTTAATTTAAAATCCTCTACGTACAAATTAAAGAAAAAATACTAAGATCTCTGAATCACATTACCTTAAATAATGATTATTGCCATCGTTATATACTGTTATCATTAATCTTTTGTTGTGTCTAATTTATACATTAAAATTTAGCATATTTATATATGTAGAGGAAAAATATATGTAGATTTTTTCGACATTGTCAGCGGTTTTAGGCATCCAGCGAATGTATCATAAAACATCGAAGAATAATAAAGCAAGGGTAATAGGTTGTTCAACCCTAATCTACTTTATGAAAAACCTCTGCCGTAAATGTCGTCAAACAAAACTTGATTTCAGCGTTTCTTTGTTCTTTCCAATTAAATAATCCATGTAAAATATCACACAACGTAGCCACATCTGTAAAGTATCACCATGTGCCAAAATAAATGAATGTTACTTTACCTTTTTTTAAAACGCTTCTATTACTGTATGTCGTGAGATAAATCGGGTTTTGTTCTATCTGTGAATAGGCTACTTTAATGTCAGCGACGGCGTTACGATTTTATGTGCGCCTCTAGAGACATTAAAAAAACAAACCTGATGACATCTTTTCTTTAAGTGTCATTTATGACACACATATAAACACTGAACAAGTTATCAATATTCCCGAAACAGATGGAATTACAAACAGCTGCTTATTTCCTGATGTAATGATTATTGATCGAAAGCCATAAAAATAGAACAATCACATATTTTAGATTATGGAATGATTTTTATGAAATTTTGTCCAGGGTTTTATTTTGTAAAATCCGCCTGGGATTAGTGGCTTTGGAGGATTTAAAAAGGGAAGAGAAAGAAGAAATTCGTTTGTCTGACAGGAAGAATCCTATGTAATCTGAGAAACAAACAGACGAAGATTTGTCACGGAGATACTGAAAGTCATCTAAGGACAAATATTGTGGATGTTAATCGACTTTCTAAATACGACGAACCATCAGTCGCTTAGGCCGCACCAGAGATAACTAAGCACCTGGGAAAGAGAAGACAGAGTTGGAAACGAAATTGCAAAGCTTACAGAAATCTTTTTAACATTAGTCTGACATTTGATTAGTTCTGAAAGGTTATATTTTATTTCGATTCTCCAAGTTAAAAAGCTTTTTAAATGGACCCCAACCTTTCTTAGTAATTTTAGGTAAAATAATTTTGTCATGGGAGATTTTTTTTAAAAAAAGTACCGTAAATTGCGGCGGATAAAGCAACCTAGCCTACAAGTCGACCACAAGATTTTTAGCTCGGAATTATGAGTTAGACGTGTACCCACCGCATAGTTTGACCCGTAAACATATGCCATGCTACTAGTGGCCCAAAACATCGGCCTATCGCTAAATGAATTGAGGCTACAGTATACGATAACCTGTGCCGAATGGACATAAGCTGACACAAATTACCTGTGTACTGGGACTCTAAATATATAATATTTTGTATATGCGTTGCATAACAAACACATTACAACACTCAACGTTAGGTACCGTATATTGTATCGGTATAACTTAATATTTAAAATTCGTTAGGTCTACTAATAAACACATTAAAGTCAATATCACCTCCTAAAAATATAAATACCGTAGATTACACATCATACTATGTTGATTTTGATAGGAATACTACATGACATATCCTCCATTTGCCTCAGTGATGTAAACAAACAAACGATGTGTGCTGTAGCGTTAATAGAGTATCGATTGTGTGTCACTATTTTATTGTCTTATATTAAGTTCTGTGTTAATATTCCAAACATGCTCAAACACAAGTTTTAGTGGGATATACTTGTGGCATCCGGCTGAAGGCACGGTAAGTGGTGTACAGTAATGCTTAGGACTGCTATTCCACTTGTTTACAACACGGTTTTATTGATTTTCATTTTATACCCGCCATATAAGTCGACCCTTAGTTTTGGAAATATATTTTAGGCTTGAACACTCGAGTTGTACGCCGCCTTCTACGGCAAATATTTGAAGAACAAGAGTATAATTTGTGTCATTTTCTTCGCCATAATTGTTGCTAATATGGAATCTGATAAATAGGCAATTACAGACAATACTAATTGTATTCCATCTTCATGTGCCGTATCCCTTCAATATAGGTGTGATAATGGCTCCGTGAATTCCAATGTGTCATTGTTTGCTATATATTCAGAGAGAAAATAATTAAATAGGAATTTCATCTGCTTTTCCTGCCATAATGTGAGTGTTAGCTTCTGCAGGCCTTCTAATCTCATTATATTTCACAGAAAGTGTACTTTTATTTCCTATGTTTACTTAATATTTCCTCGTTGCTCACATGCTATTCTCAGCATTCGACGATAGGCTCTGCATCTCTCTTGCTTAATGTATTGCTTCCTTCATCTCGGGATTGTCTAGCATTCACTAAAATATAAGGAATTATGTATGACAAACATTGTCACCCACGTATGCTGAGACCGACCCGGAAGGATCTTCTGACGACACAGCATATTATTTTTATAATTTAGCAATTTATATGTCAATGTTATGCTGACTATGTAATTAGAACTGATCCAAGTTTGGAAACGCAGATAAACGGACACGTGCAAGCTAATATTCGCCAAAGAAAATGGCAAATTTACATCGGTGCATTATTTTATTAGGTTCTTCTGTACTTCTTTACAGTAGCGAATGTTGAACGATTTCTTCAAAATGAAGAATAGACTCGAGGCGACAGAGATGATGCCCTACAAAAAGAATGCTACGGATATCATCGACTGAGCGTGTGAGCAACGATGAGATCTTAGGTTGCAAACAAGAAGGAGGCTTATACTTAATATCAGGAAGAAGCAGCTGAAGTTTCTGGGACTCATAATGAGGAAGGAGGGCCTGGGGAATCTGATACTCTCGTGTCGAATAGAGGGAAAGAGAAACAGGGGAAAATAACAAATGACATACCTATCGGCAAGTGGATGACAGAACGTGGTCTGGGGGAGGTGGCAGAGAGAAGGAACTTGTTGAGAGCTATAAGGGATAGAGAGGTGGAGAGACATGATCCCCTACGTCCTGAAAGGACACGGCATATAGAAATAAAAGAAATATGAAGCAGGAAAAAATTTAATTTCATGAAATTTCATTAATTAAGTAAACGGGGGTGGGTAACGGATGGAAAAATATTTCTACCAAGATTTTCTGAAACAAAATATATATATATATATATATATATATATATATATATATATATATATATATATATATATATATATATATAAAAATAATTCATTTGTAAATAAAATGTTCATTAAAATCCGACAATACTTTGATTTTTACAAGAATTTTTCAATGTGTTTTTTTAATGAAAAAATTGTTAAATTTCCATATATTTATTTTTGTCGCCCCCGCTGACGTAAGAAAATCCATTTTTCTAACCAACATATTGTACATGCTAGAAATAATTAAAAAAAAACTTAATGAAATAATAAAAAAATACTTTGGCATTTCTTCATGTTATATAGGAATAATCTTTCGCTGCCGTCACGTGAGTTTGAACAGAGTTCGCCAGTAAGCAAATACAGGCGATCCCATTATTGAATTAAGTAGACCATGTGAATATAGAGGAAACGCATATGTGTGGAAAGTAGCTGACGACTAACGATTGGCATTTCTATTCTATCCTCTATAACTATTCGGATAGCTATTGCTACACTATCCTCTATTACTATATGGGCCGCTATTCTCTATTCTATTCACGGTACTGTTCTCTATTCGGATCACTATAAGGCTTACTATTCGAGCGAGTTTTATCGTGCAAGTACTATTAGTGCGAGTGGTATTGGCAGGCGTCTGACACCAGTATTTTTCAACGGCGTTACTGTAGATGTAATAGCGATTACAAAGTCTCTAATAAAATCTCTCCACCTCCCTCTATCAGAGGGAAGTGGAGAGACAAGATCACTTACGTCCTGAAAGGACATGGCACATAAATAAAGATAGCTGAACATTTAATTAAAAGCCAACTGTGTTCCCGGTGTAATATCCCAGGCATATTTTCAGTGCTGAGTAGGGATAATCCAGACAATGTCTTGAATGTTTTGGAATTTTGGTATATTAAATTATACCAGCTAAGCAGATGTAGTTGGTAGACTTAAAAGTAATTGGCTTAAAATGTTATACTTTCTTGCATATAACAGTCGCTGTATGCATTGTTTCTAAAATTGTTGCTCTGATGATAGAGGTCCGATAAACCGGTTTAGCTCTATCTTTGTTTGTTGTATATATTTCAGTTTTACAATTTTACCGTAATATATGTAATGGAGGTTAATAATATCGTGACATGTCGGGATTATCACAAGATAATGGGTGAGCTATGAAAGAAAGTAAATACTCTTTCAGTTGTATTTTCTCCATTCTGAGCAATGATAGATTAACCTTATTTCAAGCTCGGAACAAACATGATTTCTTCTTAGTTTTATGCCGCTAAATCATACACAAATGATATATATATATATATATATATATATATATATATATATATATATATATATATATATATATATATATATATGTATGTGTGTGTGTGTGTGTGTGTGTGTGTGTGTGTGTGTGTGTGTGTGTGTGTGTTTCCTGCATAGAAAATCTAACACATGCATGCAACAAAAAGCAGTGTGTAAAGAGAACGAACAGAAGGGAAAACTTGAGCTTCTGGAGAAACCATATTTAGGATTCCAGATTCAGTAGCGAAGGAACAAGGTAAGCAGATTTAACGAAGAAAGGCTTCACTCTTGTAAAAGAATTTTCAACTGCTCGGTTTGACTACTGAAAGCTGACTGAAAAGCTAACCACTGTCGTCATTTTTTGAAGTGACCTCATAAGCGACAGTAACGTGACCACGTGACATCATCTCGAGCAAAGGGAGATAATAGCCTTTTGTGTCACTGTATATATTTAGAATAGGATATATGCCTTCATTAAAAGGGGAAATAGAACATTGCTATCAATTCACGATCTTTTTTTCCCGACAATTAAGGCTTCTTGGTTGTGACGTATACCTTTCAACAGCGTGTAATGAAGCACTTTTAAAAATCATTTGCGTTTGAAACCATCATCGATGGAAAAGGATAGAGAAAGACTTTTCTCGATATACTGCTTATAGTTTTGTTATTGGTGCTAGTAGACAGTTTCCACTAAAGAAACACAATGTAACCAAATCATCAAGTTCGCTTTGTAAACATTGGTGACCATCCGTAAGTTTCCCTGCACATATCGAACATCGAAGTTTCTCTTTATGATGGTGACTTGAACTGGTGGATTGGTTACTATCATGTCTTTAGCCAATGGTCGTAATAGCAATAATTAATTTTAACTATCTAAAAGTTTCTGATGTTAATTATAAGATAAATTCTAAATATTGGTTAAAAAAAGTGTTGTATTTATTATACTTTTTTTGAAAAATTAGTACAGTCGTTTCGAGTTAAGTCATTTTCAAAGATACATCGGTTTTCTTAAGTACTATATGAAAAATAAAACTCGTCTTAGGTCGTTTTATTCGAGTTTACGTCAGCTGTTAAAAATATCAGAAACGTCAAAACAATAAAATATCAATACCATATAAGTGTAGATGAATTATTTTATTCAGAACATTGTATGTACATATCATAAATACGGTAATAAGCAATGGGAGGTTATTATTTGCGGTCTAAAGTGTAGTTATGTGGACTTACGTCGTTTTGAAACCTAAGTCGTGATATCTGGAACCAATTTTATGCCGCTAAATCATACACAAATAATATATATATATATATATATATATATATATATATATATATATATACATATATATGTATATATATATATATATATATATATGTATATATATATATATATATGTGTGTGTGTGTGTGTATGTGTGTGTGTGTGTGTGTGTGTATGTTTCCTGCATAGAAAATATAACACATGCATGCAACAACAAGTAGAAGTAATTAGCTTAAAATTGTATACCTTCTTTTCTCCATTGTGTCAATAAACGCACATCGTTTTGGACCTCTTTTCCGGATTCTTGCTTTTCAGTTAACTTTGATTTTTACAAATTTAAATCGTTATATTTTTTTCTGAATGCCTGTTCATATATTTTACTCTCTCCTTAAAAAATATCATTTAACCCGAAGCAAGGCAGAAATGCTAATAGTGCGCAGGGGATTACATAGCGTGTACATGAGAGGAAATACTGAGTATATAGGGGATTGAAGAAATGACAAAAGATGATAAGGATTAAAGAAGATGAAAATTGCGATTGATGTTGAGATTACATTTTTGAATAGTCTAGCAAGTAAACGGAAAGGAGCTTCAGAAGCGGGATCTGTGTGAAAACAATCTGTTGGAGTAGAAGTGGCGGTTGCATTTAGCTAATATAACAGTGAACGAGTGGCACCTAGATGCCAATATATTAGCACGCTTAAATTCATGTTTTCGGGGCACCAGTGGAAAAGCTCGTCAACGCAGTTGCCATATTACATTTAGGTTTATGAAAAAACCTGTATTAATTATACATTTATAACTATAGCACATTGGTGTGAAAAACTGTACGGTAATCATTAATGCTTTGGTGAATTAAAACGAATACTTTTAATTAATAAAACAATGCATGTTATTTGTTAAAAATGAGATAAAAGTCCTTTTTACTTGTAATCGAGGCTCTCAACGCATATTACATAACGTTTATTACCGGTTCTGTAAATTTCTAAAATTATATATATATATATATATATATATATATATATATATATATATATATATATATATATATATAAAACAACTGAAAAGTTGCAAATTTAAAAAAAAATTGAATGTTTTTTGTGAAAGTATTTATTTATATTTTTTATATATATTTTAGATCGGCCTCGATCTTTCGTCAGAAATGGCTGTTTTCAGAAGTTTGTTTACATTATATATATATATATATATATATATATATATATATATATATATATATATATATATATATATATATATATGACAATGATAAGTATATAAGCAACGTATACAAAAAAGATAGCATATAAATGTAAAATCGGTCTCAATATTAACAAAGTATAACAGGAACATAACGTAGTTTACCTGTGGCATTTCTAGAAATATTTTCCTGCTACTGTGCTGATGAACTTTTCTCATTTGTACACAGATTATACGAATTTAAGCGCAGTACTAGATGGGAAGTTACGTTGATATTGACAGATATATTTTCTTCTCTTGCACATCGTTTTGGACCTCATTTGCGGATTCTTGCTTTTCAGTTAACTTCATTATTAACTTAATGCCTGTTCATATCTTTTCCTCTCTCCTTAATAAAGGTGTTTCTATTTATTTTCTACTTTTATGCTCACAAAAACCTTAGGCTTTATTGCTTTGTATAAAACACCGAAAAATATAAATAGCAGGACATGTATCTGATAAAATATTTATTGATAATACGAGTATGTCCACCCGCAAAATATATATTGTTCTTACAATCCAAAATAATATTTGGCTTTAAATAACATACAAAGATTTGATAAACCGTATAACATCTATTGCCAAAACAAATGTTACGATGGTATTATAAGATCAGGAATAATTTCAGTATACATTTCTAATATCTATTTTTTTTTTCATTCTCCAAGTCATTTTCCTGTAATTTAATTTCGTAATGAATGAAGTCCCTATAAAAGTTTTTTTTTTCTGAATATTGTTCGCTTCGAAAAATAAAATTACCTGCACCTATGAATTTTTTCCATATGTTCACAAACAGAGACGCCGACCAGCAAGTTAAATCTGAGTTTTTAATACATAAAACAATATCATAATATCATGATAATAATATTAATTAATAAATGTTTCATTTTCGTGCAATTTGGTTCTTAATGAATGGACAACTTATACATTATTTGCAGACTATTTCTGGCTTCGACAAATAAAACTATGTACAACTATGAATCTAAAATCTTTTTTTTTTGCTTGAAGGTCAACAAACGTCTAACCTTCTTAAGATTACGTTACCATTCCCACAGAACATTCTAATATTTTGTAATTAAAATACACATTTTCTGAATTGTTTGGGGCCGAGAATTTTTCAGCACCACAACATTTTTTTTTCTTTTAGATTGTGTTTTTTATTTTTTGTAAACTGTTTAAATACGGATGCGAATATACCGCGTAAGTTTATGTGAAATCCAGAAGGAGTAGTAAATATTATTCTGAGGGAACTTAAAAAATGTTTAGTAAAACATTTACATGAATAATGGCTTCAGTTTGATTTAATCGTTTAGTATTTTATTGCATGGAATCTATACAAAGAGACTATCGGAGATAAAAGAAGGAGATAATAAAAGGACTGACCTCAAGAGGCAGTGTTTTGTTCGACTCTGGTTGTAAAGAAATCGAGCGCTTCACAGGATTACTTGTCGAAAATTTTGAATTTATCATTTCACTGTAAGGGTACAAATATTCTAAAATCAGCAGAAATCTCAAAATTAATTATTAAAATAACTGAATTCTGAGACGTATTTCTTCGATGCATAAAAAGGTTAATAGACACAAATCAAATACATTTAATTATAAGTCAGTAAACTTTACGAGAATTTTATGCCGGTGACAAAGCTTGCAGATTCTAAAAAATAGAAAAACAAAAACTTATTTTATTTCCTTATTTCTTTATCGACAATGTAACCTCAGAATTCTCCTGCTGTTTTCGAAGTAACGGCCATTTTGATGTTTTATATTACACCTTCGCCTATATCAACTTGATCGTCTGCAATCGAATTTTATTTGAGGTTCTGGCGCCAACAAATCTGTTAAACACTACAATAATCTCGTCTAAAGAAAGTGCGCGCCAGTATAGAGGTTGATTCAACAAAGCAGAAAGCCCATGTCCAGAATTCGATTTACTCAAGGAGGATTTTTTTCTCATTTTTCAATAAACGTTTTCTTGCAAATAAATGGAAACAAATTGCGCCTATTGATTCAGCGAAACGTGATAAAATTTGTTTTGTGGACTGTATTTTTGGGTGCTTTCCCAGTAAAACTAGTC
>OZ038490.1:64806598-64849098 GCA_964036315.1 Acanthosepion esculentum
TTCCCTAGATAGTCTATGTATCCAATATATGTTACTTACAGAGTCAGGTTAAGTTTAGGTGCAGTGGGGCTGCTGTTAACAAACGTATCCATCCGTCATTCACCGAGTCGTCTGGCTTTTCAATGACAAAAAATTTGGCATTTTATTGATCCGCTTAATTCATATTTTAAGGGTCACTTAAAAATGTGTAAGTCATATTTTTAATATTTAAATTTTAGTAATTATATTTTATTCTCACAGATTTAAAGTGCCATTCGACCTTCTAATAACTAATAGACTATACCGTATTTTACCGTAAAAAGATCAGTCGTAGTAGCTAAGTATACCAACGGATTATCCACGCAAGCGGGGAGGCAGGCAGACATTTCTAGACACGGGGTCCGGGTATACAGAGGAGTGCAGTTATAAAATTGCATCCATGTACACCCGGGCAACGGCGGCTACCTCGGCTGGTAATATTATATGAAACAAATTAACGATGGAAAAATATTCGATCAAATTCATTTCATATTCTTAAGAAATTTTTACAGTTCCTCCTCGAAGTTTCTTTATTCGCAACTCAAGCCTTTTCGATCATTGTTTTGAAATAACGGCCGTTCTTCCTTGCAAGCAACATTCAAAATTGTTAATTTCTCTCGGGTCTACCTGATGAATTCGATCTTTATAGCATCGCCATGAATATTCAATTCTAATTCAAGTCATGGAATCAACGTGGTTACTGAAACACCTCCGCTTTATTCTGAACAAACCATATGATTGTTAGTTTAGATGCATGCTCCGAATCTTTTTTTGATTTTTTTTTTTACTTTCTTTAAATATCCCATCATTTCCAACATCCAACTATTTCAACGAATTGAATAAATTTTCTTTCAAAATACTCCAAGATATTGGTTCATTCATTGGTTCGTCAGTAACATAAATTTTCCCCCGGACCTTTGGGATCGAAAAACCCACAAGTCACGATAATTCTCCTTCCGTCTTTATAGTACTGATTTTTATTTTATTATTTTTTTTTCAAGCATTCGAACATTTTTCACCATATGATGATCTGGGATGTGGAAAGAAGAGAAAGCTGATTTATATTGTGCACAGCGCTTCACAAAATTTACTGTACAGTTCCATCTGCATTAAAAAAATATACATTGGATGTCTTTTCCAGTGACCATGAATTCGAATTGAATTTTCATCTCTCTATCGACTTGCCCTTTATGCATTCATTTTTAAATAATATTTCATGACGAATTTAGTAGTAACTGAATACTTTCTACGGTTATTGTAGTTGAGCTATTCTATGCAATTGTTAATTATATAACAAAACAATTCACCTGTAGCAATTTTAAATAATTAATACCGATTACGGTGCAATAAATCACCCACCAATATCGTACAAGCAAGCTTAGAGGATAAATTGGTTTCACTTTCATTTTATTGTGATCCTGAATGCAAAAACTATTTTAAATCGGTAAATAAAAGAAAATACAAAATGTCTTACATACAACTACACTCTCACGGGGACTTCCCTACCACTTACCGATTCATAATGCAATCAGACAACAGATTAATAAGCAGTATAAAGATCATAGTGACCTCTACTCACAAGTAATAGAAATATATCAGCGAAATCATATAGTAAAAACATATTTATGATCTTTGAAGCAATACACATAAGACAAAACAAACTATCACTAAATAAAAACTAACATGAATTAAGAAACCTCACCCTCAAATATACACACACACCCATACCCCGCCATATATATATATATATACATATATATATATATATATAAAGATATTTTGGGGGGTACAAAATTTTATCACAGCAAGAAAAGTATGAAGCTTGATATTACTAGACATATTAAAAACAGGCGAAGCAACCGGTTTCGCTCCCGCTCTTCAGGCTTCCAACGTGAGATTTAATTTAAATTAAAAAACAGAGAAAATGTACAATGAAAAGGAAATGCGGAGGAGGAGAAAAAAATGTATATCAGCAAAATGAGCTAGAGGCAAATGACAGCGAGCCCCAACAAACACTCACATTGTTTGCACAAGGAAAGCTAGAGGGACCCGATGTAAAGTGCCTCCAACACCTTAAGGTGAAATAACGAGTGTGACCGGGACAACACGGTGAACCTGTCGACACTAAAATTAGCTGCCCAAAATCTGCTCTTTAATAGGTGCTCGCATATGGCGGAACCGTAGGTGTTTGGGACGAGTCCATATATATATATATATATATATATATATATATATATATATATATATATATATATATATATATATATATATATATATATATTTAATAGTAATAATAACTGGCCGCTCGTATTCGAGGATACCCACATACTGGTGCGCCTAGCCAATCCTTATTGCAGACGCTTCCTCTGTGGTTTACACTGCAACTATTTTGAGTAGACCTTACTTATAATTTCTGGGACAGAAACGTGTTATCTAGTGTGATAAACAATTTGAACAAGGCCAGAACTCTCAAGGCCTAGGCCACGATGTCTCTTGACTTTGTATTATATATATATATATATATATATATATATATATATATATATATATATATATATATATATATATTATGTCATTCACAGACAGTACTGTTTCGCTGTATCACAGCTCCTCAGTGCGACTAGACTTCCGAATGCCTCAAGCCAGGATTGAAACACAACTAATTTGGTGTCAGCCAGAGCTATCTTCACTCGGTAGAGTTACACAACTAAATCTAGCGTATTGTTTTATCAAATGTACACAAATCAGCCAAAGTGCTCCATTCATTTTACTGAAGAGCTTTGCATTAGTGCAGGTGGCTGTTGTTTATAGAATTAGCTTATCACTCAACAGTGCTCAATTGAAATGTATTTTCAAGACCTAAATTATGTCATTCACAGACAGTACTGTTTCGCTGTATCACAGCTCCTCAGTGCGACTAGACTTCCGAATGCCCCAAGCCAGGATTGGGGATTGCGTGCATGTGTGTGTGTTTGTGTGTCTGTGTGTGTGTGTGAAATAACGCAGGTTACACCTCACCTTGTTCAAAACACTGTTTGCTTAAGTCCCAACGTTTATTAGTTCTAAGACACCCACCAATTGTTTTTACTGACCTGGATCATAAGTTAAAAAAAAATCAAAAGATTTGAGCATGCGTATTGCACATTTCTCCCGAAATGAACTTCAAACAATTTCCTGACGGATTTGCCTACTTGTTTGAGAAGGATTATTCACAATTTAGAAAAGTGGATCATTAAATTTAATTGATGCAAAACGTCTGTTGTTTTTGTTAATATATATTTATATACACGCTTTGCTTATTTACGGTCTACTAAGAGATTCTATCTAGTACAGTTGAAGATTTACTTGTTTTTAAATTTTACGATATTTTTTGTCCATATAATAAAATGATAGCTTCAAAATAGTGAACAAATAATCCTATGAGGCGCTCGTTTTCTTCACCAACGCAGTCGACCAAAACGTCATCTCTTCAGGTCCGTATATTTTTTTTATATGCTTTTTTTTCTGATTTAAAAACGATACTGTCTCTGTATGAATTCCATGCAATAAAATACTAAACGATTACATCAAACTGAAGCCATTATTCATGTAAATGTTCCACGGAACATTTTTTTAAAGTTCCCTGAGACAATGCTTACTATTTACTACTAATTTTTGTTTTCATATAAAATTATACGGTTTATTCACATCAGCTACCTAACAGTTTTTTCAAAAAACAAAAAAAAAATCCAATAGAAAACAAAATGTGGTGGTGCTGAAAAATTCTCTGCCCAAAACACTTGCCAAAAATGTTAGTGAGCAAATATGAGAATGTTCTGAGGCAACAGCTAAGGAATCTAATGGAATTTAGTAGAAGTTAGTTGTTCTTCAGGCAAGCACATGGAATAAGATTCATAGTTGTAGGTAATTTTATTTGTCGAAGCGAGAAATATTCAGCATATCATTTATAAATATTTCACCAAGTATGAACGTAAATTACATGAAAATGTTTTGGAAAATAATATAGTAAAAATATTATATTTTTTCTTCGATTGATTTATTTACGGCATCTCAAAACTGTTATATAGGAATAAATTATCGCTGCCGACACTTGAGTTTGAACATATATCGCCAGTGAGCAAACACAGCTGATCCCATTACTGAATTAAGTGGATCCCGTGACCATAGAGGAAACGCATATATAGGAAGTCGCGTGACATCTAGATTGATCTGCATTCCTAGTTTATCTTCTATTACTATTCGAATCACAATTTCTAAAACAGCAAACGGTATCAAGCAACGTAACATACAACCCAATAGTAAAATATCAAAAGTATAAAGTAAATTCTTGGCTGAGTTAACCGACTACGACTAACCACTTATTTCTTAACCCTATCTTTACCCACCCTTTCTCTCTCACCTTCAATCCGATTTAGTAATCTAATGTGACCGTCCGGTGTACTTTCCCCATTTTAGGAGGAGATTTCGTTCTGATGATTTGACCATCTCGTTGTCCACGAAATAAAAATTATAAACGAAATGGATAATTAAAGTCTCTGCCTTCTTATTATCATTATAATGCTCTGTAGTCTACATTAAGCTATCCCTTGATTTTTATACTTCTCAGAATTATCCCTTCCAGTCACAAACAGGTAAAACGTAATATATATATATATATATATATATATATATATATATATATATATATATATAATACTAAAAAAAACTATATTAGTGTGAACGACAGAAAACTTAGCAGAAGGTTTAACCACTTAAACAAAACAAAAAAAATCCTGAACAAAGAAAGATAAAAGAAAGACCAAAAGTCAAACACCTACCTACCCAAGAAAGTAAAGTGCTTAAGGGCTATATTATCTAGACAGAGCAAAAAACGCTTCCCAACGACTGAGTCCTTACTCAAGTGACACACACACACACACAATATATATATATATATATATATATATATATATATATATATATATATATATATATATATATATATATATTTCATTGCATAAGCAATTGTCATATATCTGTAAATTCGGTATATTTCATACCAAGTGAGTTTTCCTATAAACATGGCAAATCTTTCTTTATCTCTATCTCCCGCCATATATATATATATATATATATATATATATATATATATATATATATATATATATTTGCGGTTTGCGTATTCGAATGTATTTAATATTAATGAAGGATATGACTCACCTTATTTGTATTTAACGAGTGAATATATTAAATCAATTTACATATCTCTGATAAGATCCTGTTTCTCACCATATTCGATAATACTGTCATGATTTCATTTGCATAGACTTTACAATGTCCTCCTCACAATTCTCTATTCCTATCATGAATTCGATTTTCCTTATCATCTTTATTATTTATTCATTTTTGCATTTTGGTTTTAAATAACTGCAATTTCCCTTTGAATGTCTTTTATTGTTTTTCAATTCTTTTCTATTATTCTTGGAATCCTCATACTTTCTACTTGCTCACTGTGAACAGTTTTCTCAAAGATGAAGAAGAGACTCGAGGCAATGGAGACGTGGTTCTACAGAAGGATGTTAAGGATAGCATGAACCGAACGTGTGAGCAATGTTGAGCTCTTAGAGAGGATGCATACAAGGAGGAGGCTTAAATTTGACATCAGGAAGAGGTATCTGAAGCTTCTGGGATATAATGAGGAAAGAGGACCTGGAAAATGTTATACTCACGGGTCGAATAGAGGGAAAGAGAGATAAGGGGAAACAATGCATGACATACCTGGCGGATTTAAGCAAATGGATGACAGAACGTGATCTGGGGGAGGTAACAGAGAGAAGAAACTTGCTGAGAGCTGCAAGAGATAGAGGGAGGTGGAGAGCCATGATCGCCTACTTCCTGAGAGGACATAGACATAAAAAGAAAAACAAAGAAGTTTCTGTTTTCACCATAATGAAATATCACCATGATTATAAATCCGTCTTGGACTCAAATTATGTGAGCGTCACAGATGCAGATGTGGAGCCTCTATCGATGAGTTTGGTTTGAATCCTCTCTCCTGTCGTCGTAGTGCCGGCCACTTTCCACGTCATGCAGCAATTAACTACATCATCATAAGAGGTTTGGATGCAGCTGGGTTCCTTTCCCAAAACGAACCCGTAGGCTTCGACCGTGGTGATGGAAAGCGGCCGGATGGCATTACCATTTTCCCTTTTAAAATGGGTAAGTCGTTGATTTGGGATGCGACCTGTACGGATACATTTTCGACCGGTCTTTTGATCAGGTCCGCGGTTGAGCCGCGGTCCGTCGCCCGAGACGCAGAGATGATAAAAATAGTTAAATATTCTTCTCTTGCTGATAGATTTTTTTTACTCCTGTGGCAGTGGAGTCTTCAGGGGTTATTGGCCCTCGTTCGATGGCGTTTCTTCGGAGGAGTAGCGCGATTGCGTCTCGATTAAGGAAGGAGCCTCGCGAAACGTAGTGGCTCTTGCAGCGTGTCTCACTGGTGGTGGTTCGGGGTAATACTTTCTCCATCATTGCTGCTGGCAGAGGATAGAAAAATTGTTTATAGTTACGTTGTTCTGGAATTGTCATCAATGGTCGATTGAACTTGCTTTGTTTCAATGACTTTTGTTTTGTTATTATTAGTTACTTTTTTCAATAAATGATTTCTTATTTATAATAAGTAAAAATAAAAGTGGCATTTTATACCAAACAAACGCTTATCAATGTTTTCCAAACAAACAAACAAAAACATTATAAAATAAATAGTGACTTAATCGATTCCTAAAATGCCGATCTTCTAGAATGTCTATGTAATAATGTATTGCAGTCACCTTCTCAAGCATATTCCTATTTCTTCAAATCAATAGCGCCAAACTTTGGTTTATGCTATGCTGGACAGAGCCTAGTTCCACATCTTTCAAGAGATCGTATAATGTGGAGGCGTCAACAAGGTTTTGACAAGACAGGGTCTCCCAAACGATGACTTCATGCTAGTAGAAAAACCGGTGACGTTTAATTTGTTTCGTTTGTTCAATTTTACTCATTCTTCATCTAATTCCAAGCAGTTCTGCATGTCGGAATCGTCTGCCCCGGCCAATCTTTATTTAAAAAAGAAAAGAAAAGGAATCTACGAAAACGGCTACCAGGTTAATTTAGTAAGCGTAGTTTAATTATGGTAGGGCCGAAAGTAAGAGTTATCAAGTAAGGATCGAACTCGCTCCTCAGTCGTAATTTATCTAGTGAGACAATTTTCCTAACCATTACGCATGTCGAAGTGCTCCTCTGAATCAGCTATTATGATCGGAATTATAACGTCCTTACCGCTTATCACACGCGCCATTTAGTCGCAAATCTTCTGCTTTTAACATATGTATAATATAAACGTAAGAAATTAATGAACCTGGCTAAGTGAAGTGTACATGTCAAGTGGTAATTGTTCGCACCCAGGTAAAGAGCCTGTTTTTCTAATTTTCACAGGAAACTGTCTGATTGGAATGATTTACACAACCCAGTATCTATTCTTCATTTGGCCTCTTACTAGATTATGAATGATAAATGTCCATTAATGTCTTTCCTTCTTTTCACGCTTTCAATTTTCTACTCGTATTTTAACAAATGTCAGTGATCATATACAGTATTGCTGAGATAATGCATTATTTGACGAACTTTTCATATAACGATTTGCCGCTGTTTAGGCTTCCATCAACTTTTACCAATTTTTTTCTACCGACTTGTTGGACCCAATCCCGCAATATTACATATTTAAAACAAAATCCTACCGTCTTTGTGATGCCTTCCCCACCACTGGTATTCTTTCATAATTTCTTGTATTAGAATTTAACTCGATTTTTGCATTCATGACGAGAGATTCTTTTTGCCACTTTCAAGCATCTCCTGTTATAGTTCTTTTGACTACATCGATTTTCTATTCCGGCGTTGGTTTTTTTTTTTTTGGTTAATAGTTTTTTTCTTTTGCTGCCATACGCCCGTTCAAGTTGTTTTTGTTTTCTTAATACTCTGCGTACTGTTTAAACTGATATCTCACTATTGATACAGCAATCCGAACTCACTTTTATAAGTGTTAATTCTGAATTGCCTGCTAAGACTTTCCCAGTATTTCATACTATTGTCTACTATCTGTGCCCTTTGTATTGTATTGCACTTCAAAAGCTTCCATCAGACGCTAAGCACTTTTGAATAATTTGAAGTTTGTTTGCAGAAATATTCTTAATTTGTCCTCTTGCTAGACTTAATGATAAATGTATGTTAGTTTTCTCCCCACATTTTACATTTTCACTTTTATACTTTCATTTTTAACAAATATCATTGTACTGTATTAGTAAGAATGTACCTCATTTGACGTACTTTTCAGATTAGTATTGTGATGTGAAGTCGAGGTTTAGCACTAGTCCCTCTCTAAGCTTGTCCTTCCCACGTTATTCTCAGTGACGAGTTATATAGGCTTTCTCTTGCTCTTATGCAAATTAGGCATATTAATTTGTCAGTGTCACTACATCTCCTTGTATGTCCTGGGTATGACGATAAACTACATCCGCGTCCTGGGTATGACGACAAACTACGTCCAACCAAAAGGCCGTCGATCCGATCAATCGGCTGGTCATGTCATGCCCCATCACATCTACCCCATCCCAAAACAACTTACAATTAACCTTCCCACCCAAACCCTACACTAAATATACTAACACCTCACCCCTAAAATGTGATGGAAAGCAGTGGCTTAGGGTCAATCAGTAGAAAAAAAATTTAAACAATGATGTTGCCAACTACACTTTTTTGAAACAATGATGTTGCCAGCTATACGTTTTTGATATATTTAGTAAATACTGGATCTGGCATTAAATAACCCATAGTGGTTGATATGCCATGAAACTCCAAACAAACCAAACAAACATCTCCTTGTTGTCTTTCAGTTTTTGCTTCTCGCACTGGCAGAAAAACAGCGAATCAATTCATACATAAAATCTGAATGTTCTAGAGACAAATGGTATCCTATCGGCGACGCCATTAATGTGAAGTCGAGGTTTAGCATATTGTCTTCAGTCTTGTTAGCAAACATAGGTCAGCATGTTTTTCAGCTACCTTATTAGCCTTGCAAATGTTACAGTCTTATTTTTTCTTGGAATTCAGAAAGAATAATTATTTAGTATTTGTAAGATGGTAATGTGCTATACTGCATATGAGTTTTTTTTTAAAAACAGATTGAATGCTGGCGATGAAATAAAATTATACTGCAGAGATAGTTTTCTTATTGACCAATATTAAGGATACCTTAGGCAAAACATGTGAGCAATGAGCAAGTTTTAAGAAACATAGGAACTAGAAGGAGGCATTCGTGCAGTCAGAGAGGCTTTAAATAACTGGGTTAAATAATTAGGAAAGAGAGCCTAGAGAATTTAACACTGGCAGGAAATTGAAATCAAGGGAAGTAAATCGGGACAGACAGTATCAAATTAAACAGTTTTCTGTGATTGACAAAACTAGGCAGACATAAATGAAAAGAATCAAATCATGTATTGAACAACAAAAGACAGTGTGTTTTCAAGAGTCATCCTAAAGTTCCATGGTGTATAAAACAATATTCTATGATCATATTGCATGTGCAATTACATTTAACTGCTAAGCTTTTATTTAAAAAAGAAAAAAAATGTATTAGAGAGAGTAATAAAAGAGCAGGAATTGAGAAGACAGAAAGTAACGATTTTAGAATGATCAAAGTTGACTGGAAAGCAAGAAGCCTGAAGAGAGTTCCAAAATCGAGATCAATAAAAGAAACAGCACGCAACTTAGGGTTACATGTATGAATTTCAAATGTAAAATGATGAGACTTATCTTTCAATCTGGTATAGCACTTAAATTCGTAAACCCGCGGTTCCAAAGGATAAAGTATATCAGAACCATTAGCATGAAAATATTTATAAAATATGTACAGGAAAGCCACGTTATGCTATAGATTCTATAATTTAACTTTTGGTTAAAGATTTTAACGTTTACTTCGATGCTTAGATTTTGTGATGTGATAAAAATTGGTACTCTAGAAGCTGTCAAAAGTATCTTGGGAGAATTTGCACAGCGCATATGCCTTTGCTCCAAAAAAAATCCCGAAATAATATTTAGAATATTTCTGGAGTATTTTCAGGTTTTCCATCATATATTTGGGACATGCGCAAAAGATCATATCATTTATAATGACGCTTCAAATAGGTCAAGTGACTTAATTTGCACATTGTTTTTTTTACACCTTATCAACACATGAAGTTCACTGAAACACATTTTGAATTGTAAGAATAATTACTGTTTTTTTTGTATTTCCTAATGAACATTTCATTAACAATTATATTGAAAATAAAAAAAAATATCTCTTCAGATAAGAGTCCCAGTGTTTGACACTTATCTGCGGGAAGAATCAAACTGAAATTGAAACTCATCCCTCCGTTTTCTCATTGTGAGACGCTTTCAATTACACCACTGCACATCCACATTGTTAGAGAACTTAACACCTCACAAAAATGCATATGATAGAGAAATGAGTTTCACAGGGAATTATGAAAACGTGGATCAATCTTCTTTTAGAAATCGGTTCTTCCATTTAGCCAAAAAGAAATCATTTTCCTACTAGACACTTGTTGATGATAAACATTGGATTTAGGATACGGATTCAAATCGAAGGAGATACTGGCTAAATCCCGTAAATCCTTTAATATTATTTTAATAGATGTCGCGATAATTTTATTAGTAATTATAAAGACAGAAGCAGACAATTGCTGTGTAGCGTTAAATTGATTGATTATTCTGAATAATGGGTTATAAGCCAAAAACATTTTTCTGAGTAAGAATATCGATTGATTTTTACCATGTATGTTAATATTTAAAATCATTTTGCTAATGCGATGCAACAAAAAATTCAGGGAAAAAGACGGGATTCTTCTACATACACCCTCTACTTGATAAACCTGCCATCTTCAGAAATGTTTCGTTGTTAGAAACAAATTTCGCTTAGTCAGCGATGCCAAGAATTTCAAGTAAAATTAATCAATTCAAACGTGTGTAATTTTACACACGGGGTTTAACTGAAATTTGATCTGAGGTTTACTCTGTATAATATTTGAATAAAGTAATTAATATTCAGAAGGGAATTTGGTCCATTACAGTGAATGGGATTACAATCAGTTGTTATGATATACATTTTTATATCATTAATATCCTGGCCTATTCATTTTACTTTTTAATTAATTATTTTATACTAGACTCCACTTCAGAGTCTGTCTATATTTCTGAGATGAGGTATTATGTACAGTATTTACATTAGTCGGACTATTGTCCTCATCTTTGTCGCCATATTTGTCACAACGTTTCGGCCGTTGTACGCTCCGGCCTTCTTCAGGTGGTTGGAATTTCGAACCGAACCCTTTATTTCGATCACTCAAGGACACATGGTACAGTGGATAAAGGCGTTGGTTAGATCCAGTGACAGACCCAAAGAGTGTGAGTTCAATACCCGGTTCAGGCAGTGGAGAACTTTCAGAGGGAAAATTACCAGGAGATAACTGATAACTGACATCCATCAAACATGGCTCGTGGAACTAGAACAGTCTACCCCAGTGATCGAAATAAAGGGTTCGGTTCGAAATTCCAACCACCTGAAGAAGGCCGGAGCGTACAACGGCCGAAACGTTGTGACAAATATGGCGACAAAGATGAGGACAATAGTCCGACTAATGTAAATACTGTAGACTCCACTTGTACATGGATGGAGTGCCACTCAAGAGAGAGGGTTATGTTAAAATGTATATAAAAATTATATGAATGAAAGAGGTAAGAAGATGAGATTACAAGGATTAGAGGGAGAAATAATGATTAACACTTGGGTCTAAGATATTAACATTGTCGTATTCATAGAAACATTTCCGCCAGAGTATTGTTCCATAGAACTTCTTGGCCAAAAGCTACCATAGTGAAACGCACTGTTGAGGAAAACGAGTGTGAAAAACGAAGAAAATCATCTTCAAATACAACTGTACAAACTTAAATAATTTTATTATTGAGTATAAAATAATGTTTGTTTTCTTTCAAGTTGAAAGAAACGAGTTATAAAGTTACTAGCAAACAAAGTTCATGCGAAAAATATTATTTTACAACACAAATGGAATGAATTGTGTAAGTATAGGGTAAAAATAAGTGTAACATTATCATAAGAAAACCGTGGATTTATGTGTGTGTGTAATGTAAATTTAGCAGCCGTGTAAGCTGCACAGACGATAATGAAAAGCGATAAAACAGCTTTTATAATTAAACTTGGTTTATTTTACGCTTGGATAATTTTATAATCTAAACATTTCTAAATGGTTTATGAAAATAATTTAAAAGCGAGAAATAATTTACAAAAAGAACTTATTACTCAAAAATGTTTCTGGAGTATTCGATAGTTTGAGAATTCCTTATTGTTTACATCCCCGGTCAAAGTTATAAGGAAGACTAGTTTATTAATTTACGTTATGCTATTTATGAGAAAAAAATCGGATCATAGCAACTTAAAATTTAGATTTATTAAACGCAGAAATTTTGTCTTTTAATACATAGATTTCCTAATATTGAATATCGATTTTTAGGAGGGAAGGATTGTTAATCCTTTTCTAGAAGTGAGCCTTCATTTTCTAGCAAACGACGTGAAGGGTAATTTGCTAATCGGTTAACAATACTAATGTGGAAATTTGAATTTGACCTTCGTGTGATCATACAGAATTGAGATACTTATTAATCTATTGTTTTTTTCCTAGAATATTTAACTGGGTTCTAGAGTTCTAAAGTTTCGAATTCGAAGGAAATAAAAGGGATTCGACTGCGTGGAATTAGCTTTGCACGCCCAAGCAGTGAAGGCTCGAACTGGTTGAATCGAAGAATATATTGAAATAAGGAAAGAATAGTAATAACTTTTTGACTGAACGTCTGTGGAACATAGGCAGCAAAATGAAAACATTATCTTCCCTCGAACATCTTCAGCACGTATGTGGCATCAATACTTCATTTCTGGCTTAATCACACTCTTGTGAGGAGAGAGGATGACAAAAAGGTTCTGGGTACTTCTTGTAAGACAGGAGGAGACGATTATTCTTCCAGCAGCGTTATCAATGGATGGTATGTATGAGTTCCACTTGATGTCTTGAATAAACTTGAATCCCAACTGACAAGAGCCCTAATGTTATTTCATCAGCGTCTACGAATTTTGAACACCTAAAACGATTACATAGAAAAGAAAATCGTAAAATCCGCCATTAAAAATAATATAATTACCAGAATTAAATGCAATTAGAGGGATAATAAATATTCCTTGGGATGTGCAATATTTTAAATTACTGTTCACAACACATATGCCTGATTACAACGTTCTGATAATTCATGCGAAGTGTTAAATTTTTTCCAACTTAGTTTCATGAACATTGTCGAAAACCGAATAGCATAATTAATAACACATACACAAAAGCTAATCATTTACAGTTATATCGATTTTTTTCAATAAATCCTTAGAAATTCTCAGTGTGCTTGACTAAATAATCCCAATATGACAATAATGATTTTGTAACGCATTTCATAGATAAGTTTCTCACCATTGTTCAGACTTCCGATGGTAACTGTGATAAATCATTGAAAATTTAAATTGGGTCTACGCTTGGCTATTGTGGATTGAATATTGAGTTACGATCTTACAATGGCTTCCAAGCTCGGCTTTCAATGAATGATCGTGTTTCTTTTGGAATTTGACTCATAATGTATCGCTCAGAATATTCTTGTAGTGGTCGTGCTTCCTAGTAAAAGCTTAAAAATGAGATTCCAAACTTTTCTTGAACCAAAAGTTTGTTGGTGTTGAATATGAGCAGACACAACGGGGATATTAATGTTTCAAAATAAATATATTTTACGAAAAAATATTGGCGATTTATTTTCGTTGTGCACAGTGGAGTAATGCGTAGCGGTTCGGACTGAGGAAACGGAGAGCCGAGTTCGAATTCCAGTCGAATCCATTACATTCACTTACGTGCTATTACCCTGGGAAAGGTATGAATCCTCTTCTTCTCCCTCCTAGCTATGGGTAAATAGCAAGACAGACCGGGTTGAATGGCAACTGGTCTACGCAGAAAGAAATGGCAACCTACTGCAGGAAAAATCCCCCTCGTCAGTCATGTATCGAATGATACATGATCGCCTAAGCGTGTCTCACGCATGGCACATAACTGACTGACTAACACCTAAAGTGTTTGAGAATTAATGAATATATAATTCACAGTTGGTTTTCGAATTGCATTCTTAATGCATGTCATATAATTATATGATTTTGTCGCTTGTTGTTCTGCTTGGAGATTAACGTATATAATACTGCCCTGGATTTAATAACTTAGTCGCTTTAAAAAGTTCATGGAACTTACCGTTTGCGATATTCATTATAAGAAGTCAGGAGGATGCAACAGATAAAAGGTTGTAAACGTAGCAAATAAGATTAGTGTACATATCAGAAGAGATATGAACAATTAACGATAATTCCTCGAATCTTTCTTTTACTTTTATTTTTTCCAGAATATCGCACTTCGGTTCTTTAAAATAATATTAGGTCATCCCATAAGTTCTGTCCGAATTTTAACTTTTTGTTAAGATGAATGAAAGTTAAAGAGTATTTTATAATGTCTAATGGAGCTGAACATTATTTTTATGTTTAGATGCATTTAAACTGATCAAATCTTAATTCCGAGAACAATAAAATTAAATTTTGTTTGATTAAAACCCTGCTAACATGGAAGTACCCAAGAATCATTTGAGGCACATAATGCTTTATGAGTTCAAGAAAGGAAACTCAGCAGCCGAAGCGGCTAGAAACATTCACTCAGTTTATGGAGAGGAATGTGTGAATGAAAGAACTTGTAGAAGACGGTTTGCGAAATTCAGAGGTGGAGATTTCATCCTTGAAGATGAAGATCGAACCGGACGTCCAGTTGAGTTTGATGAAAAACTTCTTGAAGTAGCCCTTGAAGAAAATCCTGCTTTATCAGTTGAGGAATTGGCAGTGGTTCTCAGTTCAAACTATACAACTGTTCATCGTCATCTTCAACAACTTGGAAAAGTTCCTAAACTTGGAAACTAGGTGCCTCATGAATTGTCTGAAAACAACCTAAAATGCCGAGTTGATATCTGCTCTTCTCTCCATTCTCGCCAAATTGTTTCACCTTATTTGGATAGACTTGTGACTGGCGACGAAAAAATGGAGGGAATTTTATCGAAATGTTAAGCGTCGTAGACAGTGGCTTGGTTAAGGGGAAGGACCCTACCCAAGGCCGAGAAAGGAACTTCATCGGAAAAGGTTCTTCTTTCAATCTGGTGGGATTGCCAAGGAATAATCCACTTTGAATTCTTACCACCTAATGCAACAATTAATGCTCAAATATACTGTCAGCAATTAGAACGTTTGAACCAAGTTTTGAGGAAAAAAAGACCTGTTCTAATGAATCGAAAACGGGTGATGTTTCATGAGGACAATGCGCGACCCTACACAGCAAGAATCACGTCACAAAAGATCGAAGAACTTGGTTGGTAGTAAATTCCTCATCCACCTGATTCTTCCGACCTTGCTCCTTCAGACTACCATTTGTTTCGTAGCTTACAGAATCATTTGGAAGAAACAGTTTTTGTAACACAGGAAGAGGTTAAAACTGACATTTATGAGTTCTTCGAATCAAAGCCAAAAGAATTTTACAGTAATGGAATTAGTAAGCTTGTTAATAGATGGAAGGAAGTCATAGATAATCAGGGAAAATATATTGTTGATTGAATCTGTGATTAAATGTAACATTTGGTCACTTGTTTTCTTTATTCAAAATTCGGACAGAACTTATGGGATGACCTGATATATATATTTTTCCCTTAATGTTTAGAACAATAAATTCAACGGAATATTTCACGATGATATCAAGATTATCAGTGGTGACAGCTGTATCTGTTCATCATCTGGCAAAACATTATTTTAAGGAGAAGCAGATTTCAATCTGTGTGCGCCTCCAAATACTGCACACACAACTTGTTCCTTCCTTGATAAATTAACGAACGTTTTCCTTGGGAATATTTCGCAGTTTGCACAAATAGCATCGGAAATAGTATGAAAATTCGAGAGTATCGTTTGTAAGGAAGATTTTATCCTGATAAGAGTGACAAATATAATAGTCTTGCCAAAGAGCTATAAATATTCACAGAATATGAAAATGATAGTAGTGCCCATAATTATAAGAGCGCTTGAAACTGACTGTATAAACTGTATTAATTAGAGATACGAAGAAGAGTTTAGACTGTCCCACCGCAACATGACTTAGATGTCAAAAGGCAAAGAGTAAAAACAACATAAATTTGAGGGTTTCTGTCTTATAATTCTCAGTCATGATAACATGAATTCCGTTTTAAATATACAAATTTTTTCATAAGTTCGTCCCAAGTAAGACGACAATTCCACTAAGGCCGAAGGGGTTACTGGGAGTGAAAGAGAATTAAAAGATTTTAGAAGGATTTAGAAACCTGGTCCTAAACAGGGAACACTGGATAGACCTATACCCATATTTAAAAGACCGGGGAAGAGTTGGAACCGGACGAACCTGTCTACTTCTATTTAGGGGGAAAATAATAAAGAATCAGCAAATAAAATTTCAGAGTTCAGACCGACATGTTAGAAGTATAGAGTTCGATTAGACTTTAGAAGAAAGTGGAAATCCATATATACGGAAAATGCACGAATAATAATAGAAAATAGTTAAAATAAGAAGAGGAAACCAATTTATTCATTGCAATGAAATTATCCTTGAGACTTCCTTACCCTTCGGCAACAAATGACGGATTCGGTTTTCGTCTTAAGAAAGCAAACGTAGGAACGTATCTTAAAATATGCATCTATCTCGACTAAATATCTTGGTTTCTAATTCATAAGTAAAGTCTATAATTATTTTCGCTGGATTGACGAATTTAAACCGATATGTCTAGATGAAAATGCCTTTACGCGCAACCGTGATCAGTTTATTTTTTTGCTATTGTGTTCGAATTGCTAGTGACAGTATATCCAATTCTTAGCTTGGAATAATATTATACGATTGAGCGATGTCTCTAGCACAAGGCGGTTGTTGGTTAAAAGTAGGTACTCCAGAGGAAAACAAAAAAAAATACCTAATGCTTAAAGATGAATTTTCAGAAATGAAAAACCTTTCTTGAAGAATTTATTATAGTTTTAACTTCACGCTAATAGATTAAATATAATATTTCCAATAAGCAAAATACTTTGCTGTATTTCAAAGACTAACTTAACCTGACTGGAAAGATTTGAAACGAGCACGGGGGAAATACATATTTATTCTCTCATTTACGTCTTTCCAGTTCGGGGCATTGTTATATCCATGATATAACAACACTGATATTTCAAGGAAGTAGAGGGAATAGCTAAATGGAAAATGATGACAAACATGCTTAGCTTTCAGAGACTTTTATATACTATGGCATGAACAAAAAACATCTATAAACATATATACCCATGTTCCACGCGGAGAACTTTATATCACATATGACTACATAGCAAAGAAAAGTATGAGGACGAAAAAAAAACAAGATATTTGAAGATATTCCTAACCTGGAGAAGACTCCTGGTTTAAACGGGCCGCATTCATCTATGTTCGAATGTGAAAAGGCATCATGTGCTTGTAAGCTGGAGAGACATATTTAGCGTCAGCCTAGTCTAAAGTTTCATTCATCTATGTCCCAAATGGCAAACGGCATCATGTGCTTGTAAGCTGGAGAGACATATTTAGCGTCAGCCTAGTCTAAAGTTTCATTCATATATGTCCCAAATGGGAAACGGCATTACGTGCTTGTAAGCTGGAGAGACATATTTAGCCTCAGCCTAATCTAAAATTTCATTCATCTATGTCCCAAATGGGAAAAGGCATCATGTGCTTGTAAGCTGGAGAGACATATTTAGCGTCAGCCTGGTCTAAATTTTCATTCATATATGTCCCAAATGGGAAACGGCATTACGTGCTTGTAAGCTGGAGAGACATATTTAGCGTCAGCCTAATCTAAAATTTCATTCATCTATGTCCCAAATGGGAAAAGGCATCATGTGCTTGTAAGCTGGAGAGACATATTTAGCCTCAGCCTGGTCTAAATTTTCATTCATATATGTCCCAAATGGGAAAAGGCATCATGTGCTTGTAAGCTGGAGAGACATATTTAGCCTCGGCCTAGTCTAAAATTTCATTCATCTATGTCCCAAATGGGAAAAGGCATCATGTGCTTGTAAGCTGGAGAGACATATTTAGCCTCAGCCTGGTCTAAATTTTCATTCATCTATGTCCCAAATGGGAAAAGGCATCATGTGCTTGTAAGCTGGAGAGACATATTTAGCGTCAGCCTAATCTAAAATTTCATTCATCTATGTCCCAAATGGGAAAAGGCATCATGTGCTTGTAAGCTGGAGAGACATATTTAGCCTCAGCCTAATCTAAAATTTCATTCATCTATGTCCCAAATGGGAAACGGCATCATGTGCTTGTAAGCTGGAGAGACATATTTAGCCTCAGCCTAATCTAAAATTTCATTCATCTATGTCCCAAATGGGAAACGGCATCATGTGCTTGTAAGCTGGAGAGACATATTTAGCGTCAGCCTAATCTAAAATTTCATTCATCTATGTCCCAAATGGGAAAAGGCATCATGTGCTTGTAAGCTGGAGAGACATATTTAGCGTCAGCCTAGTCTAAAGTTTCATTCATCTATGTCCCAAATGGGAAAGGGCATCATGTGCTTGTAAGCTGGAGAGACATATTTAGCGTCAGCCTAATCTAAAAATTCATTCATCTATGTCCCAAATGGGAAAAGGCATCATGTGCTTGTAAGCTGGAGAGACATATTTAGCCTCAGCCTAATCTAAAGTTTCCTTCATCTATGTCCCAAATGGGAAAGGGCATCACGTGCTTGTAAGCTGGAGAGACATATTTAGCCTCAGCCTAATCTAAAATTTCATTCATCTATGTCCCAAATGGGAAAAGGCATCATGTGCTTGTAAGCTGGAGAGACATATTTAGCGTCAGCCTAATCTAAAATTTCATTCATCTATGTCCCAAATGGGAAAAGGCATCATGTGCTTGTAAGCTGGAGAGACATATTTAGCCTCAGCCTAATCTAAAGTTTCATTCATCTATGTCCCAAATGGGAAAGGGCATCATGTGCTTGTAAGCTGGAGAGACATATTTAGCGTCAGCCTAATCTAAAATTTCATTCATCTATGTCCCAAATGGGAAAAGGCATCATGTGCTTGTAAGCTGGAGAGACATATTTAGCCTCAGCCTAATCTAAAGTTTCATTCATCTATGTCCCAAATGGGAAAAGGCATCATGTGCTTGTAAGCTGGAGAGACATATTTAGCCTCAGCCTAATCTAAAATTTCATTCATCTATGTCCCAAATGGGAAACGGCATCATGTGCTTGTAAGCTGGAGAGACATATTTAGCCTCAGCCTAATCTAAAATTTCATTCATCTATGTCCCAAATGGGAAACGGCATCATGTGCTTGTAAGCTGGAGAGACATATTTAGCCTCAGCCTAATCTAAAATTTCATTCATCTATGTCCCAAATGGGAAAAGGCATCATGTGCTTGTAAGCTGGAGAGACATATTTAGCGTCAGCCTAATCTAAAGTTTCATTCATCTATGTCCCAAATGGGAAAGGGCATCATGTGCTTGTAAGCTGGAGAGACATATTTAGCGTCAGCCTAATCTAAAATTTCATTCATCTATGTCCCAAATGGGAAAAGGCATCATGTGCTTGTAAGCTGGAGAGACATATTTAGCCTCAGCCTAATCTAAAATTTCATTCATCTATGTCCCAAATGGGAAAAGGCATCATGTGCTTGTAAGCTGGAGAGACATATTTAGCGTCAGCCTAATCTAAAATTTCATTCATCTATGTCCCAAATGGGAAAAGGCATCATGTGCTTGTAAGCTGGAGAGACATATTTAGCCTCAGCCTAATCTAAAGTTTCATTCATCTATGTCCCAAATGGGAAAGGGCATCATGTGCTTGTAAGCTGGAGAGACATATTTAGCGTCAGCCTAATCTAAAATTTCATTCATCTATGTCCCAAATGGGAAAAGGCATCATGTGCTTGTAAGCTGGAGAGACATATTTAGCCTCAGCCTAATCTAAAGTTTCATTCATCTATGTCCCAAATGGGAAAAGGCATCATGTGCTTGTAAGCTGGAGAGACATATTTAGCCTCAGCCTAATCTAAAATTTCATTCATCTATGTCCCAAATGGGAAACGGCATCATGTGCTTGTAAGCTGGAGAGACATATTTAGCCTCAGCCTAATCTAAAATTTCATTCATCTATGTCCCAAATGGGAAACGGCATCATGTGCTTGTAAGCTGGAGAGACATATTTAGCGTCAGCCTAATCTAAAATTTCATTCATCTATGTCCCAAATGGGAAAAGGCATCATGTGCTTGTAAGCTGGAGAGACATATTTAGCCTCAGCCTAATCTAAAGTTTCATTCATCTATGTCCCAAATGGGAAAGGGCATCATGTGCTTGTAAGCTGGAGAGACATATTTAGCGTCAGCCTAATCTAAAATTTCATTCATCTATGTCCCAAATGGGAAAAGGCATCATGTGCTTGTAAGCTGGAGAGACATATTTAGCGTCAGCCTGGTCTAAAATTTCATTCATCTATGTCCGAAATGGGAAACGGCATCATGTGCTTGTAAGCTGGAGAGACATATTTAGCGTCAGCCTAATCTAAAATTTCATTCATCTATGTCCCAAATGGGAAAAGGCATCATGTGCTTGTAAGCTGGAGAGACATATTTAGCGTCAGCCTAATCTAAAATTTCATTCATCTATGTCCCAAATGGGAAAAGGCATCATGTGCTTGTAAGCTGGAGAGACATATTTAGCCTCAGCCTAATCTAAAGTTTCATTCATCTATGTCCCAAATGGGAAAGGGCATCATGTGCTTGTAAGCTGGAGAGACATATTTAGCGTCAGCCTAATCTAAAATTTCATTCATCTATGTCCCAAATGGGAAAAGGCATCATGTGCTTGTAAGCTGGAGAGACATATTTAGCCTCAGCCTAATCTAAAGTTTCATTCATCTATGTCCCAAATGGGAAAAGGCATCATGTGCTTGTAAGCTGGAGAGACATATTTAGCCTCAGCCTAATCTAAAATTTCATTCATCTATGTCCCAAATGGGAAACGGCATCATGTGCTTGTAAGCTGGAGAGACATATTTAGCCTCAGCCTAATCTAAAATTTCATTCATCTATGTCCCAAATGGGAAACGGCATCATGTGCTTGTAAGCTGGAGAGACATATTTAGCGTCAGCCTAATCTAAAATTTCATTCATCTATGTCCCAAATGGGAAAAGGCATCATGTGCTTGTAAGCTGGAGAGACATATTTAGCCTCAGCCTAATCTAAAGTTTCATTCATCTATGTCCCAAATGGGAAAGGGCATCATGTGCTTGTAAGCTGGAGAGACATATTTAGCGTCAGCCTAATCTAAAATTTCATTCATCTATGTCCCAAATGGGAAAAGGCATCATGTGCTTGTAAGCTGGAGAGACATATTTAGCGTCAGCCTGGTCTAAAATTTCATTCATCTATGTCCGAAATGGGAAACGGCATCATGTGCTTGTAAGCTGGAGAGACATATTTAGCGTCAGCCTAATCTAAAATTTCATTCATCTATGTCCCAAATGGGAAAAGGCATCATGTGCTTGTAAGCTGGAGAGACATATTTAGCGTCAGCCTGGTCTAAAATTTCATTCATCTATGTCCCAAATGGGAAACGGCATCATGTGCTTGTAAGCTGGAGAGACATATTTAGCCTCAGCCTAATCTAAAATTTCATTCATCTATGTCCCAAATGGGAAACGGCATTACGTGCTTGTAAGCTGGAGAGACATATTTAGCCTCAGCCTAATCTAAAATTTCATTCATCTATGTCCCAAATGGGAAAAGGCATCATGTGCTTGTAAGCTGGAGAGACATATTTAGCGTCAGCCTGGTCTAAATTTTCATTCATCTATGTCCCAAATGGGAAACGGCATTACGTGCTTGTAAGCTGGAGAGACATATTTAGCCTCAGCCTAATCTAAAATTTCATTCATCTATGTCCCAAATGGGAAAAGGCATCATGTGCTTGTAAGCTGGAGAGACATATTTAGCCTCGGCCTAGTCTAAAATTTCATTCATCTATGTCCCAAATGGGAAACGGCATCATGTGCTTGTAAGCTGGAGAAGCATATTTGTCTCCTATTCCCCAACTGAAAATCGATTCCCGCCATTGGGTCACTCTATGGGGTGACGTCACGAAGTTATCGTCATGTGACCGCGAAATTTATCTTCCAACAAACGGATATCTATCCCTACAGATTTTGTGTTAATAAAATAGCTGATTAGCGCCCTTTTTGTAGTTGTCTTTCATCGCAATGTAATTCCCTTTATTTAAAAATCTTCCCAAAAATAAAATACTTTTCAGAAACGTTATTTGAGTAATATTGATTGTTTTAAAATATAGTTAATTAAATTTGAAAAAGATAATATTTACTTTAAGTTTAAAATATCGCGGAAAAGAAGTTGATGACATGTCTAATGTTGTTCTGCGGATATTAGCTGTAGAACCTAATGGAAGAAAATGACGTGAGCGACATTTTTTATTTAATTTTTGAGTTCTCAGTAATCTAAAAAATATTTACCGTAACCTATTGTTTTATAGAATTTTAGAAATTTTAGCTTTAAATTTACTTTTTGATCTTATTTTCTGATAATTTCGTGTATTATCGTACCTACTTACAAAAAACGGCACTTTTATAAACTAGAAAATTAAAAAATATTTTTAAAATATCGATGTTTGATGTTTTGTATTAAACTTTTTAATCTATGATTAGTAAATATAGTTTTCACTTATTAATAATATCATCAAAATCGTTGAAACTAATACAGAATATTAAAAGATTTAAAACTTAAGTGATTTTTCTAATGAAAATTTTTAAAAATGTTAATAACTCTTAAGAAAATTCATTATACATCGAATTTTTCTTCCCGAACAAAATAGACTTTTTACTCTATCTTATTTATAAACGCAATTAAAAAGTTTTTCTAATTAATTAATTTCATAGTTTTATTGCATTTTTTATATTACGATTCTGAGCAGAATTTTGGTTAATGGTATTTCTGTTTGACAAAAGCAAACTGATAGTTTACATTCTCAAATATGTCTGCATTTAACTAATTTTAATTTCTACAAATTTTATAAAATTAAATGGGAGCAACAGATGTAAAAATTGCCAAGCTATTCTAAAAGTACATATTTAAAAAATAAAGTCATTCATTTGTGAATAATTCCTGAAAATTTCATAAAAAAAAGACAATTAGTTGATTTTTGTAAGAATTTCGATAACAATATTTTCTATAGCAAAAATACGCTAAATTTATATTAATCTTTGGCCAATCGCTGAAGTAAAAAAACAAAACATGATTCTTAAACATCTCGAACGGGCTGGTAAGGATTACATCTTAAATAAAATATTAAAAAATAATTTAGTCTTTCATCTTAATAATAACATATTTTGGCGATAGGAATTTGTTTTTATAAAATTTGTTTTTTTGTTTTATAATGGTATGTTCTTTCTAGAACATTCTTAGAGTTACCTAGTTAAAAGATATGTGTAAGTTTTCAGAATACACTGCCTCGAGAACTCAAGCGTGAACAGAGCTTTCTGTGTGTAAAATAATGTATCATTAAATTCGCCGGCGGCGCGCTCGCACACACACACACACACACACACACACACACACACACACACACACACACACACACACACACATATATATATATATATATATATATATATATATATATATATATATATATATATATATATATTGTTCTCGATTACAATCTTTTTAATGTCTGTTATAACATCTGCCACATTTACAGACAAATATACAGATGAATTCTGGGATATTTCCTAGCCAATAAAAATGTACAATACCCATTCTTACCGACACATGTTTTCTTTCTAACCTTGAAGTCAGAAGGCTATAACACCTTGACTGTACACCTTTTGCGTGTGAACATTTATTCTATTTTGTCACATTTTTATTCTTTACTTTCTTATAACTGTTTTGCTTGCCCTGCGTTGTCTTGAATTATATTTTCTTGTCTGTTATTATTTTACTCTGTTATTCCTCTTCTTTTTATTATTAAGTATGTTACATTTAATAAGACCAGCTTCTTCTACTCATATCGTCAAGAAAGGAAATATAGCTACAAAGACGCAAGGGATAACTGAATTTGAAATGATATGAGAAAAGAAAAATATTAAAAAGAGAGAAGATAACAATATTGGATTTATTGGATTTATATTTTTGAAGATCAAAATTGGAAAGTAAGTAGCTGGAATATACAGGGTATCCATAGATTCTCAATTAAAAATATATATTATAAAGGCAACTGATGAAATAACTTAATCAAATTTGTTCTATGTATGACATAGTTATCAAAGTTTTTAATCATATTGAATTTATGTAATTCAGGTATTTTGTTGAGGAAAGACGTACAGTCAATTTATCCCCTAACATTTCCAGACCGGTAGATTGGAAGGGATGGCCCAATTCCCTGACCACCTTATTCAACAGATATCTCTCCTCTGGATTTCTTACTATGGGGTTATGTTAAAGATATAGTGTATCGAACAAAGATACAGGACATCGCAGATCTACAGCGAAAGATCACTGATACCACTGTTATCATTAATGAGGCTATGCTAACCTTGCAAGAATTCGAGTAGTGCCCATATAGACATGTATTAAATAAGTAAAACAACTTCAATATCTACGCATTTTGTAACGATATCCACATATTTGTCTTTTACTTTGTTTTATTTTAATTTTTAATTTTATTTTAAGGAGGCATTATTGACACCCTGCATTTCCACAAGCGAGAAGCCTGAGAGAAGTAGCTGCCACCACAGAATTTACAAAGTCTGCAGAAAAGTTAGTAAAACTATGCACCAAATATAGACAAAATATCTCTAGGAATAAAAGGAACATATCCTGTTCCCCTGCTAGTCAATTCTTTTTGTTTTGTTTTAGCTTATATCAGGTAATCCTTGATACATAATAACAATAATACTGAATATATATTTTCATCTTTTCGTTATAGTTCAACGTTAATGTTATTTTTGAAACAACATCTATGTAGTCTTGCTGTAACTGACAACAAGCATAGATATATAGACTAACTTTGTTTATCCAGTAAATGAAGACAGACACACTCATAGTATTTGTGCGATTTGTCACTATTAGAATTGTATAATTATGGAAACATGGATATCATTCTGTTTCCTGCACCTGTGTGAGAAAAAAGCCTCCTGTTAGGATACAATAATGATAAAAAAAAATTATATAAAATGGCTGCTTGTTTGTTACTGCTGTTATGACTGATAAGCGCTCCATATATCTTTCTGAGTGCGAGTTTATTTTATCTTCGTACGTCTATTTTGTTTTATGTTTCTATTTTCCGACATTTCTGTGACAGATTAACAATGTTTACTTTCGAGAATAAGCGAAATAAATAGAACAATATTAAATTCTGAAGTCGAAAAAAAAAACAGAAAAAAGACGAGATTGAATAATGTTATTTTGTTTTTATTTTCAGGGCTTGAACTAATGTTATCTGTAATAGTAAAAAAAATGCCGCCTATGCATTTGAGAATATGCGATAAATCCTTCAGGGAAGATGGGAAATATTTGAAAAATATGGTCTCTTTTTAATTTGCTGTCATGCGAAAAAATATAAATTAGCAATTGCGATATGGTTAATCGATTTTCATGTGGATACAATAATATATCAAGTGTAAAAATTACTTTGCTCGATGTTATTGCCATATTTATGGCTAACTTCTTTTCCCGTCAAGTTTGTTTTGAGAATTAAAGTAATACGATAATAATCTGCTATTGTTTTCGATAATTGACACATAGACGGAAATATTGTCGCAAATATCTCTATGATTTTCTTGCGGCAGGGATTGATTCTTTCCTTGTTAGCTTGGAATTCTTCATCTGGAAACTAAATAGGCGCGAACTCGAAAACATAAGCCATTGAAGTCTCCTTCCACTTATGATTCGTTCATTCCACCTTCTGTATAGGCAACACTAGCTCGACTTGTCGTAGAGCACACGTATATCACTCATTCGTACTTACTGAAGAATGAAGATCAACCAACATGTACAACACTGCAAGATGCTCTCAGGGTGAAACACATGTTAACTGAATGTACTCACTATGACATAAATTCTACAAGAATTAGAAAAATTTGAAAATTCTGAAACTGTTAACATAAATCCTATTTAAAGAAATAGAATTATAACAAAATAAAGGGTGTTCCAATAACTTGGATCGATTTTAATGTGAATTAAGTTTAAGCGTCTAATGATTTTTCTTTTCAGATTTGGCGGACATTCGGTCTGTCTGTCTGTCTGTCTGTCTGTCTCTCTTTCTATATATATATATATATATATATATATATATATATATATATATGTGTGTGTGTGTGTGTGTGTGTGTATGTGTGTTAAATATAAGTTACTCTTATTTTGTATTTATATTTGTTTCTTCAAACGCACTTGAAACACTGTAATATAGTTGAAACTCACCTTTAATTCTGAAGACATATCTCGCTAATCATTGTTCTTTTGTTTCTCTACATAAAGCAGAGTACATATGAAATGAAATAGTATCGACAAAAATGAAGTAAAATTTGAGTTTAATTTCTTTATTATCTTAATTTTCTTATGGTTTTAATTATTCTCATATTATATTAATGCCTCAGCTATTTCTAATTCCAAACATATATAACGATATTAGATTGCCTAGAAAGAAATGACGATTTGATAAACGCATACCCTCTCTTCACCACTGTGAGTGCACACGTATACAATATATGCATAAGTATGAAATCAATGTAATTTCGAGAAATCCATGTTCATGAATTTCAGTCTTCCATATACATGAAATTTATTTGCCAACATGAGAACACGTAGCAATCTTATTCATGCTGTAAAATATTATAAAAATAACACTAAGTTGTCGAAATACTTTGTATGTATTCGTCAACAAATTGCTTTCCGTTCATAATCTTTAAGACTTTCCTTCTTTACCTCCAGTAGCTCTGAATCCAATTCAAAATTATACAAAAAGGAAAGCTATATTTCGACGAAGATTCGTTTATTAAAAATTCGGCAGTTTTTTCGTCCATGTCAGAAGACATAAAGAAAACGTATTTTTGAAATAAGGTCTGATAATTCTACTACCGGCTTAATTCGTGTAAAACAATAGAAATAGAATATTACTAAAAACTTTCAATTAAAACATAATATATTGTACTTTGTTCTTCCATGTATATGTATGTTATTAACACATACATACAATATACATACACAGATACATACGCAGACACACACGCTCACACACACACACATATATTCAAATTCAAATGAATAAAATTAAATCTACGTTTTAGTGTTCACATACAAATACATACATATATCCTTTGGTTTAAGAAAAAACAGTTCTCATTCTAAATATCAGAGCTGTTAAGCATATATTAATTAAAATACATAATATCCCACATCAAGTTTCATGCCTGGTGCAATCATCAGGTAGTGGATAGTGTTTACAGTTTGGTTATTATTTCTGGGTCTCTCGGAATACGTGATGTTGTTTGGATGAATTATTACTGTTGTTAAACATTTAATTAAACTCTATGTTATAATTTAAATTTAGGCTCAAGCTTACCTTTAGAGTTGAAAATATAAATTAGAAGTTGTCATGTTCATTTAACAAATGACATTTTCGGACGCTGTTGGAGGTATACGTTTGGAAATCAAGGGCGGTAACATTTTTCTGCTACAAAAATAGTGATAATATCAACAAAAATTAATAAAAATTAGTAACAGGATTTGCAGTGATAAAATGATAATAAGAGTATAATAATAATCTTACGTAACCAAAGCTAAAACATTCAGCTGGGAGCTATAAAAGTAGCTTATGTCTTTCAGAGAAGTTAATGATCCTAATACAGGCAAAGCTAATAAGTTAAACAAAAGAAGTGAATTAATGAGAACTTATATAACTAGAAATAAATTCTGACTCAAGCTCGTTGACCCAGATTAATATAGTTTTGTCAATTTCGGACGCCATAGATACTGCTTTTAGTTTTGTTATTATTATTATTATTATTATTATTATATATATATATATATATATATATATATATATATATATATATATATATATATATATATATATATATGTTTTCTTATATTATTAATGTTATTATTACCATGCCCTCTTATATTATTTTCATTTTTTTTACTATATCACCATTATTCTTTTTTTAGTATTACTATTATCAATATTACTTTTTTATTATTTTAATATATTATTATCAAATTTACCACTGTAGATCTTTTATTCATTTTTATTAATTCTATCTCTAACTATTTTTTAAGCAAAAAAATAGTTACTCGCATTGATTTTCAAGCATATGCCTCCAACAGCGTCAGTAAACCACATTTTTTTTAAAACGAACATTATAATTTCTAATATTTATTTTTAACTTTAAGTGTAAATTTGAGTCCAAATTTAAATTCTAAATTAGATTATAGTGCAAATAATCATTTAACAACAGTAATAATCCATCCAAACAACATCACGAGTCGCACGAGACTCAGAAATCTGAACCAAACTGTAAGCAATATTCAGTATCTGATGATTGCACCAGTCATGAAATTCTGAGTCGTACTCTCAGTTGGTTCCACATTATCATTCCTTCAATCAAGTAAAATTGATAGCATTTATAAGTCGGGGAGAAGAAAATCACATAATAAAGGTGTTGACATTCTGCACTATTTCAAACAAAATGGTAGGAAGGATGTCCCCGTGAATACTATTAAGGCGATAACAGCTTTTTTAGTTGTTGCCGCTTATGAAAGTTCGCAAGTGGCATGGCTGCTTTTATTTTTGGTACACGTCTTTCTTTGAAATTCACTACCGATAGTTTACACGCTGCGACACACAGGTTTCCTTCGCACAAAGCCTTTTTTCAACCATTGATCTGAGAAAGATTTTATATACAGCTGAAAGTCTATAAATTTCTGTACGGGTTTGCCACTATGCAAAACAACCATATGAAAGTCTCGACCTGACGAGTCTATTTATAGTCAACGACGAAATTATTCATACACCCATCAATTTTGAATTGTTTTTTTTATCCCTTTCTCAGAATTTAATACCGGCATGATGCCATAAATCCAATTCCAGATTATGGATTCTAATTTGGAAATTTTTATCTTGAGTACCATTTCTTGGAATACTTCATAGATAATATTTTGATCAAGATCATTGTTTTCTATTTTAACTAATAATACCTATGTCATGAAGAAAACTCCGTCCCCACTCATCGTCAGTATATTTGGGAGCAGGAGCGGGAATCGGAATCGTTGTTATCTAATAATAAAATCGTTTGGAATAGGATTCTTAAATCTGTGGATGGAATGCTTAAATCATCAACGTCCATATATTCATATCTACGTATATTCACGTGACATAGTCTAGGTAAATATTAAATAGATCGGAGCCTTCAATTCTGATGTGGGATAATGTTTATTTATTGGGGTCCTCACCATACGTAGAATTTTTGCGAGGCGATCTAAAGCATCTATCAGATCTGTACATTAATTTGAGTCAGAGTTTGGAAGGCACTATTTTACGGATGAAAATAGGAAGTTTCTATTTATATGGTCAAAGATATGAGGGCGACATACCACATTTTCTATTAGAGATATATGTAATCACAAGGAGTTTTCTGATGGCATATATCTACCATTAAGTCCCTTACCAGAATGTATACCAAACTGAACGCTTGGGAGTTGCCTTTCATAAAACAATGAGAGCCTAGTTAATACAATGTACATTAGTACTTTAAACATGCTTAAACATTAAGCCATATATTTACCTTCACAGGTCAGGTAGTATAATCATCTCTCAGTTTTGTCTCTCTCCGAACAGAGACGCATCTGCGGAAAAAGTACTGAGAGTTGCCCGGTCCTGGAGAAGCGTTACCCGCGGTAGTATCCCCCGCATTGCTCTCGAGATGGAGGATCAGTAGTTAGAGAAATGCCAGCGCAAAAGACGGTTGCGGAGATTGGGCAATTTTCATGCTAGATGCAATCGTCAGGACATGACGATTGCATCTAGCATGAAACAGACTGTCGCCTCTAAGTGTTGACTTCTATGTTCACTTTTATATTTATTTTATATTTACACACGCTCTATCTCTGATATTGAGCACTTTATCCCATAAATATAGCACACTTTAATATTATAATTCTTCATATATATATATATATATATATATATATATATATATATATATATATATATATATATATATACATATATATATGTATATATATATACATATATATATAGTCTAGTATATATATATATATAATAAGCTTTTTATATACATATATATATACATATATATATATACATATATATATATACATATATATATATATATATATATATATATATATATATATATATATATATATATATATATATATATATATATATATATAATTAAATATAACAGACAATGAATAACTATTATGTCTGATAATGTCTAATGTTCGAATGTTTGCTTTAATTTCTGGTGAAAAAAAAACAAAAATATGTAGATATTTTTTATTAATTTGGTCCTTATCTTTCTTATATTGGTTATACAGACATGAAACAAAGATATCCACCATCAAATATTTTGACATAGACAATTGCTATGCGACGATAATGGTCGTAGAATAGCAGACACAGATAGTAAATTCAAAATGCGGTACTATGACTTCATACCACGCGATTGACCGAAAAGTTTTACACATTTATAGGTTGGAAATGGGGGTGTAATCTGGGGTCTTTTCTTTCGTTATCAAGTGGTCACTACTGTGATGACAGTATGAATGCTTATTATATTTCATTTTTTTGAGTCGTGTAAGTTTTTGTTGGGAGATATTTGTCTGACTACAATGGACTTTATTTCTGCGCTCTGTTTTTTTATTACTATTTGATAAAACTTATTGACTGGTGTTATAGTTACAGTCATTTTGGTGTTAATTTATTTTTGGTTTTCGTTGATGTTTCCTTATAGCGTCACTTAGGTATGATTGGGTTGTATTTTAATTCTATAGTTTTATACGTGTCTGTAATTAATTTAATTTGCTAATAGATTTTATATGGTATTATGTAATTACTTATATATCGTATTCTGGAATTTAAAAAAATATACTTTAGGATTTAATTTCTATTTATGTTTTCTATCCATTTATAAATTACTAATTTTTTTTGGCGGTGTCTACAAAACACCATTATTTCAGTTCTTTGATTTAATATTGTTTTGTTCTTTAGAAACTTGATAATGTGCAGTTTTTCATGTAGATTTTTAAATAATATAATTTAATCTCTACTTCTATATCGAGTACTGTTTTTTTTTCAAAAATAAAAACGTAAATACTAAAGAAATTTGGATCATTAATCTAACTGTTCATTACTATTGCATCAATATATACGCACACATACACACACACACACATATATATATATATAGAGAGAGAGAGAGAGGGAGGTTGAGAAAGCGAGACAGAGAGAAATGCAATTCGATATAAAATAACCTAAAGACCAAATGTAAAAATGGCTGTCCCAAACTAGAGAGAGTTCTATATACTAGACTCAAATATAATACAGGAAATGAAGTATACTTAGAGGAAAACTTGCAATCCATTGTTAGAGAAAAAGTCCACAAAACCAACTTATATTTGTAGTTGGTCAGCCTAAGGGAACATTAAAATCAATCAATTATCTTTCTTCATTATATCTTAATATCAAGATGTTCTTTTTTATATAATAAATTGCCATTTTTTAATATAATCTAATTAATAATCTATTTATTAATACACAAAGGGATTATATAGTTTTCCAATATCTCTTTGATATTCTGACTGAATTGTTCTTGAAGTCAACGTTCGTGCACACCCATTAACTAACATTATAAAAGTTCTATTAAATCAAAATTTACTCCTTTTGATCTAACAATAGAAAATGGCATTTCAATTGAAAACGATAGTGAAAGATAACGGAAGAATAGTCATAAATGAATACACATATAATGCGCTGAAATGTAATGAATAAGTTTAATAGTTTTTAAATAATGTTTCAAGTTTTCCCAACAAATTATTTGTTTAATAACCTAAAAGCAGCAGACATTTTCAAAGTGCGTTTTGATTTTGTTTATGATGTCATTATTAACGTTAATGCTCATTCAGATGCAGTTTATGTTTGTAATGCATAAAACGAACTTTATATCTGTCTATGGAAGGTTTTTTGCTAAGTCCTTCTTAACGAGTTTTTTGTATAATGAAGGCCATTGTCAATTGCCTGATTCCGATGCCCGTTACATCATGGAGACGTCCCGAAAGGTTAGCTTCTTGGTTGTGCCCTTTTTACTGTTTTATATTAACGATATATCTGGTAACCTTCTCAGATCGTTAGTAAATATCATTGCAAGTGAGAACAGCGTTTATGAGCTCGCCACCATTGATCTAAATGACGGGATCTTGGTCGAGGAATTCTCCACAGGGAAGAAACTTGTTTGTTATTTTCAATACCTCAGAAACCAAGCAAGTAAACTTCATCGTCCCTGGGGAGACACTAAATTTCCACCGGTCATGACGAATGGATACACTCTCAAAAGGTTCCTTCCTTCTAACGTTTACTGGGATGCTTGCTCACCTAAATTGAAAGTAGCCCTCAGATATAGGATAGATGGCGAAATACGCTAAAATGTACCCAGCACCCTATCAGTCAGATTTGATACATGACTGACGAGGCAGATTTTTTCCCGCAGTAGGTTGTCATTTCTTTCTGCGGTAGACCAGTTTTCATTCAAGGATATAGAATCCGTCCTGTTATTTACCCATAGTTTGGAGGAAAAGAAGGGGCTTCATACCTTTCCCAAGGGAAGTGAAGTGAATGCAATGGATTCAACTGGAATTTGAACTGGGTTCTCCGATTCCTGAATCCAAGCCGCTCTCCATGACTCTACCGTGCCTTCTTATACCGTTTCAAAAAGTACCTAACTCGATTTTCCATACGCCATCATTACACGAGTTATATAAAATCAAAAATGGATTCGATATGTAGGTAGGAGCGCACAATGTTCTCTATCTAAACCAAACATATTTAAAAAATATTTAGGCACTCTTGGGTGTGATTAGTTATTGTTAATCCTAAATCGAATATATCAAAGACGAAAAGTTACTTGCCTAATATATTTAAGTAGAAGACGTACTGACAAGCTATACACCGAATTTCAAACGTTTTAGATATTTACAGCTAAGACTCATTATGTCCTATACACGGGTTTGAATCATTATCATTTAATCATATTCAATTTGTTAGAAGAAATTTTCATTCAAACAGCTTCTTCCCAAAAGTATCTACTATGTAGAACAAGATGTCAAAGTATGATTCCCTGTTCACCAATAGATTAAGGTCTTAAAATCTATGTTTAACCGATATATATCCTAAATAACCAGATAGTCGGCACTTCTGATCACATCGTATTATGTAAATGTAATTACCTTATTCAGTAATACAAGATAATTTTTTTGGAAAGCATGATTATAATTAATATTTGTTTTTTGTTTTTCGTTGCATTTTAAATATATCTGTTACATTAGTGTTAAATCGTGAGATTTTAAATATACAATAGAATGTTAATTACAAAAAATTCATTATACCTAAATGAAAAATATTCACACACACAGAGTCAGAAGGAAATAAACCACACACACATACACAAATAAACATAGAAACACACACACACACACACACATATATATATATAAATACACACACAAACACATATATATATATATAAATATATATATATATATATAAATACACACACTATATATATATATATATATATATATATATATATATATAGAGAGAGAGAGAGAGAGAGCAACCTCGCTTCTCGAACGTCCCACCTGTTGAATAAATCGATTTTAGAACAGAAAATTCGAGATGAAATGCCTCGTTTATCCAACAAATTTTCGGTTCTCAAACCACATTGCCGAACCAAGTTAACACGACCAGAATAATTTCTGAGTCGACTGCCGTGTTGTATACATTCGTGTGCTTTGCTGTGTGTTTTTTTTACTCATTAGCCCTTAGTCATGGCTTCAAAGGAAGCTAGCAGTGGTACTGGAAAACGAAAATAAAAGTTGAGAGAAAAACACTTTTACATTAGTCGGACTATTGTCCTCATCTTTGTCGCCATATTTGTCACAACGTTTCGGCCGTTGTACGCTCCGGCCTTCTTCAGGTGGTTGGAATTTCGAACCGATCACTGGGGTAGACTGTTCTAGTTCCACAAGCCATGTTTGATGGATGTCAGTTATCAGTTATCTCCTGGTAATTTTCCCTCTGAAAGTTCTCCACTGCCTGAACCGGGTATTGAACTCACACTCTTTGGGTCTGTCACTGGATATAACCAACGCCTTTATCCACTGTGTCATGTGTCCTTGACAAATATGGCGACAAAGATGAGGACAATAGTCCGACTAATGTAAATACTGTAAATAATACCTCATCTCAGAAATATAGACAGACTCAGAAAAACACTTGTTGATGATATTGTTTCGATGGGAAAAGACTATGAGCTTGGCTGTCAACAGTGAAGATATTGAAGAGCTGGTGGAAGACCACCGTACGGAGATTACCACCAAAGTGCTCTTAAAACCTGAAAATGAAAAGCAAAAGTCTTTGGCTGAGGAAATGTCTCGAGAGGAGGAGGAAGGTAATTGTGATGCCGCAAGTTCTTTAATCAAATCTATCTTTAATCTATGCTAAATGGCTGATGTGTAAAGTTTGGTGGGAAAATATCACCCTGCTCCAATGGTGGAAAAATAGAGCAGTAAACGCTCTCATTGAAATTGTCACGTCTCATTTTAGAAAGATTTTGCAACACAGGCAAAGACAATTAAGATTGGAATGGAAAAAATCCCAGAGAAAGATTTATCGGAGCCAAAGAGACAAAGAAGTGAAGAAACATCCGAAAGACAGGTACCAGATTTTTTTTTTATGAAAGGGAACTCCCCTTCTAAGAAATAAATTCTCCGGCTTCCCTCCCTCACCTCCATCTATTTATGCCATCACATCTCAACCAAATATTTATGAACATAATACAGTGTTGTTTTGTTACATTTACATGATATGATTTTCTTTTCATTTAAATATCTGCGTGTTATTCAATGTTTGAATGAACGTTTTTATACTAAAGTATATAGTGTAAGCAGGTAAATAAGCAAACATTTGGTGCTTAGAAAGGAATTAATCTCTTTTACATTAACTGCCATGGGAAAATTGTTTTCATTTTCGAACAATTCGGTTTTAGAACAGACTTTCAGAACAAATTATGGTGGAGAACCAAGTTTGCTCTCTCTCTCTCTCTCTCTCTCTCTCTCTCTCTCTCTATATATATATATATATATATATATATATATATATATATATATATATATATATATATATATATATATATATATATAGCTCCTGAAAAATTAATTTCGGTTGAGCCCTCTGGTTTGAGGTGTGAATTTGTAAACAGTGACTATTTAAGCTAATACTGCACGACTCTTCGACAGAATTGAGTCACTCTCAGTCACTGCGTGTTTATCCGAATCTAAAAATAAAACACGCTAAAATTCACCTTCAAGCCGTAATGTAAGCTGACGGCTTAGTGGGTGAAGTTCGGACTGACGCAAATTCAGTCGGGTTTTGATCCTAGCTAGAGGCAACCGGACGTCTAGTCACACTGATGAGATGTGAAACAGCGAAACAGTCTGTCTGTGGATGACAAATATATATATATATATATATATATATATATATGTATATATATATATATATATATATATATGTATATATATATATATATATATATGTATATATATATATATATATATATATATATATATATATATATATAAATATATATATATATATATATATATATATATATATATATATATATATATATATATTATGAAATAGATTATATCCGACAATTATTGTAATATATTATTTGTTTATACGTTATATTTATAGATACAAATCTTTAAGTAAATGCTCTGTTTATATGAAACCTTATTAATAATATTTACCATTGTGAATGTCCGAGAAATCTGAAATCTTAATACTGTTTACTATATGCACTGTTTACTTAAATATGTGTGACGATAAAAATAACGTATAACCAAAAAATATATTAAACTGATAGTTGGACTTCCAAAATATATTATGTCCTGCATTATGTCATTTGTTTGCGTTAACATTCGCTTGCAGGAGATATGAGCGTTCGAGGGGAATCCTGGGAAATTTGTAGTTTAAAAACAGTAATTTGACCTCGCTAACCAAACGCTACCACTGTGGATAAATAGTATAGCACGTCAGGCTATATGACGGTTCCGTAGAGGATACAGGTTCGATTCCTATCAGGGGACACGTTTTCTTTGAGATTAATCGGACATTCAGGTCGCTTAGTTGATACAAGTTTATTATAAACAGCGCTCTTAAATATCCGTGTCTATAAAAATACAGCATAAGCAATATATATATATATATATATATATATATATATATATATATATATATATATATATATATATATATATATATATATATATATATATATATATATATGCTTATTTAAGCGAAGTACTAGTTTGGTTGCACGGTCTCATCGTTTTACTGTTGGCTTGGCTATATATAAACAATATATGTTATAAGCTGTTTCTTCTCTAGCACTTCCCGCTTGTGAAACTCACTTCCGGATACTTGCTTCTCAGTCAAGTTTGATCTTCAAAAATTAAAATCAATGTCTACCGTTATCATCAGTCTTCTTAACCTAGCGATAAGTTAAAATAATCAAAAGATATATATATATATATATATATATATATATATATATATATATATATATATATATATATATATTAAATGAACTATTTGGTATCGATTCTTTTGTAATTATGGCATCATATTATATAAGTATTTTAATATTAATTTTAAACTTTTTTCCCATATATTTTTTAAAATACATAAACACAGACATGACTGCTATATGTGATTATATATAGCATGTGTTTAATACAATATGACATTTATCTGTCATGGTTTATTTCATTTCATAATTATTTTTATGTTATCTTTATTTTGCGCATTTTTTATAATTATCTTTTTTCAATTAATTATTAATTTGTTACTTTTAACATTAATCAGGTTGATTTAAATTTTGTGTTTTTTATTTCTTTTTATATTATCTGCTAATTTTTTAAAAGTCAGTATTTAAGTATAGTTTAAATATATATGTATATATATACATACATATATATATATATATATATATATATATATATATATACATATAATATATATATATATATATTCAAATGTAAAAGAACGAAGAATAAAATTCAAACATTCAAAACATTAATTTAAAAAGGGCTCAATGCAAGAGTATAGCAATAAATATTTATTATAAACTGTTACATTAGTACATGTAAATTACTACTAGAATATTGTACATTTTCCAACGTTTAATAAACAATAATGTCTCATCAGGTACTTTACAATGATAGTAATAATTACCATCATTGTTAACTACGTGATGTAGTAGTAATTTACATGTCCTCATGTAACAGTTTATAATATATATATATATATATATATATATATATATATATATATATATATATATATATATATATATATGATAAATATTGCAGATGAATTTCATTTCATGTTATTTCTATGTACATCTAAATCTAATATTTCTAAATCTAATATTTCTATTATTTTGATGTACATCTAAATTTTACTATTTTATTGAATTTTGAATATAATTATGGCAATATATTTAAAATGTAATGATATTTTTAAATTTTAATTATACAGAAGTGTATCTTATATTTATTAATGCAAAACCAATAAATAACAACCTTTCAGTATCTATAAATTTAAGACGAATATGAACAGAAACTAAAATGGACACAAAACAAACAATTTAAAATAACACACTCACCTGAATTAGTCACTCATTGTAAGGAATCTGATCATAATTTCTATTTAATCATACTGCTTTTATTAAAAGAGAAAGAAATTTACCAAGTCGGAAATATATAGAAAGTGCCCTGATTTCTTAATTGTACACCTACTTTTCTCAGCAAATCATCTGTTCTCACAAATTAGGATATTCGAAAACAACAGTAATAAAATAGATGAAGCGATGGGGAAAGAAATGTTCGGCTGAGGTGTACATCGAGATATATCGAACAAGGAACATTTTCAAATGTAGGATTTAGCGTTACTAGATTTTCAGATTTTCGCACTGGTGAATGATTATAACGGATATTCTGGTTTACATCTCCCCACTATTATATATATATATATATATATATATATATATATATATATATATATATATATATATATATATATATATATATATATATATATATATCTAGAGAGATAGATATAGATCGGCATGAAGATCATATTAAGTGAACCTTTTAGTTAACATGATGTCTTTATATGTAAAATCACAATATCACTAATAAATTTATATCACTCTTATTGACATTTCTTCACCTTCAAATATAACTAACTTTAAACAAAATTATATGTGTGTGTGTGTCTGTGTATTTGTGTGTGTGCGTGAGTGTGTTTGTGTATGCATCCAGCTGAAAAAACATTTCTATTTTACTTGCTGCACACATCCGTACAGTTTAATTAATTTTTTCTAACATTTAATCTGATAAAAAATTAATATTCATCGTCATATTTGTTCATGATATGAGGGTAGGGATCCTACGCTTCTTCCATCTCTTTAATAGGTACGTATTCCGATGCCACATTGGGAATGATCGTGGGGAGTGGTTTCCTATTACCTTATCCGTTGTTTGCCATTCAGTAAAATCTTTTCAGCAGATGGACTGTCACCGAAGATTAAGAACCTAAGTTGCCGTGCTATTTAACCCCGTGATGCTAGGAGTGAAATGGCATTCGAGTTAAGTGAGCGTTAAAGACGAGAAGGAAATCTGAACTCGAGCCAGAGATTTTACTATTCACACCCAAAATCTGATCTCATTCATGTCTCGATCAATATTGGTCGGCATATATGAAGTTATCCATTTTTAGATTCTGAATAAACTCGTTACAAAACCGCTAATAATTTTTTTTCTTTCTTTTTCACCAAAAAATAAAAAATAAATAAATAAAAATAAAGTATAAAATATATAAAACTGTTTCCCCGAAATATATGTAAATGAAGAAATATTATATCATGACTGAGAGACGAAGCTAGTGAATTGTTGAAATTCGTGAAAAACAACTACTTTATTTTCAAGAAGGTCAATTTATCAGAATTAGGATAGTAAAGGCGCCTAAACCGATTTGAAGCTTATCTGTCCATGTCAACTAAACTGTGATTTCACTGTTTCTGAAGAAGTGATCTCATGGAAGCAAACGACACGCCAAATTCTAACTGCTTTTTTTCAAGTGACACTAACTTCTTAAGTGACGACGGTTGAATATACCCTACATCCCAAGCACAATGGTCGTTTTATTTACTTATCTCTTTCTTTTTTTCTTTATTTTTTCTCTCATTTACTCTCTCTCTCGAAAAGTTGCAAGCATCTCTGCAATATTGTTATTTCCATGGAAAGTGTTCAACAGAACGTCAGTCTTTAGCGCTACCGGGTTCTAAACATCATGGCTAAGACCCGCCATACCACGGATATTGTATCAAACCACTCACATTCCATGGGTGTTCCATTGGTGAGATGTAAATTACACTCGCTTTTTCCCACGAACTGCTACTGTAATACCAAGATGATGCTTCCCCGATCAGTACCATCCTAACTTGTTCAAGTCTAGGCTTAGTTGTTACCTTCCTCATATATGTTCTAAACTGTGTCCCTTAACTCGAGTTGCTCGATGGCATAATACTGGGTGAACATTATTATAAAACATTATGCATCAACGTGCGTTTCAAGGTCTGTTACCTTAAATCCCACAAAAGGCAACATTGGGAAAACAAGCAAATATTAGAAAAAATAGGCTCAAAACTAAGAAACATGCTGAACATATAACAAAGGAAAAATACACAAGCAAAAATCAATTGGGTTAATGACACTAGTAAAAATAAAAAACTGCTCCTTCACACAATTATTCATAAAAGACTTCTCCCCGTCTAGTAATGAGCATACACTGAACAATGCCTTAAACTTAGCAATACAATAAATGATTATCCATAATTAGGACATAAATATGATTAAATACTGCAGAAAATCAATATATTATTACAATAGTAATAAATATGGACAAGAAGGGTCATAATAATAATAATAATAATAATAATAATAATAATAATAATAATAATAATGATAATAATAATAATAATAATAATAATAATAATAATAATAATAATGATAACTTTGATGTTGCAAGTGACAGCTATAATGGTGCTAGGTTATGTGAACGCATAGACATATACAACATCAATAAATTAACAAATAGTATTAACAAAAAACACCAGAAAAAAGAAATATAATTTGTTTCACCCCCACCTAAATCATTACAATAAAAACAAAAAATAGGCAAAGTATTCTTCAAAATAATTGTCAAATACTTCGCTAATAACTGAAAATTGTCAAAACTTTTCAACAAAATACAATCAAAATTAGTTGCATGTATAAAATGGAGAAAATAATAACTAAGTACAATAAAAAGAACAACAAAAGTCAATAAAAATTGTAATAACAATAACCTGCAGCAAAATAATACCAGTAAATGTAACTGCAGAATCACTGAAAATTCCCCACTTAACCATAAAAATGTAAATAATAGCGTAATATGCAAAGCTATAGTAACATTAACACAGACGAAAAAATTACATAGGCACGCTAGAAAAAAAAAAACACTTTTAAAGAAAGATATGATAACCACAAAATTTCATTCGAAAGAAAAAATGCAGATACAAAACAACACTATCAAAATACATATGGAGCTTAAAAGAAAACAATATCCCCACCAAAATCAAATGGGAAATTATATTAAGGGCTTCCCCATACAGTATTAACAGTAAAAAATTAAAAATATTGTTACGGTAAAAATTAGCAATAATTAGTTAAAAATAAACAAAAAAGTATTAAACAAGAATATTGAAATAATGTGTAAATGTAGACATATAAATAAATACTTACTTTGCCATCTAAGCCCTAACTAAAAATAACCAAGTGGTTATAATTAAAATAAATATAAAGTAAACTTTAAATAAAGGAAGAAGTGAAATAAATATAAATAAACAAACGAAATAAATACACGAACAAATATTAAGCATACGGATATATACACGTGTGCGTGCACGTACATATAAAGATATACATACATACACGATCACCAAACAACACACATATCCCCGCTAATTAATACCTAAATAATAAAAACCAAGGCAAAAACAAGTAAACCACAAACAATTAAATAATAATTAAAGATGAAATAAACGATAACATATGATATAAGCTAACACTTACTTATACATATAAAACATTTAACAATTACATATATGTGTATGCGTTCTGCGCAACTGTTGAAAAAAGAAGAAAAAGGAAAACAAGAAAAAAAGCTATAGAATGAGGGCAAAGTGAAAAAAAAGACAAATGATCACGACACCGTTCAGATGAACACACGAACGCGAACGCACATCCGCCGAGATGGACGGATGGCTGCACACGATAAAACGTACAGTCAAACAAAAAACACTGAAAACTTACCCCAATGATAAGTGTATAAAAGCAAAATATCATAAAATATATGCAGTAAATTGTTGATAACCAATGAAGAGTGGACGGTCAGGACCGCCTACGAAATATTGTAGTCGGCAGCTGAAGGAACAAGAAACTAAATGACAAAATTTTACTCATAATAATCCTATATATATATATATATATATATATATATATATATATATATATATATATATATATATATATATATATATATATGTGTGTGTGTGTGTGTGTGTGTGTGTGCGTGCGTGTGTATAACTGTATAACGCATGTATATAATTGTTTTTTCTTCAGTATTTTTTCAGATGGTTCAACTTCATACAAAATAATTGTTCTTTTTAAAGTTTTATTATATTTCTATAATTGCAGCAAAACTTTCGTCGTTGTGTTCGATATCTGTCAGACTAGTTACTGTGATGTCGTGTTT
>OZ038490.1:64854098-64894098 GCA_964036315.1 Acanthosepion esculentum
TCTGAGAAAGTTCCTTAACATAAAATAGCACTTTTTGATTCCAGACAGAGTTGTCCATCAAATAGATGAATGCAACATCATTTAAATTAAAAATAATCCTCAAACAGATGCGATGGGCAAAGCACCTGGTGAGAATATGATATAGCAGGATCCACAGAGAAATAGGGTAGGAAGAGGTTTAAGATAATCTGAAGGATAAACTGAATGTATTGCAGACGGATGTGCAGTATCAGGCTTTAAATTTTACAGAGTGCAGGTGATTTAATGGGGATGAATGATACGTCTTTAGAGGATGAATTTCTCAGGTGTGTTCAGATCAAGGAGAACACTGATATGGCACTCAATCTGATTTGCCAACTGATATGAAGCCATGAAATGTGTCATATGTGATCGCATGCAGTTGTTGAGGTTTTCAAACAACCTGAAAGGTCACCATAACAGCTAGAAGTCAGCTATGCCAATGTCCCTCATCCATCTGTCGACAATACTTGTGTTGCTTGCAAGACTGTTTACCGATCACCACCTGAACTGAGGAGGGTGATGGTAGAGTTGTAGGGAAAGCGTATCCAATCATTAAATCGAAACATTCAGTGGGATTTGGAACTTGGGAGGCGGTTTCTAATAGATGCGAAGCGAAGGTTTCTATTGCTTCGGTTAGATGCTTTGGTAAGATCGACATAGCAAGTAAATAATTGCTACTTAGAGATTTATGCATTTTCTTAGAGTTGTTCGATGATATAGATGCGATCAATATATCCATTAGCAGAACGAATACAAAATTGGGTCAAGAGGAGTTGACTTTCATTAAATAATGAGAGCCTAATTGATATAATGTTCCAAAATGCTTACATCATAATGGATCAAATTGAGATGATTTTGTATATATAACGTTCTTGTGGACTACACTTTTGTTTCCATAGTGCATTTTATATATATATATATATATATATATATATATATATATATATATATATATATATATATAAGATAAAGTAAACTCGTATTCCGTACCATGACTTTCTGGAGTCTCCGATTTGTCAACACTTAGAGGCGACAGTCTGTTTCATGCTAGATGCGATCGGTCAGGCCACGAGTGCTGTTATTTTTCTCGGCTATTTATATATACGGGTTAGTGGTGCATTGTGGGGAGTCAATTTTACCGGTTATTTTACCCGAAGTCGTTTATTTGTTTATTTATTTATTTGTGTCAAATTATTTTGATTGTATTTATTTATTTTTATTTTTTATCTTATATATTTATTTATTTTTTTTATTTGGATCGGTGTTTTTATTAACGTAGTAAAAATTGTTTATATAGCTTATTGAATAGTTTTGTTTTTGTTTGGGAAGATAATTAAAGCTATTTGTTCAATGTTGGGGTTGATTGTTGTGGTTTGTTCTAACTATTATTTTGGCGGGAACAAACTAAATAGATAATGAAAGTCTCCGTCTTCTTATTCTCATTATAATGCTCTGTAGGGTACATTGAGGTGTCCCTGGATATATATCCTCTTCGGAATTATCCATTCCTGTACAAACTGTGTATCAATGTATATATATATATATATATATATATATATATATATATATATATATATATATATATATATATATATATATATATATAGGCAGAAATCCTTCGTTTATGCATGTTTCATTAGAAACGACAGACAAGGTAGTACAATTGAGCTTTTTATTTAATTTTTCTTGTGTCCGAACAAGAATTTTCTTTACAGGACAAAGGGTGTGTAAGAACTGTTCAAATGTTTTATGTTTCCGAACGCTTTCGGCTATACCTTTAGCCATTATCAAGGATGAATCGATTTTTCAGCTTAATTGAGTGTGTGCATTATGTGTATGTCTATGTGTGTAGTAGGGATGTTTTTAATTTACGAACACGGTGATCACATTGTGGCTTTGTTCGTAGTTAATATTGTTACGAGTTGGCTTTTTCTTTTTTATTATTAAAGCGTCCCTTATTTTAATATTTTTTCTGCAGGTGTATGCAGTTAATATATTTGTGTTTTCTACGAGTATATTTCTAATGGAGTCCGCTAAATTTGTGTGCATGTTTAAATGAGTTCTAATGGAGCTGTGGTCAGATAGGTGTAACGTAAGACGCCTGGATAAGCAGGTAGTTATGTAATCGATGTAATTATTCATGAGTCCTGTTTGATCAGGAACACATATATATATGTATGTATTGATGCATGTTTCATTAAATAATATAGACACGTGTTGTCTATTTATTTTATGTAAATTCTTTTCATATCGTCTGATAAGCTTAATAACATTATCATTAAAAGAAGAACAAAACTACAATATTGATACATATTTTTTAATACTATCTAAGATTTCGGCTTGCATAAGCCATTATCAAAGATGACAATTACATTACAATATATTAACCAATACACGGACAAAACAATAATGATAGTCTGTTTATGTTTATATGGAATATTTCCAAACAACGACAAAGTCGTGCATACGAGACGCTGGAAGCGAAAATTGCACCACAGCTCATGACGTTACACATGACCACGCGAAAGTGAAAACGACAAGTATTAAGTATGGGAAACCGTTGGTATAAACCTGTGGTTTCTGTTATAAATTATAGACTTTTAAGAATATTTGTCCAGATTTCATAGTTTATTTTGTTCAGGTTAGGTTTCAACTGTTTTATATATTGTGTCCTTCATCAGCAGCGCGAGAAATAAACGGAAAAATGGGAAAGATTCACCGAGAGTGGCCGGTGTGAATCCTGGTATAGATAGTATTATTAGCAAAAAACTGATATCTGCCAGATTGCTCTAGAAATACCATCTACACAAGGATTAACACCGGCCACAAGAACAAGTCTTCCCCATTTATTTCTCACGCCGCTGATGAAGGACACAGGCGTGCCCCAAAATTTCGAACTTAAAACCGTAATTTCCGTGCTTCATTTCTGTCGTATGGTTAATAATTAATATTTAATAAATGTTTTTCGTATTGATCACATTGATACCCTTTCGTTTGACCTTGATATATTAACCAACATATCTACTTTACACGCTAAAAGAAGAACACGTAAACTCTTTCTTCTAATATATATATATATATATATATATATATATATATATATATATATATAATATGGTGATAAATGTATTTGTTGTATATTATTATGCCTTTATTCGTTGACATATAATAGCAAATAGTTATTTGAGATCGAACCGGAGATAATGACGTCATTACTGGATTCACTAACTGTCAGAGCAATTGATACAGATTTTCATTGCCTCTGCTTCATCCTTTCTCTTCTCATCGGAGCGTATATGCGAGAATAAAAGATGAAACGCCAAAATATACTATTACTACTTATAATAATAATAATCACAACCATATATGTGTGTATTTATCTTATGATTGGTTTCGCCTGGTCTAGCCAAATTACTTCATTTCCAAGTGAGTTGTCATTTACAATTTGGTCACATACAAAAAAGACCTTGCCGACTAGGCTACACATTATAACTTTATAGTTGTCAGTTTCTCAAAAGTGATTATTGGTTTGAATAAATAAGGACATATTTGTAATTTCGAGAGACGTACATGTGTATATATCGATTAATTTTAGCGCAGCATTATTACCAATTCTTCCTTTTTATCCTTCTTCCTTATCATTAAATATTATCTAGGTATATGTAAATTCTTTTCGCGTATATCTCTGTGCTTATAATACCTCGAGCACAATTCCTCTGAATTGTTGAAAATAAAAAGCGAATATTTTAAAATGCCATATATTTCTTTCACATGTACACATTCTATAAAAGCTGGTATAAAATTGCATCCTAGAATCAAGCAGAGACTTTTATTTTTTAATCTTTTTTTATTTCTTCTTCTTCTTCTTCTTCTTCTTTTTGGTCTTCTGTTTCGTTCTCTTCTTCGTCTACATCTACTTATTCTTATCCTTCTTCTTCTTCGTCATCATCGTTTTCTTCTTCTTCTTGATCTACTTCTTCATCTTCGTTTTCTTTATCATTTTCTTCTTCTTCTATCTCTTCTACTTCTTCATCTTCTACTTCTTCTTGTTCTTGTACTTGTTGTTCTTGCTATTCTTGTTCTTCATCTTCTTCTCATATATTGCTTGCATACAATATATAAAATGCATCATTCGTTTTTTATTTAAGCCTTTAAGCATGTCTTCTATTGAAAAGGTATTTGCAACCAGAAAGACGATTATGATTTTTGTCATAAAGTATCCACATTATTAAAAGTAGACTCGGCAATAACAAAATAATTCCATCGAAGTGTAATGTATTCCAGAGTAAGTACGTCAATGGTAAGGATGTGTGGACACGTTCTGATGGTTAATAGCTTGAATAATTGAATCTGTTAGATTAATCAACATTCCAGATAGCTTGTGTTAATTTCACACTGATATACTTAGGGAAGACATGAAGCCAGCAATAATTTGGCTAAGGATTTACTGGTTGCTTCTCGTGTTATGTAGACCAACGCAACTTGTCGAATCATATTTCCCTGAGAAGGACCCACAATAATACACTAGCAATCTGACAGTTCATTGATTACTTTGATGGAATTTGGAGTCGACGCTAATAGATATATGTCCACTCAGTGACGCAAGAATGAATTTCATCCTAGTATCGTAAACAGAACATAAACGTCAAAATAAAATATTTTAATACTGCATGCGTAAATTAAATACATATTTATAGTTTTAAATAACCTGAAAATAACGTAAAGGTATATAAACTGTAAAAAATAAATATATCAGTTTTTGAAATAAGTCAGTTTAATTTCACATGCTTTATGTTTAGATTTTGAGCTCTTGGGCCACGAATCCAGGGACATAACAATCGAATCCAGAGACGTAAAAATTTAATCCAGGGTCGGAATAATTGAATCCAGGGAGGTAACAAGTGAAATTTCATGATTGATGATAGGGTTGATATTCACTGATGCCACCAAATTTTATCGAAATAGAGCATCAGGTAGAAAAATAGAAGTAATTTGGGGTCACAAATTCAAAGATTCAGAGTTAAGTTATGGTTCATTTTTGAACAGATTCAGCGAGTTTTCAAGCTGTCAGCAAGGCCTACAAAATAAAAGAGAAATAATTAAGAGAATTAACAAATTCTAAGGCAAATAATATGAGCCCTTACACCGAGAAAATAGACGAACATATATATTAATTTAGAAATTGAGTAAAGTTTTCAATACTTATAGGAAAAGTGAACTCTGTATAACAATGCAATACGTTTACTTGGTCCGAAGATCGAAATCTCTCTTTCGCCCCCCCCCCTCTCTCTCTATCTGTCTCTTTATCTCTCTTTTCAAATAATAGGATAGAACAGTCAGATTTATAATCCATATTTCTTTAGCATTTTTTTTATTTTTAAATAACAGTGCTCGATACAGAGTAGCATAATACAATAGTTATTTTATTTATTTATTTAAAAAAATAATAATTATAATACATAGCATTTATTTGAAAGCGCTTAGTATCAGTGATAGAGCTAACATATTTAGTAGGATTGATGTGCGTTTGTGACTCTGGGTTTCAAACCCTTGTCTGTCGATGGCAAAAGCGTGAAACCCAGATTCACAAACTCATATCAATCCAACTAATTCTATCTATCTATCTATCTATCTATCTATCTATCTATCTATCTATCTATCTATCTATCTATCTAAAGCCGGCTCGTACAAAAAAATAAGACCTGATAAACCCGGAATTTATGAACAAGGATCACACCATTCATTAACAGATTCGAAGTTGGTTGTAATTTTTTATTAAATATTGTTTGTGAGAGTGATTCTCGCCATATAACTAGCTTCAGTATTTGTTTTTCGTTTGAATCATTTACGTTACATAAATTGAATACGCACTACAAAACCGATATTAAAATAACCTGATCCTAAGTGCGACATTCCTGATAATAATTGTGACAATACTATTATTAGTGAACAATTTAGTTCATGCCACTTTTCTCCAGTACAAGAACGCATATTTTTCAAATTTAAAAAAATTCAACCTCAGCGTTGTGTCTGCAGCGCTCCAAAATTATTCTTACATTTAACAATATCTCATTACTAAAAAAGCACTCTTTCGGACCACAATATCTTTCGATGTCGCATTACTATTCGGAGTTTAACAAAAACACACTAATATGTCTACCTGAGGATGGTCGTTCGAAACGACTGAAAGCCCGGCTCGTACAAAAAATAAGACCAGATAAACCCGGAATTTATGAACAAGGATCACACCATTCATTAACAGATTCGAAGTTGGTTGTAATTTATTATTAAATATTGTTTGTGAGAGTGATTCTCGCCATATAACTAGATTCAGTATTTGTTTTTCGTTTGAATGATTTACGTTATATATATATATATATATATATATATATATATATATATATATATATATATATATATATATATATAATGGTTTTGCTTAATCAATCGCGTGCAATAAGAAACAGAGAATCGAATCTAAATGAGACGTGTCGAATATTCAGGCTGATAGACGAATATATATATATATATATATATATATATATATATATATATATATATATATATATATATATATATATACCATTTAATAAATAAACGGAACACCTATTGAAATATGGGTATCGACTAAAATAACGTTTATAGTGATAAAATCTGTGGGATTAATAAATAAAAATGAAACAAAATTACTAATTTCTAATATATATATATATATACCTATAGAATGTGCAAAGGATAAATTGTTTATATTATGCATAAATGAAAATAAAACTGACATCCCATTTTAACAGATATATTTATCAAAATTACATAAACATATTTGAAACACTAAACAGGAAATATATTCAATAAAATCGCCATTAGAATACCATGACCTCCAGAGGACTTTGCAATCTTTTCCAACTCTCCTGGGGGTTTTCCTGTTTAATTTTGTAATTATGGACATAACCCTTGCTTTCATATTTTGGTGTTACAAGGAATTTTGTTGGTCGCTCGTTCAACTGCGCACCACACATTATAATAAAGGGCTTGAAATCTGGGGAGTAAGGTGGCCAGATGTAAGGAATGATATGGTCGCAAAAATTGAATTGTCTGACAGCCATATCTGGGTACTCTTGGTTCTGTGTCATGCTGCAAAATCTTGTTGCTAGATATACGGTCTTCCATCAGCCATCCTCTTGAAACAGAGCAGCACTAAAACCTGTAGTCACTTGATGTAGGCATCTGGTTTGAGTCTGACGCGGTGTGGGAAGAAGATTGGAAGCATAACGTCTCCATCAATAGTGAACACACCAAACCCCTACTTACTCTTTCCGAATCCTCTGCACTGTCCTCGGATTGACAGCCAAACACGGAAATATTCGTACTGAAGATTTCGGCGCAAATGCCAAGCATTACTGCATTCGGTTTATAATTTCTCTCGTCATGAATTGCGCGATGGTGATCTTTTTTCACCAAGAGTGTGGCCAACTGAGTCTACTATACTGCGCAGTCGACAAAGTCAAAAACATACAATGCACATGCACGAAATTAAAATATAAAATAGTGATAATTTACACATAGAACAATATATATATATATATATATATATATATATATAAAAAAAAAACGCCTATTCCAATAGAAGTTAATGACACTTGTTTACAACCTCTTTCTCTTTTTTTCTCTCTTTTTCTTTTTCTCTTTTTTCAATATAGATTTCTCTCCATCCCACTTCCTAATCAAGATATAACTTCCGTTCACAGATTTAAAGTGTCAATGTCTAGATTTCAGCGAATATTTAAATTTGAAACAATAGAAATGTTACATCTAACTCAACGCTGTCTCGCTACCTCCCTACACTGCCCCCACTTCGTGAGTTTCCTTATTATTGCCCGTCATAAATGTGTAAATATATTTTCATTTTTTCATTTCAACATTTGGAAATAAATCTGATGATCCACTGTCCTTTGGAAGGGCTGTGGTGAAATAATTTATTATATGGAACCTTAATGTAATCTGTTTTTTATTTAAAATATATATATATATATATATATATATATATATATATATATATATATATATATATATATATATATATATATATATATATATATACATAGATATGTATGTATGTATGTATGTATACTTTAAAATAAAAGGAAGAACCATTCGAAAACGTATGTCAGTCTAACATGTTTCGCTTTTATAAAAGCTTCACCAGAGATCGAGATATAAATTGAAAAAGCAAAAAACAGAGTTCTGATTTTGGTTAGTTCCTATTGGTCAGATAGGTGATACGTATATAAACGCAATAGATAATAAATAAATATGTGTGAGGGACCCTTTGGAAATTAAAGTGTGTAATAGTGTATGAGTGTGCGTGTAAAGAAACGCTTGTTTGTCAAGATGTATGTTGGACGGTAACGTTAATTAACGTAAGTGTATAAATGTCTCCGTGAGGAATATTTATAATTCACGCTCATACATGCCAGTGAAATGAAGCGAAATGTTGCAATAATATTGTTTTTGTTCGGATGTTCATATTCTCGTCGATGTGTACGGGTGTGTGGGGAATTTCTGTTGTCGCCACCTCTGTGTGTGTCGGCGAAACGCAACAAGATATTGTAATAATTTTTTTAATGTTTGATTTATCATTAAATAATTTATCATGCGTATTTTTGAAAAGTATTTGTATATATTCATGAAAACATCTGTTGATTCATGAATAATAGATCTGTTGAAATATGGTGATGTGATGTAATATTTTAAGTGTCTGTTTATAGTTGGTAGTTATGCTATAAATATTTTCATTATATTTTTTCTACATAAAGAGTTATGTTCTTTTTAAATCAGGTTGTTATTAGAGAAATCAGAGTTAGTCCCACGTCGTTTCGCTTTGAATTAACTCAGCTATTGCAGTACACTTCATATATATTTTTGCAAGATCTGTAGTTGATTCAGATTTCATCCGACAAATAAGACGTTATAGTTAATTTAAAACTTCAAACAGATCAGAAGAAATATTAATTGAAAACAAAATTAATAATCTTAGACTTTAATTTCAAACATATATCTATCGTTTGTGAACGTCTGCTCAGAAATTACACACTGAAATTACTTACTGCCAAATGTGATATAATTCAACTAAAATTACTTCAGATTAAATAAGTATTTATTTTATATATAGATAGAAAAAAAACAACTTGAATAATATTTGACTAGGTTTACTATCTGAAGAATGTTGTCAGCGTTAGAGTTCGGATAAAAAATAAGAGGTCGGAGGGTGATTTTAGGGGGGTTATACATTCTATGCTTAGTGCTATGGGATCTTACCTGTAACGACATAATGAACTCTTCCTGATACTATAAAGACTTCGCCTCTCAAGAGAGAGGAAGAATAACAAAGTGTAACGAGTCGAGACGGAACGAGTAGTTCACTCTAAACCAGACTAACAGTCGTACTAACAGTCGTACTAACAAATTTCAACTTGTATTATTATTATGTTTAATATATCTTTGTTATTCCTAATCTTGTGTTCGTGTTGTTCTTCCTTGGTCCTAATCATGGACCATAACAGCGGTGCGAGGATATTGTACCATAACACTTAGTTAACACTTCTCTGTGTAGCTACCATAGCTATCAATATCTACTGTAGTTATATTTTCGTTTTAAATCTCCCAAAGTTTATAGCCTCATTAAAAACTGTAGATCGTATTTTGACAAAAACTGGGAATCTCAAACTTCGATTGACATAACTTCATTGTCAAACATTTGACATCTTTAAAATCAAGATATACACAAATATATTACTTATATATGGTTATGCTTTTTTATCTATATTATTTAAGCTCCATACAAAAACATTTTTGCACGCCGTTGTGTCTGTGTGGATGTAAGCGCTCGTCTCTTTGTGTGCTGTAGCGTAATTAACACCATAAAATTATATCGCGTATTGCAAAGCATATCATTGATTAGCTGTATGCATTTTATAGATCAAAAACTTTATCTCTCACCATCACACACCCTGGGCATCTGTCAGCGTTGGATATATGGTCTGGGGCCCCTGCTGGTTGCCTCAGGGTTCTTGATAAGATCCAGAGACGGATATGCAATGTGATTGGCCCTGATCTGTCATCTCGTCTGCAGTCGCTCTCTCAGAGATGCGATGTTGCATCGCTCTGCCTTTTCTACAAGTACTTTCACGGTAATTGCTCCGAGGAGTTGCTTTCGCTTGTCCGTAGCCCTCATGAATTTAAACGTCCTACGAGGCTGGCGTCGCGTTCCCACCCCTTCACCGTTGAAACTGTTAGATGTAGACGCCTCTTCTACTCCGATAGCTTCATGTCTCGCACATCTCGCCTACAGAACTCCCTTCCCTATTACTGTTTCCCTGACAAATACAATCTCCAACGGTTTAAGTGTAGCGTCAATCGACATCTCCAGTTGCCTTGATCTATCCACTTCCCTTCTCCAAATCCTTTCATCTTTCATTTCTATCTGCTCTCGCTCCAAATTTTCTGTAACCTCCTTGCCTTGATTGACCCTCCGTCCTTCTCTTTCTCCACATCCTCTCCTTTACCACTCCTATCTGCTGTTACTCCAACCCTTCTGTAACCCCATGCGTGATAGTGGCCTCCAGCCTTGCTTGGGGTGATACGCTTAAAAAAATATTTAAAAAAATATCAGTTGTAGTGCTTTTTTAGTAGGACAGACAAGCAGTTATGGAAGAGCGCTCTATGTATCTGTTTTACCAATTTTTGTCCGACAGTCATAGTGGTATACCAATTAATACATTTTTGCTGGATGTGACACACACGCTCGCGCACACATACATATACGCATTTACTCAGGCAGGAGCATGCGAGCGCCCACGCACACACGCACAGACATTATGAAAGCGAAAATGAATCAACCGTGCACCAATGAAAATTGTATATATAAAAGAAAAAAAAAACTATAAAATGTCAATTGCTGATATACCCTGAGTGGACGGAGTGATTGCTGGAGGGTTCTTCTACAAAATTCTCGAGTTGTAATATTCAAGGAAATACTAACCATCTAAATGACAAACTTTATATTCGTATTAATTCTCTCTTTATATACAGATCGAAAGTACATGTGTATGAAATAACTACGGCATATTCACTGTCTGTCAGTCTGTTTCTCTCTATAAATCTCTGGTCATCTGGTGATTGCGATTACGAGGACCGATGCTGCATTGTTCTTGGTTTATACTTTTATTTCTTTTCTGTCGCTTCAAATCTATTCATTTGGTAATTGTGATTTGTTTATGGAAGGAAAATTCAACTTCTGATGCGATGTGCGGATTGTCAACCCATCGAATTAAACCAAAGTTCCACGTAGCATGGAACTAGGCTTTAGAAAGAAGGCAGTGGACTTCAGGAGATTTGCCTTCGCATGTGAGGATGACTTATTGAGGCAGAGGCGCAATGCGGCCAGAAAAATCTACCGGCGTTAGAGTGTGTATTATGACAGAATGTATGTGCTGAGTAGGTAAATGCTATGGTCCTGAAACTTTACTAATGTTTGCCCTATTATTATTATTATTATTACTATATTATTATTATTATTATTATTATTAGAAGAAGAAGAAGAAGAAGAAGAAGAAGAAGAAGAAGAAGAAGAAGAAGAAGAAGAAGAAGAAGAAGAAGAAATGTAACTTTGAAGATCTTCAAAAAGCTATCAAAATACAAGGATCTTGAAATCGAAATCACAATACTGTGGCACATGGGAACATCAACACTTCCCGTTGTAATTGGAGCCCTCGGATTTGTTGGAAAAGTTTCCAGTAGACTAATTGAAGGGATCCCGGTAAGCCCATGCCTTTTCTCACAAGTACTGCCCACACCTTACGAAGGGCTTTGTCTATGTAAACTTTTTTTGTCAGTGGAAAACGTCATGATGCCATTTCTAACCTTAGGTCCCTGGGCGGCACCCGGAAAGAAATGAGTACACATCAGAAATCAAAGGAAATAAAATAATAATAATAATAATAATAATAATAATAATAATAATAATAATAATAATAATAATGAAGCCATTCCTGACCTTTATTTTTTTAAGGTTTATGGATGGGACCCGGAAGGAAATGTGGAAATAACGGTGAACAAAGAAAATAATAATAATAATAATAATAATAATAATAATAATAATAATAATAATAATAATAATAACAGTAATAATAATAATAATAATAATAATAATAATAATAATAATCCTTGAAAGGACCTTGAAATCGAAATCTCAAAAATGTGGCAAATGGGAACATCAACAATTCCTGTTGTAGTTGGAGCCCTTGGACTGGTTGGAAAAGATTCCAGTAGGCTGATTGAAGGGATCCCTGGAAGTTCATGCCTCAAAGAGATACAAAAAATTGTTCTGACAAGTACAGCCCACACTTTACGAAGGGCTTTATCTATGTAATTATTTTTTTAATTTTTTTTTGCAGTGGAAAGTGTCATGACGCCATTTCTAACCTTAGGTCCCTGGGCGGGACCCGGAAAGAAATGTGTAAACGCCAGATATCAAAGGAAATAATAATAATAATAATAATAACAATAATAATAATAATAATAATAATAATAATAATAATAACAATAATAATAATAATAATAATAATAACAATAACAATAATAATAATAATAACAATAATAATAATAATAATAATAATAATAACAATAATAATAATAATAATAATAATAATAATAATAACAATAATAATAATAATAATAATAATAATAATAATAATAATAATAATAATGGACATTGTCAGCGGTTGATTCCAAATAATGGTCCAATTCATCAGCCACCTAAAAATAGTCAATGGAATGAGAAATCAAAAGTAAAATGAAGTGAAAGACGTATTAGTTATATGCGCATCATACCATGCTGTACAAAAAGGACGTTTTTAATAAATACTGCCGACATACTACGCGAAGTGCGTATTATCAATCCATCTACTTAAACAAGATTTTCACAACGTGTTTCATCAAAGAGTTCCTAAGAAATAAGTAGACCTTCAGTTAACTTAGGTCTCAGGTTACAGATTTGGTAAATGATTGGTTGAAACAGTAATTAAAAAATGATTACATTATTAATACTACTACTACTACTACAACTACTACTACTATTAATAATAAGAAACCGCAAACAAAAAAGTGCCTCCTTATTGATATAGCAGTCCCTGCAGACAGCAATATATCTTTGAAGATTTTCAAAAATCCATCAAAATACAAAGACCTTGAAATTGAAATCTAGAAAATGTAGCACATGGAAACATAAAAAATTCATGTTATAGTTGGAGCCCTCGGATTGGTTGGAAATGATTCCAATAAACTCATTGAAGGGATTACTTGTAGTCCATGCATTAAAGAAATTAAAAATACAAACATTGTTCACACAAGTACACCCCACACCTTACGAAGTGCTTTTTCTATGTAAAATATGTGTTTTCTTTTTTTCTTTTTCTTTTGTTAATTGGTCAGTGGAAAATGATGCCATTTCTAACCTTAGGCGGGACCCGGAAGGAAATGTGTACACACCAGAAATGAAAGGAAATAATAATAATAATAATAATAATAATAATAATAATAATAATAATAATAATAATGAAGCCTATGGGACTACACACTGACAGAACAATCAAAGCCAACCGCCTAGACATTGTTATTAAAGACCACAAACAAAATAAGTGTCTCCTTATTGATATGGGAGTTCCTGCAGACTGCAATGTATCTTTGAAGATATTCGAAAAACTGTCAAAATACAAGGACCTTGAAATAGAAATCTAAAAAATGTGGCACATGGGAACATCAACAATTCCTGTTGTAGTTGGTTGGAAAAGATTCCAGTAGGCTGATTGAAGGGATCCCTGGAAGTCCATGCCTCAAAGAGATACAAAAAATTGTTCTGACAAGTACAGCCCACACTTTACGAAGGGCTTTATCTATGTAATTATTATTATTTTTTTTTTTGGAGTGGAAAGTGTCATGATGCCATTTCTAACCTTAGGTCCATGGGCGGGACCCGGAAAGAAATGTGTAAACGCCAGATATCAAAGGAAATAAAAAAAAAATAATAATACAATTATAAAAAGTTCAATACAAACACATACAAAAGTAGCACAGAATGAACGGACATATTGGTTGATTGATTCATTTTCTAATGTTTATTAACACTTTGCAGGTTAACCGAGAAAATCTTTTTAGATTGTAATAATTATTTTAGATAATAATAATAATAATGTAGTCCTACGGCATGGTGTAATGGTTAGCAATCCTGTATCGCTGAAACAGTTACGACTGAATAGTGAGTTAGATTCTCAGTAGGTGCTCTACACTCTCGGCCATGTGTCACATCTAACGTACGCTTAGAAAATATTTTTTTATATCCCTTGTAGCACAGATAAATTGAATTTCAAAAACTCCAAAATAATTGTGGTCTAAAGTGGGTCTTCATGTTGCCTGTTTTACCACTTTATGTCCTCGGCTAACTTGGATTGAATAAATGCAGACTACTTAGTTTATATCAGTATCTGCGTTAATTCAAAATGTTTTTTAATGAGAGTACTCAATAGTAATTTAAGAACATGTTGCTGTTTTTGCCCCATTCTTATTGAACGCTTTTTTCTGATCGATCAGCTGTGTATGGCTGCTAGTATAATAATAACACCAACGACAATATTATTTTTAATAATTTATTTTCTCATTTCAGCAGTTAATGTAATTATTCGGCAGTGTACAAACATCCTGGGGATAGAATCTTTGCCTGCATCCCAGTGACCAATTGATTATTAAAATCAAGCAATAGAAATGTAACAGTAAAATTACCTATATTAGTCACCATTCTTATTTTTCGGGCAGTCACGTGGCATACATAAATTTTAGGTACTTCGTTACAATCATTGTTCTTGCAATGTTTTAGATGAGCAGCTGAATTAATAAAGTAAAAATTCAAAGTAAAAATTCAAAGAAACTGAGGCTTATTTTGCAAGATATCAAATTCTTCAAAACCTGCATGAATAAAAAACAGATCTTTCTCTCCCTCTCTCTCTCTCTCTCTCTCTCTCTCTCTCTCTCCCTTCCCCATATATATATAGGAGGCACGGTAGAGTAATGGATAACGGCTTGGATTGAGGAATCGGAGAGCCGAGTTCGAATTCCATTACATTCACTTACGTGCTAACACCCTTGAGGAAGGTGTGAATCCTCTTCTTCTCCCTCCAACTATGGGTAAATAGCAGGACAGACTGGGTTCTATAGCCTCGGACGGCAACTGGTCTAGGAGAAGGACAACTCTGAATTCAAAACCTGCAGAGGGTCGTTTGGGGACCTTGGAGCATTCGTTGCACCAGGTCCCTGTATTCGTCCCTCCAAAAAGTGTGGATGGCCCTGCACAAAGCCTTCACCACTATAATCAAATCTTGTGTGGGTGTCCGGCTTTCAGTTTCTGGGAACTTATCTGTCTGGCCCTCATACGTCGAGTTCGACGGGAGAGTCCATTATATATATATATATATATATATATATATATATATATATATATATATATATATATATATATATATATATATATAATCTGTTTTTATTTATCTACATTTTTTTTTGATTTAGAGAAGTATACGAGATACTTAGTAAAAAGAAAAATGTATGCCCATCTCTTATACAGAAATGGATATACCAAGTACCTCATAGTGAAATGCATTGACAAAACAATCATTGTTTTCCGACGATATAAGAAAAATAAATTAATTAACTATAGATGACACATTTGCAAGTGAAAGCTTTTGAAATTGAAGTGGAAATTAAAAAACGAGCGCCATTTTGTTGAAATTGATATTTTAATGGCGTATTTAACTTGTGTATACCTTTTTCAGTTGTGGATGTTTGTTGTTTTAGAAATTATGCGAATAACATTCTAATGTATCAATGTAAAACGTGAAGTAAGACTTAGAGTAAAATAACAAGAACCTTAATTGAATAGACATGATAAATTGTTGACATATATAACTTTTAAATTTCTACTGTTTACGTATCATACAAGAACAAAACATGCTGCAGTAAATATTGTTTGTTTATGAGAAAACGTTATTTCTCGTTCATTCCGAATAGAACCAGAATAACAAAATTTGGACGTGAGAGAAAAGAACTGAATGGAGTTAGTATTTTATGAAGTCAACCGAACAAATAATTAATTTAGAGAATGAATTTCTTTTCTCGCACGTATCACCTGTGAAACACGCTCAATATAGCTTGCTTCGCTGCCACCAACACTCATTCAAAAATTTAAATGCAACGTCTATCGCCAACTTCTGTCTCCCTGAAACCAGTTCCTTTATCATTCTTTCCTCACTTCTCACTACACAATAAAGTATCCTTATACTCTTTCACTCCCTGTACCACTCTGCGTCCTAGTGGCATTATAACCTTGCTTTGTGCGGGTTGTGAAACGTACTATAAACGAAACACTGTCGGATAGAACGTAGGTCTTCTTTTAGATACGTTTTTAGAGTAACCTTATAGACAATTTTCTCAGCCAGAATCTGCCTTGACGTTTATAAGAATAATCATTCATTTAGACATTGAATATTGCTGTCACATCTGGCCTGGTGTTTTTAATATGTAACTAGAGATTCTTAAATATTTCCAAAGAAGAATCCTCAATTTTATCGTTCCTCAGATGGCATGTCAGCTTCAAAAGCTTTCCCATCGACATGAAGTACCCTCTATCACTTTTTAATAAATATCTTCAATGTTATTGTTCTGATCAACGTTCCTTTTCATTATCTCTTCTTCATGGACTAGCCTGGCAGTTATGTATCATCCTTTGCTAAGTTGAAATTAGTGGAATTAACCGTAAGTTTTATACTAACATTTTTTTTTATTTTTGCTTGTGGAACTCATCTTGCTTTCGTATCAACATAAAAATTGTAACGTCATTATCTGCATTTTTTAAATCCTGTTCTTTTATAGTCATTTCAAATGATTAGCGTTTTCCCAGTTTCTCTCAATATCAGTATCCCTTTCCGTCTTAGTGGCTTTATCCTCCTGCTCGGGCTGAAATTATTAAAAGAAGACGAGATTATGCTCTAATTGAAGACAGTTTCGACTTTGGTTCTATTTTTATTGGATTCTTCATAATTGACAGGAGTAAAATCTGTAATCACATTCGAACACCCTTAGATTTAAACCCCAAAAGGTTCAGTGAAGCGTGTCTCTCTTCTTTAGTTCATTACTTGAATATGTGAGTAATAATAGTTTTCCACGTTTTCCTGGTCTGTTCCCCTTTCCGTAAAATGTGCTATTTTCTGAACCGTCAGAAATATTTGAATTTTTTCAGACCAATGGTTAAAAATTGCTTTAAGCGAATGAAGCCTGAAGATCATGTCGAAGACCATACTTCTTCGAAACTTGTGAACTGACGCTACACAAAGAAGTGTAACAAACAATTGAAAACATATCAGCTGAGGACATTTAACAGAAGTAACAACTGAAACGAATATTACATATAACTCGATGGGAAACTGATACCATAATCAAGTAGATGACTTTCCTCAGGACGTCAGATGAAAGGTTTGGAATAAAGCCTCATCAGTGTTCGAAAGAACCATAACAGCTACTTGTCTTGAAAATCACATTTTCCTGAAATTTGTTCTAAAAGAAATATTTTACAGATTTCAACCAGAAATTATACTGGCTGATCGGTCAATGAATAATTTAATTATAAGGAAATAGCTAATGTTACGATTACCATCATTATTCGTCGTTCTGTACTTTTCCATATATTATGCCGAAGGTTCGTCTTCGTTAAGATTAAGGGTATTCATTAACTTGAAGCCATTGTTGTTGACATCAGTGTCCACTTTTATATTCATATTTAAATACGCTGTATAGCTAATATTGATCATTTTAATCATCAATATAGAATACCATTAAAATCTGCTTGTATGTTATATGTACATTTAAAATGCTATTTGGTACATTGAAGTTTCATTATCGGTAGATTATATCTATCGCCGTATACGTTATTGTCCTGATTACATCCAATATAAATACTTATCAATTAAAGGTCATAATTTAACGCCTCTGTTTAGTATACAAGGTGGGTAATGTATTTGAGGACATAACTTTTTGATTAATGCTGCAACTCATTAAAATTTATATAATTCTCTTTTCAGAAAAGTTATACGGCAAAAACTCAGCTTCCTCAAGAAATTAAAAAGCATGCTGCGATTGGGGCGTTAAATGACGAGCATAGTGATTTAAAGGTACACGATTTTTAAAAGTCGGCAGATATTTGGTCTACAAAGTTTGTAAGCAGTTAAAGACCGAATATAGAAACGCATCACCAGTACCAAAGCGTAAAAGCATTCCAAACGGTCTGGCATCATCAGAAGACCTGAATGAATCCAACGACATCAGCAGACCATTGATGACAATGCCAGAAAATCCATGAGGTCCCTTGCGAAAGATTTCCATGTGTCAAAAGAAACAATAAGAAATGTTGTCCACGAAATTATAAGACATATGGTATAGGAAGAAAATTCAATTTATGCCAGAGAAAAACAAAAGAAAATCGGGTAATCAGATCTAAAAGGCACTTAAACTCTTAACATAACAGTCCTGCAGAAAAATGAAGCGACTTGTTTTGATCAAGATAAAAAATTTAACAGAAAAAAGACAGACGGTTATGTGCAGACGGTTCGAAGTTCCAACAGTTATACGCACAAGATTCCCTGGGATTGTCATTGATTTGGGGGTTTGAGGACATATGAATAATATAATAGCTCCTCAATTCTTTCCCGAAGGACTTAGATTTAACTCTGCTGTCTACATTGATGTCCTAGAAACAGTTGTTAATCCCTGGATAGACAGTGTACACAATGGAAGGAATTATGTGCTTCAGGCAAGTACAGGCTCAAGTAACGCAGGAATCAATGGCTGCAAATTTTGATGATAAAATAGCCCCTATCGTTTTGCCTCCTGACTTCTGCATTTGAAGCGTTGTTGAGAGTGAGGTCAATGAACACCCCGAAAACGCCAAACATATTTTGAAAGAGGCCATAATCAGATCAATGTCCAATAAGAACCAGCGCCATTTAATTAAAGCATGTTGATGATTCGATCTCACAAAGCAGCAGTTATTAAAGCTTAAGGTATATTTATTGATAAAATTATGAAAAAAAGATAATACATTGCTGTGCTTGTAACATCTTCCAATAATAAAGTCATTATCTGTTATTATATATCTGTATATCTATAAACAAGAATCTGATGAAACCTGTATATTATTATATATCTATAAATATAGCCATATAAATTATATAATATATATATATATATATATATATATATATATATATATATATATATATGCAATAGCATTCAGAATCGTGTACAAATTCAATTAACGTTTTAACATAATGACACAATATACCTTTGTGAAAAATTCAAGTCGAATGTCTGTCGGTTTTCTGAAATTATAATAACATAAATGAATTCAATTTACACGTGGTTTGCCACTGGAAAATTCTTTTACTAGCTGATAATTAAAATATAGCGTGCCAATTTTCTCTTTTTATTAATCTAATCGGTGTTTTGCAGTAGATAACTGCTTCGATTACTATGCGAGATATTGCTGCTTGGAGCCCGTATTTGAAATAGAATTTTTTTTTCGAATTCTTTGTGATCTCAAACGTGCATTCGCTTTTGTACCACTGGAATATTATATCCAACAATAGAACTTTCTATATGCATACAGGCTATGTAAGAACTTGAATATTAACTCACTGCACACACTCTAAAGATTTCAACGAAAAATAGTTTAATGCAACAATGATCTGCAGTGCCGCTGAAAGGAATTTTATCTCATGCTTTCATGTATTTTGATATTTCTTCTTGTGCTATTCACTTTAATATTATACACGCTTAAGAGATTACTTGTTCGTGAATATCATATCTATTAAGTTCAAATAAACCTTACAAAGTTGATTCGCTTTAATATTGTCGCCATTAAATACATTTTCTTTCAATAATATTTTCTAGAGTCAGAAGATAATTATCTTTCGTGAACTTTTTATATTTAATAAAATTCTTTATATTGTTTTTATAGTTTAACGAGATTGTCATATTACACAATAACCAATGTTTATCATTACGTTACCCAACACTTTACATTTGGTGGAAAAATTACGAATGGTATCCGTGCTTAATCGCTTCTTCCAGGTCTTTTTTAGCAACGGTTTTTCAAGAATCGCAATAATTTTAAATATAATTTATCATAAAACATCAAATAACACAACGAAGAATCAGTCGTATTCCTACAATATTTACCAGTCTTTCCATATTCATTTATCTTTGGTCAGTGTTTTAACCGAAGACGGTAATGCAAAATGGAAATCCGAATACGCGTTTGAGATAGCGAAAGATGCCTCTCAAAAGCTAAGCCAAGTATTTACAAGCAATACTATTTTTGTTAGAAAACAAGAAAAGACTAATGAACTGTTATGTAATATCAGTCCTCCTATACGGCAGGGAATCATCTGCACACGGATGGTGAAGAAATTTGAGCTGATAAAATGGGGTTCTACAGAAGGAAGTTGAGAATACTATGGTCAGAACATACGAGCAACAAAAAAGAACACTTATACTTAACGTTAAAAAGAGACATTTTTTACATTTCTCGGAAAGAGGGCTTGGAAAATTAAAAACTCACAGGACATACAGCAAGTGGGACAGATGAAAACCGTTCATAACTTACATAACGGGCTGGGGTAAATGCATGGCAAAGTAGGAGAGACAAAAAATACAAAATGTTCTAAGACCTACAAATGACGAGACATTAAATTAAGGCATGATCGCCAACGGCTTGAAGGTACACTGCACATAGAGGAAAAATAAGAACACCTGTTTCATTATTGTTAAATGCGTTTCGTCTCGTTTTCTTCGCATTATTATTTCATCAATCCACGGTTCTCTCAAACATACTTTTCATTAACTTTTTTTAGAAGTATGTGTCCAACCTTATATATCATCATACAAGCATTTGAGATTTTATTGATGAAAATATATATTAAAGGGAAGATCCATATTAATCTGATATTTCTTCACGGCTTCTTCAATAAGACCATCTGTATTGCCCTTAATTAATTAAAGACTTTTAAGGTTGTATATGCTTAGGCTTGTCAGGAAACGAAATCTTATGTCTTCTACAATACGAACGTAATCACGATTTGCTGTATTTTATATAGTCTAAAGGAAAAACTTTGGTGATTCTTACTTCTAATTAAGGGGTTCTAAAAGTTTTCTTGATGTTTTCAACAACGTAAACCTGAATTTGTTCCTTCATATTTTTCAAGGAGAAATATGTTAAAGTTAAGGGTCAAAATCTGTATGTTGTCATATTTTTTAAGATGAAACTTTCAGAATATTTTACAGTTAATTTTAAAATCTGTCATCTTGAAAACCTCATTTTTAAATATTTAATCAATGGGCTTTTGCGGAAGTAATTTTTATATTGTCCTAGGAAGCCGTAATTTTACTCACACGAAATGTAGAGGGATCACATGACTAGTAAGTCCGCTAATTCTTCAAAGTTGCACACAAGTGGACTCTCTAAACTTTATACCTGCTATGTCCACCCCACGGCCGCATATGAGGACATTAATAGAGAATTTCTCTTCTCATTCATTAGAAAGCACATTAGAAGGCCCCGAATGCACTGAATGCATCGATCATAGATAAGGACTTTATCGGTTCATATAATCCTACATGTGTGACGAGGATCACAATAGGTAAACGCTTAAAATCTCATCAGGAATACCTCAAGGATGAAATGAGAGCGCAAGTTTATTTAATCTTTTCTTAGAATATACCTTGGGCATTTATGAACGTAGAGGGTCACTGATCATGTAATTATTCCATATCGCATCCAAAACGAATCTGCTATAAGAAGACAGCGATCCGAATTTCGTTACTCCATTCTTGATGAGGGAGAGAGACTTTAACAAGGAAAATATTGATAGTTGGCATAAGAATGATCTTGAACCCCAAATAAATCAACATACTCTAAAAAGTGTTCAAAGAAATACTACATTGATAAATATTTCTAAGACAAGAACAGTGATCTGGGATTCTATTGAAGACAGTGATATCACATACATTGATGCTGTTATAAAATATCAGGATATAAAAGAAGAAAATTACCAATCACTTCAAATACCTCGGTGTATCGATCAGTAATATCAAACGAAGTATAGGAGATAAGGAAACGAAATAGGGCGTAGAGTGTGACTTTTTTTCTCTTAAAAATCATAAATTGCTGCTCACACAACCACATTCCGAGAAAATCATTTTGACTATGGAAATTGCTTAAACCCTGAAGAACAAAACACCATAATGACGAGATATACGTCATTTTGACTATGGACATTTTTAAATCCTTGAAGAACATATCGCCGTAATGGCGAGATATACGTAATTTTGACTATGGACATTTTTGAAATCCCGAGGGGCATATCGCCGTAATGACGAGATGTACGTAATTTTGACTATGGATATTTTTAAAACCTTGAAGATCATATCGTCGTTATGACGGGATGTACGTAAGTCTTTTAGCTATAAATTAATTGGGAACATTAACTATTAAACTGCACTGTAATAGTTGAACCAATGTTGAAAATAAGCCTGATGAGCTGAGATAAAATGAAGAATATTATTAAAAGATTATGCATGATCGATTAACTGCGTCGGCATGAATATATCCGACATAATGAGTTTTTTTTCTAATAAGAACAAAGACAATTTTAGAAAATGTTCTAGTAATTTCGCTAAGTGTTTTATACCATGTAATTGTTGACATCTGGATCTAATTGTATGTCCGTGGAGGAACTTTTGATCTAATAGTTGTTTATTTGTGGTGATATCAATATTTAATGGATTTATGCTAACAGATATCAAGTTGAAGCTTTTTTTTATCCAGTAATATGGTGAAATGTGTTTCTGTCAATTCTTTTAGGACGTAGGAAATCATGGCTCTCTACCTCCCTCTATCCCTTGCAGCACTCAGAAAGTTCCTTATCTCTGCCATCTCCCACAGATCACGTTCTGTCATCCACTTGCCCAATCCCGCTATGTATGACATGCTTTGTTTTCCTTTGTCTTCCTTTTCCCTCTATTCGACCCGTGAGTATCAGGATTTTCAAGCCCTCCTTCCCCAGTATGTGTCCCAGAAAATTCAGCTGCCTCTTCCTGATGTTAAGTATAAGCCTCCTCCTTGTTTGCAACGTCTCTAAGATCTCATCATTGCTCACAAGCTCGGTACATGGTATCATTAACATCCTTCTGTAGAACCACATCTCTGTCGCCTCGAGTATCTTCTTCATCTGCTGTAAAGAAAGAGAGATATTACGTAACAGTTCAGTATACTTTTTTTTGTTACCAAAGATATCCTCCTGCCTCGCAGTACTCTGTCCAACTTTTGGAATGTGACCTTGTCCATCCTAATACGCCTACGGATCGCAAATACCGTCAAGACGCATCCCATGTATTTAAACTTCCGCTACTGCTTGATTCTAGTGTTCCCGAAACTTCAGATCGCTTTTCGGGCTCATTCTCTTAGTTATGACAATACCCTTCGTCTTCTTGTGGTTTATGCTTAGCCCCTTCTTCTCACTCTCAGTCGATACCTTCTGTAGGAGATTTTGTACTTCCCGTGTCTACTATCAGTACTGTGTCATCTGCGTATCTTATGTTGTTAAGATTGTGGCTGACAATGCTAAATATCGGTAGGGTTTCCAATTCTCTCAGGATTGCCTCGCTGTATACGTTGAAAATGTCGGGTGAGAAGTCGCATCCTTGCCTTACGGAAAGAAAACGACTCGCTAACATCAGAGGAGAGCGTCTTCACATTCATTACGAACAAGTCATACTCGTGTGGGCCTGTACAGCCATAACGCGGCATAACAATTTGGGCGCTGACACAAGATTTTTCGAGACCAAAGGATGTCCCTGTCACACAAATTGTATGTATCTCTGTATAATCTGAAGGATATTCAATGCTGATGGGAATCTGCTGTGGTGCCGAGTACAAAATCTATATTATATAGAACTGATATCGCCATAACAGAATACCATGTAAAAGTGACCGCTTAAAAAAGTTCAGTCTTGCCAAAAGGAGAGACAATCATCCGTGACGGGAAATATGTCAGATTCCCCAGCCATTTCCTTTCAACTAGAATATCCATGCACACAATCGCCTATATATATATATATATATATATATATATATATATATATATATATATATATATATACACTTGTGTGTGTGTGTGTGTGTGTGCGCGCGCGCGCGTGCGTGTGCGTGTGATGCTTTCCTGCATGTGTTTCTGTCTATTAGACAAAGTATATATTCAGGCAGTAAACCTTTGTTTAAACATATTTTATGACATGGAACCGTCACGGAATGTCTGTTAACAATTTTGATCAGAGTATCCGATCGAATAAGTAATTTAATATCGGATGGAATCAGGTACAAGAACGTACCGATATAGTGATAATACTGTGAGTATTGTCGACGATAGATTTTAGAGGTAGGAGAAATAGCTACTAAAATATTCATGCCGTTATTGTCTGAATGAAACGGATTCGAGTTGGAATTCATATACTACTCTGGTAGAATGGATTTAGCGTGACGTTCATTCAAGAAACCTAAGATATGAAGGCGTACATATATATATATATATATATATATATATATATATATATATATATATATATATATATATATGTGTGTGTGTGTGTGTGTATATTTCTGTCACTTGTACATCTATAATTTCAAACCGCATATAAATCATCAAATGATGATGGTATCTAGCCTGTATTCTAACATGGGGATTCTCTTTCACCTACAAATCTTCCTTTTGTAAATTTGTTATTCCCTCTCTTCCAAATATTACCTGAAGATTGAAGGGACAAACAACGGATCGGCAGTTTGCGCAATAAACCATAGGCAAAAGTGAGTGATCAGTGGGTTTAAGATCCCGCACACGTTGTAAATGTTTCAGGTATCAGAGATGTTTTTGCATTACCCTCCATGCGGTAGTATGAGATGTACGACATTCTAGTGCCAATTGACGTGTGTTCATACCTGAACCGTCACCGACAGACTTTAGAATGTATTCTTTGTGGTCAGGTGTAAGAGTAGATTTTGGTCTTCCTCGATGTATAGTTTGTAATGGACTGTGTCTCAGCAACGCGACGATAAACAGCAGCAGGGATGAGTCGTCTGCCTTTCAGAAACGTAATCTGATACAGCCGTAAACATCTCGTGCAATACTATTCGGGCGGCCATATGTAAAAATCATGTCCGCTTGCTCACCATATGAATGTCCTTTCATTGTTAAACGGAACACTATTTACTAAACTTACTACACACGTTAAACGTTGAAGACAGATAAGTAACAAATGTACACGCATGACAAATGTAACTTTGTCTACATGGCGACACAGTTCCATCTGCTGTAAATTTTTTTTTAAACTTAATACCTAAGAAAAATCAAAAATAAAGATTTGCAGACCAGTGTTTATATGGAATTTTGTCCTTGTCTTCGTGGGAGGGACTCGACCCAATGTTTGTAAAAGCATTTTCAAAAAACCATATATATATATATATATATATATATATATATATATATATATATATATATATATATATATATATATATATATATGAAGAAATATACTTTTATGGTGTACTATATTTATGGGAAAAGATCTCAATATCAGAGATAGAGCGTATGTAAATATAAATAGACAAGTAAAATAAATTAACCCAAACAAATAATAAACCACTCCCGTTAGAATAGTAGAAATAGAAAAAGAAAAAATAAACACATAAAAAACAAGTAGAAACAATCAACCCAAATAAGTAAATATTAAACAGATTAAACAATCCCGCCAAAATAACCGTTAGAATAGACTACAACCATCAATTCAAACAAAAAAATTGCTAAATGTGATATAATAACGATAAAAAATTGCTACGTTACTCAAAAATCGAAAAGCGAATAAAGTAAATAAAAATATGTAAAGGGAATTCTAAGGGCATACCTATATATATGTAAGTATGCGGAAATATTTAAAAGGATATATGTAGATACAAATACATGAAATTACCCATGTATATCGGTACATGTATACATGTATGAGTGACTGATGATGTAAAGGAACGTATGTATATGAAATTCGCATGGATATGTTTACAATATATGATAGAGCAAGATCTCTAATATTACAATCAAATATTACTCCATATTAACTGAAAACTAAATTTTAAGTAAGAGAAATTACCAATCTAAAAATAATCGCTAATTGAACTCATAAATTCAAACTGATAGAGATATTACCTTAATAATCAATTACAACTAGAAGTACATTTATATTTGAAAATAAAAGTTTTAGTGTTTTAATGTAAATTCTATGAATATTTTTCTAACCGACTACTTCATATTAAATCCCCAAATTTTTGTAATAAAGTTTTTTAAAAAAACTTTAACTAACATATAATTAAATTACTTAGAATGTTTAAACATTCAAACTTATATAAAAAAAATATTTATGAACTCTCAAAATAAAGCAAAAACAGCACCCATTACAAAGAAAACTAATGACACTTTATCACAACTTCTTTCTCTCTTTTTCTCTCTCTTTCTCTTTATGCCTTTTTACCTATTCCCCTCCCATATCAATATATAACTTCCGTTAACAGATTTAATGTGTCAATGTCTGGTTTTCCTCAAACAATTTAAATTTGAAAGAATAGAAGTGTTACATCTAACTCAATCATGTTTCTCTGCCCCCTCTTCACCCTCCTAACTCCCTTACTTCGTTAGTTCACTTATTACTGCCAGTAATGAATGTGTAAATTTCTTTTCATTTTAACATTTGGAAATAAAATCTGATGATCCGCTGTCCTTTAAAAGGGCTGTGGTGAAATAATTTATTTTATGGAACCTTAAAGTGGTCTGCTTTTATTTTTATTTAAATATATACATATACATATATTAATACATGTTTCATTAAATAATATAGATAAGTGTTGTCTATATATTTTATGTAAGTTTTTTTCATATAGTCTGATAAGCTTAATAACATTATCATTAAACAATGAAAGAAAATCACAATATTGATACGATTTTTTTTTATCCAATCTAAGCTTTCGGCTTACATAAACCATTATCAAAGATGACAATTACACACTATATTTAAGCAATACACGAACAAGAAATTGATGATAGTCTTGTTTGTTTACATGGATGATTTCCAAGCAACGATAAACACGTGCATATAAAACGCTGAAAGCGAAAATCGCACAACAGCTCATGACGTCACACATGACCACGCGAGAGTAAATCCGATGAATATTGAGTATGGAAAGCCGTTGGTATGAACCAATGACTTCTGTTACTAATTATAGGCATTTAAGGATATTTTTGGAGATTTCATAGTTTATTTTGTTCAGGCTAAGTTTCAACTGTTTTATGTATGTAGCTTCAAGAATTTTTAGTTTTTGTTTATTGTTTTCATGTTTAAGTATAGTTGTGTTTTCGACGAGGATTTTCCGGAATTGTGTATGCGGCCAGGCGTGTTGTTTTAAATGCCTAAAAATGTTAGAGTTATCATTCAAATGTAGTGTAAAGCGTCGTGAAAGCGAGTTTGTGGTGTGACATACATATATATATATATATATATATATATATATATATATATATATATATATATATATGTGTGTGTATATATATATATATATATATATATATATATATATATATAAAGGTGATTTGACGATTGCCTCTATCATGAAACAGACTGTGTTGAGTTCTATGTCCTCTTTAATATATATATATATATATATATATATATATATATATATATATATATATATATATATATATATATATATATATATTGGTGCCCAAATATTCCAAGACCATGGAGTATATGCATGGCTGGTATTATTTTATATTTTTATAATAATTTGAATATTTGCATAATAATTTGAATATATTTGACTCATAGCCTTTGATATAAAAAGAGTTGCAACGAGGTTGCGAGTGTATCTATGACAATGAAGAATTATCTGATGATTTTCTAGTGTAAATAGATATGATTTTATTCTTAAAATGTTTATGTTATTATTGAGACGTTTTGTGATGTCAACGAATACTCGTTGTCAATTTTGCAATGCTCGTTGAAGTAGAGACTTTGTAATCGCAGATACAACTATAGTAACGCCGTTTAACAATACTGGTGTCAGACACCTTCGAATAGCACTAGCACTAATAGTACTTGCTCGATAATACTCCCTCAAATAGTAAGCCTTATAATGATCCAAATAGAGAAACAGTACCGTGAATAGAGTAGATAATAGTGGTTCTTATATTAATAGAGGATAGAGTAGCATTAGCTATCTGAATAGTTACAGAGGATAGAAATGAAGATCGTTAGTCGTCAGGTACTGCCTACATATATGCGTTTCCTCTATGGTCACGTGGTCTACTTAATTCAATAACGGGATCGCCTGTGCTTATTGGGGATCTGTGTTCAAGCTCAAGTGACGGCAGCGACAGTTTATTGATATCTAATTCCCTCTGCCACCTACGCCAGGCCACATTGTGACATCCACTTGCTTAAGGCCGCTCGGTATTTCATGCGTTATTTTCCCTTGTCTCTCTTTCCCTCTATTCGACCTGTGAGTATCAGATTCTCCAGGCCCCATTTCCTCATTATGTGCCCCGTAGCATCCTTCTGTAGAACAAATTATCCGCCGCTTCGAGTCTCTTCTTCATCTTTGAGGAAATCGTCCAATATTCGCTGCCGTAAAGAAAGACAGATATCACATAATAGCTGAGTATTCTTTTCTTCTCTTTCCTTGTCTTTTCTTCGTGATATTAGTGAAAAAGAAGACTCCGTGGAGAAATTAAATCATTTTTTTCAAACAGTAACACATTTAGCGAATATCTGTTCTGAATAAAAAAAAAAATGGAATCAAAGTAAGACATTATTTAATTAGAAAAACATTTAATTATTTTTATGAATAAGATATGTTATGGACATTATTATCATAAGAAAAGGAAAAAATAGGATGAATAATTAATTTTTCAAAATTTGTTTTCTTTTGTAATTAGAATGAAATTTATAAAGTTTTATATCTTTTTAAATTTCTGTTTTAATTTATACGTGTTAGGTGATATATTTACTAAGTAATATATATATATATATATATATATATATATATATATATATATATATATATATATATATATATTCACAAACACAAATTGAAAACCTTAGTACAAATCATCACACACCAATATTTTAAAAAGAATTTCAATTTTTTTCTGTATATAAACGTGCCGATTCTCTATTAAATCAAAAAAGATTCAATCTGAAAAAAATCATTTTAAACCTTAGGTTTCGCTATTTGTAATTTTTGTAGGTACCTATGTTACAGTTAAATATATACAAAATTAAATTCCAAGATTTCACCAATAAACTTAAGACAATGATATATATATATATATATATATATATATATATATGTGTGTGTGTGTGTGTGTGTGTGTGTGTGTGTGTGTGGGTGTGGGTGTGGGTGTGTGTATGTGTGTGCTCGCCCGTGCCTTTGCGGGTGTGTATTTAGGCATCAAATGCACAATTTTGTGGTCGTGTATGAGAGAAAATTAATTATTGCCTTGATCCACGTCAAATAGTTCAGATGTCTTTTCTGCTGTGTTCTTTCCAACCATCGTTCTATAAATATGTGTGCTATTCTTTACGCGGGCTTTCCCACTTAGTCGTCCTGTGTACGTCTCTGCAATGTCAGCTGCAGCCTTTCAGTCGAAAATGTATTTTTTTCCAATTTAACTACGTTGCTTTCTTTACAGTTTAACGTTTTACATGGTCCCTGGATTTCCTAAGGTGTTTACAACTGTCCATTTTATGATTTTGCATTTGAGTTGCTGCTTCTCGAAAATCTTTTTTAAATTCAATTATGAAACAAGATAAACGAAGACAGAAAAAAGTAGCGATATGAAAACCAAAATAGACAGAAACAAATATCAGTGTTTGATTCAAATATTTTACGCATGAAAGCTACATTACTTTCGTAATTGTTTTTCATGTTTTATTACCGCTTTGTTGTATGAATTATTTCTTTTCTAAATGCACACCCACTTAAATAGATATTATAATCGATGTTTTTTTTTTTCATTTTATATATACAGAGTGTTGCTTTGAGTCGTGGATTCGTCTGAAAACCAATAAAATAATTCAAATTCGTGTCTACGATTAGCGCGTATTTTTGTACAGTATAAACATATCTGGTAATATTTCAGTAGATTTATCGAACCATCAAGAATCCGTCAAGCGATAAGTCACTTGAACATTTATTTCTTTATTGATTATATTGCTTTACATACCTATTAAGACACGATCATAACAAATATTCGGTTAGAATTAAACTACGTTATATTGTTATTTATGCGTATTTGGAAGTTTTTTTTATATTGTTGGACACACACACAGGCACACGTGCAGACTCACACAGACACACATACTGACAGACACAAACACAGAGAGTGGGACACACACACACACACACACACACACACTCACACATATATATATATATATATATATATATATATATATATATATATATATATATCATTTATTCAAAAATTTATAACATAAACATGTTGTAACATCACTACAAAATTGACATTTTGTTTCAAAACTTCTGGTGTCTTCTCAAGTGATGGTGTAGAATAAATAATATTTTTATTCGACACCATCACTTGAGAATACATTCCTTCACAAAGCAATCTTCAGGTGCTGAGTATAAAGTGACCGTTAAGCAATTTAAATTTTTTTAATATTTGGTTATCGTAATGTTGGCGCAGTTATACATGATAGAAGGATTACAGTATTATTAATTTGAAAAATATATTTGCCTTTAAATTAAAGGGGATTTTTATATATATTTAAAAATATTTTACATTTGTGAATATTAATTTCTTATTCTATATGTCAAGAATAAATGAGATTTCTTGTTCTTTGGTTTTAAAAAGACAAACCATAATTTACAGTAAAATTAATCTGGATCAACGTATTTAAGCAGATATTTATTTTTAAGCCTGCATCAATGCATCTCTCTTGTTTAATAAGCTAGGGTTATTTAAATGTTTTACGATGAGTAAATGTTCAACAAGGCATAAAGTGCTTTATAAAATTTAACCCTTATCAAACGAAATTGGTCACTATTAATTAAGTCAAAGATCATTTTGCCTTCCGTCTGGTTGGCTGCTGCTAAGCTCCAGAAGCGAAACTCACATGGTTTCAAATATTTTCCACTGACATGTAGGAGGATGTTTACATTGAATTGCTAGGCTACTAATTGCTAAGAATATCATGTAGGACATTTTGACTCACCAGTATCGTTCTGGGAAATTTACTTGATTAATTAATTTATTTGCTTTTTACAGCTCATTAATTTTTCACATGGTATTTAAAACCTGAAAATATGTTTAGATTTTAAGGATATTTTTTAGATAACAATGATTTTCTGATACAAGTCCTACAAATTAACCGATAGTCGAGGGGAGAATTGATGGATAAAAATTTACAAGAGTACCATTCGCCCGTGCATCTAATAATGCTGTCACATCTGGTCGGGCGCATCTGTTATTTGTCAAGAGATTCTTTGCAAAATACAAAGAATAATCAGAATCTCGGTTGCAGTCAATTTATCGCCCCGGTTACGTAATTTCAAAGGCTTTTCTGATGAGTTTTCCTCGATGGTTCTCTCAGTTTTACACTGTAGAACTAACTTAGAAGTTATATCCCGTAATGTAACTATTGGCATTGCCATTTGTAAACATAATTTTCATATGAATAGTTTATCCACCTGCATTTGTCCATAGCAGACGTCTTTTCTAGCTTCCTGTTCTCCTGTCAACTAGGTTCTTCACAAAGTTCAATGCAATGTCTATTGTTATATGCTGTCCCCTTGAAATTCGTTCTTTTGTAGTCCTATCTGATTCATTTAATCTTATTAAAGTTCCCTCTTTTTTCCACTGTCAGTAAAGCATGGTTTTGCTCGATTTCACTCTATTGCTTCGGGTGGAATGATAAAAAGAAATAAAATTCATTTTCATGTTTTACGTAAGCGGCATTGTCTTAACACTGGTTTAGTAAGAACGGGGTATATATTAACCGGTGGTGATTCGTCTATTCTGTCACTTGAAGTGCATATTCTTCTGGGTGAATTATCCGCATTTTTTAATAAACCGAATATTCTCGGTCAGGTTTTCAGTTGCATAGCAGTGTACTTGGAGTGTTTTCTTTTTAAATCCACGACCACATTTCTTTTCAGACATCTTTTCTTTTTTTACATTTCCGGATGTTTGCGAAAATTATTTCTATGACCATTTTCTAAATCCTATCTGGTAGAGTCATGCTTCTTATATAATTGTATAGGGTTGTTTTGCTTTGATTGTGGTATGTATTGTTTTGGAACAGTTTTTTATCATCGCTACATTGAGATTAAGTGATTTCTATAATGTTAACTACTTGTTGACTTTGTTGTTAATATTATGGGCTTAGTTTTTGTGTTCACTCATTATTTGTTCATGTGTTTGTATATTCTAATTCTGTTGATCTTGTTCGCTATTTGTTTGGTAATATAACTAGTGTGCCGGATTATTATAAATTATCTTAAATATATTTCTCATGAGAAAGTAAGTAATTTGGGCTACAGCTTATAAGTGATTTTGAAAAAAAAGAGTACTTATGATTTTTACACATTAATTTTTTAATGTTTAATGTTGCGATGTGAGTATAATAGTATGAGGTCAGTTTATGGTTGACTTGCGGTGCAGATTTAGCGTTAAAATTGCAATGGTGTTACTATGTAAAGTAAAAAGAATATTTTGGATTTCTTCCCTCTCCAATACCCGCATTAATCATTACCACATCACGGATAAATAAATGCCATAATGTCATGCCTGAAAAAAGTAACACAACTCAAATAATTTAATTTCCAAAACTGGTTTGTGCCTGAAAACATTTTATATAAGGGTATAGAATATACATGTATCACACACACACACACACACACACACACACACACACACACACACACACACACACGCGCGCGCGCGCGCGCGCGCACGCACGCGAGCGGATATGCATAAAGGCAAACGAAACTTATACGACGCATTTCGTCCCCTAAGAGGCTTTATGAATTCAAATACATGTATTTTATTTTGTAACAGGTATTTATATAGAAGATAAAAAAATTTAGTGATTTCTCAAAATTTTCAAATTAATTCATCAGGTTAGCCGAAAAGTCTAGACAAGCTATGGAGGACACCAAGTGACATAATTCAATGTTTAATAAACGAAAGTGAATAAATGATCTTCAGTTTGTTTTAAATATGTTTCCCTTTAGTCTACATTCATATTGCCCTTTTGCAGATAAACTCAGTCTGAAAGTTTATACACACACACATGTATATATATATATATATATATATATAAAGAGAGAGAAAGATGTGTGTGCCCGTATGTAAACATTAGCATATAAATAAGATATGCATAAAACGTTACAATAAGAATAGAGACGAAAGGTAAAACTTTTCTTGAAAAAGCAGCGTTTCGTCTTCTGATGACTTCATTAAGGTAAGTGTAAAATGACGAAACGTGTTGTTTGCCATACAGAAAAATTTTAAACACATATGAACAACAAAATAAGCAGTATGCGAAATGCCGAATATAAAGCAAAACTTCATGGTTATGGCATTAAGAGTGAGACGACTTTCCAGGCAATACATATTACGTTCCTTATTTATGACGCATCTCATTCGGCGAACGCCGCTGGCGATTACATCTGTCTTTCTCTATGTCTAATCTGGTAATTCTTACTATCTCTGTCTCCGTCTGGAGTTAATCAGCAACAGACCAAAGTTAACGCGCGCTATACTCTCACATGGGCTGTCACATTACCCTCGGGTCGTTAGTAAATTCCTCCTATATAAATGGAGGCAATTGCTTTCAGTATTTCAATGCAGATATTATCATAATATCAAGAAAATGGTGTTATGTTATACTTTGTCATATAAGAATTCATATGTGGGGAAAAAGCGTATAAAATGAGTAGTATCAACAATTTCTGAAGCTTTTCTGTTGATTTTATAACAACTTAAATCTCATTTTAATTATAACTTAGCTTACGGTCCTTTCTCATATGCAGTACCACTAGTTCCCGTAGAGATTTGTCAACAACCATAAATCAAAAGCCTAGATAAGAAAGTTAGACAATTTTTTTTCTCCACTTTTTGAGGATTTATGGATCTTGGCAATAAATTGAATAAGCTTCTTGCAAGTAACACTGAAGCGACATTATTTTTTGGACAAAGCTTTTGTTGATGAATTCGTACGAAAATGCACTCAGATAATGTTTATATTGTTGAAACAGAAAGTTGGTATTTTTATCACTTTCGTTGTATTAATGAAATCTAAGAAATAATTTAATTATTAATTTTTTTTTTTAAATTTCAAACTAACCTTCTTAATTTGAGAAACTCTGTTCAGTTCAGCCAGAAAGAAGGTTACGTAGTTCTGCTAAGGACTCTTGTGTTGTGTTTTTCATGACCTTGAACAATTTTTCATTATGTTGAAATGACCATTTGAAATATAGATCTCATCTAGTTTAAGAAAACTGCAAATGGCACCGATTAGATTACAAGCATGACAATGTAATTAACGAGTGAAATATAATTGTTTGTTTAATATTGGTGTGAATTTTGTGCGGAAATGATTGTCTTAATTCCAGTTTAAAGAATGTTCATGTCATAATTTTCAAAGCTTTGACTTGTCGACTTTTGAATATACTGAATGTTCTAATTATGCCAAGGAGTAAAAGTATTTAATGACTTTATTTGCCTGTGCCTGTTTTTTTTTTTTATTGAAATTCACATTATATTTGATGTATTATTTAGGAAAATTTTTGAGAAGCGAATACTTTTATTTATAGAAAAAAGTTAGAACAAAGTAACTATAAAATTTTTTTTTTGGCTATCCACTGCCAGCCACAATGATGGAGAAAGTATTACCTCGAACCATTACCAGTGAGACACGGTGCAAGAGCCACTACGTTTCGCGAGGCTCCTCCATTAATCGAGACGCCATTCAGCCAATCCTCCGAAAGAACAAAATCGAACGAGGACCAATAACCCCAGAAGTCTCCACTGCCACAGGAGTAAAAAAAAAATCTATCAGCAAGAGAACAATATTTAACTATTTTTTTTATCTCATTCTTGCCGGGCGACGAACCCCGGCTCAACCGTAGACCTGATAAAATTACCGGCTGAAAATGTATCCGCACAGGTCGCATCCCAAATCAACGACTTCCCCATTTTAAAAGGGAAAATGGTAATGCCACCCGGCCGCTTTCCATCACCAGGTTCGAGGCCTACGGGTTCGATTTTGGAAGGGAACCCAACTGCATCCAAACCTCTTCTGATGATGTTGTTAATTGTTGCATGCCGTGGAAAGCGGCCGGAACTACGATGACAGGGAAGAGTATGCAAACCAAACTCATCAATGGAAGCTCCACATCTGCATCTGTGACGCTCACATAATTTGAGTCCAAGAAGGATCGCGACTCCTACACGAGTGCCCTCTTCACCTAGAAGGGTATTTATTTAGGAAATAAACTTGCACTGATAAGAAAACGGATTATTCATACATGACGTTACAGTTCTTCCGATTTTCTTTGTTTAACGCCGGATAATTTTCTCTCAAGTAAGTAAATTGTAATATTCGCACACGCACGCATACACGAACGCGCGCGCGCACACAGACACACAGACATATATATATATATATATATATATATATATATATATATATATATATATATATTACAAAGAGTTAATAATACCTTGAATCAATCAGCAATATGAATGCGATTATTGGCGAAATCACTTCGCTAGTAGACATAATTAAAAGCATTATTCTGCTGATAATCCTCTGAATAATGAGATCCTCATATATAAAATGGATATGGTGTATTTTTTAAAAATTTCTGCTAGTACTTTCGAATGCTTCACGCAATTCATCATCAGGCTTTATTTTTTTCCATTAGAATCAAAACTGGGAGACGAAATAAATGTGTTTATACAACCGAAACTTAACAAATAGCTCATTCTTAAAAACATCTTTCGGTTGGATAAACACATTTATTTCGTCTCCCAGTTTTGATTATAATGAAAAAAAAATGAAGCATGACGACGAATTGCATTGCATGAAGCATTCGAAAGTACTAGCAGAAATATAAAAAAATACACCATATCCATTTTATATATGAGGATCTCATCATTCAGAGGATTATCAGCAGTATAATGCTTATAATTATATCTACTAGCGAAGTGATTTCGCCAATAATCGCATTCATATTGCTGATTGATTCAAGGTATGATTAACTCTTTGTAATGTAAAATATATGCTGCCGATTTTATTATGTTCATATACATACATACACACACACACACACACACACACACACACATACATATATATATATATATATATATATATATATATATATATATATATATATATATATATATCAGATGAGATATTGTAATTACTTATTATCTTATGGTAAAACAGCAAGAACATCGTAAACCCGAAACACGAAGGGGAATAGAAAAATCAGGCGTAGTTGACACATATCGAGGGAAAATGGAGATTACCGCCCCCGCCCTTGTGGGATGAGATTGAAATAATAGACAAAGAAGATCACTGGAAAATAGGAAAACCTAAGAAATCAGCATATATGCTAGGCCCGAAATATTTCCTAAGCCGGTCAAGCATATGAATGAATACAATATGGGAACCAGTAATGCGGAGTGCTAGAGAAAAGCGCTAACAACAAAAATTGCAATATGAGCTCCGGTAAAAATGTTACTGAAACATTAATTTTCTAAGTTCCAAAAATTCGATGTCCTCGAGTGACTTGAGGCAAAGAGTTGCGATTTCAGTAGTTGGCTACTGCAGTGGTGAACCAAAACTTGGAGAGTTGGGTTAAAGATGCATCCAGAAGAGGAATGGCACGTGGAACTAGAACAAGCTACATTGGTTTCAACCTTTCGGTATCCGCAGGCGATTTGAACTGTATTGCCTGAGTATATATATATATATATATATATATATATATATATATATATATATATATATATATATATATGTATGTATATGTATGTATATACTAAATGATTGGAAAGTAGAAAAACGTTTGCATGCTGATTATTTACTGGCGTGATTTAAATAGCTAGATGGTATTAATGTGGGGAGATGGGGTGATTCCCAAATCAACTGGGTTTGACAATTCACGTAAACACCACGTCGGCAGTTTGACGTTAATCTGTCTCACAAAACTAAATGCGCTTTTGCCCGAATGATTAAATTATTTATCATTGAGACGTTTATAGCTGCTGCTGTCTCTCTCATGACTAAAGTAACAACGTGTGAATACTTTCGGAAGAAAAACCATGATTTTATTGCATTAGCAGAAAAAAGTGTGCTATAGACGATCAAATGCCGGAAGGAAGAACTCAACCCCGCCGACTGAAGAGACCGCTGCGAGAGCTCAGGACCGAAACAACTCAGAACCGTAAAAACATAACTTTTTTTTTATAACCGAATAATAGTAATTTATTAAGGATTAAAATCCTACTTAGTGAATATTTTCCTTCAAATGAGGCTTTTGAATAGAACATTATTTAAAATATGAGCGGCATTTTTGTTATAATTATTGTTAATAATGTAAATCGTGAATTATTTTTTTAAATATTTTAAAATGTCGATTTACTTTATTATAAAATGAATTACATTACTATTTATTTTATTAAAAAATAATTAGAAACAATCTCGTTTTATTGAATTTTTTTATATATCAATTTCGTTTATTAATAATACATTTCTTTAAGATTTACTTTTCTTCCATAGCTCTCTCCCGTTATAACCGCTTAATTTAAACGTATTACTAGATTGGAGACTAGTTCTCGTCATTTTACTGTTGGAATCTGCAGATGTATCTGTAAGTTCTATGTTATAGTTTATTTTCCCGCGTCTTTCGCCTGTGAGACGCCCGTGTTTCTTGCGTCCATCCGGATAACGATTTTCAGTAAACTAAACGCAATATCAAACGTCATTTTCTGGTTCTTTTATCACAATTTCTCCTCGTTAAATTTTCTCATTCTCTTTGTTGCTAACTCCTGGTGTCTTCGTGACATTATCGCCTTGGTTGGGTTTGAAATAATTTAGAAAACTACTAATAGTTATTCCCTATCGATTTTCGTAAAACGACTATGAAATCTTACATTTGCTATATTTTTTTATTGCAACAATTTACTTGATTGTGTGATGGTTGTTTATCATGATATATGTATGTGGGTGGGGAGCTATCCAAATGCAGCTGAATGTGCAGTTAGTATAACGCTACGAATGTAAAATTACTCAGTCGTGTACTAATTCTAGTCAGTTTCGTTACATTCTCTTACGCGTAATTACGCTTGGGAAAGGATTCAGTTCATCTCTTCTCCCGACAATTATGGATAAGGTATTAGGTTTTGTATCTCGGAAAATCATTGTTATCTCCAAATACTGTTGATGCAATATTCGCTAGCAAAAAAATAAGAATTGTTCATACAATACAAAATATGTTTCATGTTTAAATAGTCAAGAAAGCTTGATATGTCGTATAAACAAATCAGTCATCAGCAATCGATATAGAGTAGGACTTGCACTTATGTCCAGTATAGAAGGGAAACGAATTTTATAAGTTACGACACAAACAGCTATTTGAACGTGCAGGAAAAACATGATTTAGAAAAGATATGAAAATAATCATGAACTATATTTAGAAAAGATATGTGAATATTCCAGAATTTATGTTATAAGCAGACTGCCTTTATGCAGACGAAAAATGAATTGAGAGTGAACACAAAAACCGGAGACGTAAGACAAGGATGTGTCTTGTCATTCAACATTTACATACAGACAACTCTAAGTCATACGAGAATATACAGGGTGCAATGGATAAATTGTCGTCTAAATTAGGCAAAAATGAGAATAACACGGACATCACATTTTAACAGTTATATCAATTAAAGTTACACAAAAATATCTTGAAATACTAAAGAGTGAATTTACTTAATAAAATCTACATTGGCTTCAGCTACGGCCTGCGGATTACTTCGAAATCTCTTAGATCTCTTTAGCGTCCTGGGTATGACGATAAACTACATCCGCGTCTTGGGTATGACGATAAACTACATCCGCGTCTTGGGTATGACGATAAACTACATCCGCGTCTTGGGTATGGCGATAAGCTACATCTGCTTCCTTGTTATGACGATAAACTACATCTGCGAACCAACAGCAAGGCATCTGAAAAAATAATGTTGCCAGCTGTACGTTTTGGAAAAAATATTACCAGCTATACGTTTTGGAAAAATATTACCAGCTATACATTTTTGAAAAAAAAAATAACAGAAATGGATTTTTGACAAAACAAAAATATTACCAGGAAAAAAAAAGTTGTCGGCATTAAATGACCTATTGAGGTTGATATGCCGTAAAACAAAACAAACCAAACACGCATCTCTTTAGGCACGGTCTCCTTGTTTAAGTTGGTTAATGGCGCCAAAGTCATTGCCTTCATTTGATCTTTGTTGAATTTCGTTGGTCTCACGCTTAACGCCACCCCAATCTTAAATGTTGCACTCTGAGGAATTAAGTGGCCAGATTTAAAGGGTGATCTGGTCGCAGAAATTGCCTGACAGCCATGACTAGTTTCATCTTCTTGTGTGGCATGATGCAGAGCCATGTTTACAGACTTAGGGCCTTCCAGCAA
>OZ038490.1:64896598-64991598 GCA_964036315.1 Acanthosepion esculentum
AATTCTTAATAAACACCAAAAACCCGATATTTTTTCCTAATATGAGAATCAAGGCACGTATTTTTCTAGCAAATAATTTCCAGACTTAATCCCAGGACATACAAGCATATTATGAATTTAAAACTTATCCCCCCATCATTATGGATTTAGTTACCTTGCAATCCGATTTAATCGGAGTGATTAAGTCTATAAAGTATATAAATATTAATAATACCATGCAACAACATATTATTATTCTAACAAGAAAGGAAGAAGAGCAAGTTATAGTCTGATGATCCGCTAGGTGAAAACTTGGTAGGTAAGTTCTGGATCAATAGTTTCATATATATATATATATATATCTAAATAGACCACACCAGAATTCATCCTCTCGTCCTCAAATAACTTGATAATGGTAAACAAACACTAATCAACATCGGCTTCCCTAACCAACTTATAGACCACCAAATTAGACTATTTCTCCCCAAAGTAAATAATAACGATAGTGAACACACAGTCAAAAATTACATACACATTTATTACAAAAATCAAACGCACATTAATTACAAACAAGATGAATCTTCACTAAGACATATTATAAATAAATACACTACCCCAATTGACCCGAATAAAAAAATCAATTTCATTATCTATTATAAAACATTTAAGACAGCTAACCTTATCCTAAAAAATAACAACATAGCAGCTAAGTCAAAATTACAAGAAACGAACATTATCTATGAGTTCAAATGCCCCTTAAGGAACTGTGTTTCTGATCAAACCGGAGGCATAAATAATTACATCGGTTACACAACTACATGCTTATCTTAACGTCTTACATAACATCTATCAGATCACAGCTCCATTAGAACCCATTTAAACACACACACAAACTTACCAGACTCCATTAGAAACATACTAGTGTGTACCGAACACATGCATCATTGGAGGTGAATGAAGGACAATCGAATTATATGTACAATATTCATAAAAGTACTTTTACAAATAAAGATGATCTACAGTATCCAAATATATGTAAACATTATTGTGGCGAATGGAAATGTCTGATTTGCCCATAGGAAATGTTTAGAATCCGGGAATCTGGTTAAGAAAATAGACTGTTTAACAGAAAATAAAGTACATTTCTTGTAAATCTCTCTTACTGAATAATTGATATATTGGCAAGATAATTTACATAACTGTGGCAATTCCATCAGTTGGAATGTGTGACTTTGGAATCAGGTTAACACCTGATGAGCACGTGAAGCATTTATTGTTTTCCAGCATGATCGAATTATTTCTTTCACTTTCTATATTTCGGCTTATTATTTTCCAAATCATTTTCTCTGTAGCGCAGCGCGATTAAACTTATATAGTAATTTCCGGCGGAATCTTTATTGGAACCGGTATGATTAATTCATGAGAAAAAAAATCTTTACCAACGGTATGACTAGATTCTAGATACGTGTTTTTCATACAAAAGGTAATTCTACTGGGTTGGCATCTAACACATACACAGTATAAAAAATAATCACCTTTGATCTATTTTAATAAATTTGTTTCAGTAAACATTTTCCATAAACTTGATATATTACCATTTCAGTTTCACTCTCTCTCTCTCTCTCTTTCATACACACACAGAGAAATAAACACACAGACAGACATATACAGACACACACACACACTCACACACACACACACACATATATATATATATATATATATATATATATATATAAATATATATATATATGTATATATATATATATATATATATATATATATATATATATATATATATATATATATATATATATATATATATTCACGTAGTGGACAGAATTATTCACCCACCCTAACATAATTACAAATAAAGTTGTAATACCTCAAATATTCATGGAAACTTCATGTTCATTTTTTAAAAATTTCAAATGCTGAAATAAGTGTTTCGTTCAGTTTGTTATATTTTATGGAATATCATCCTAAATGGGTGATTTCATTCCGACATGATTTTCTGGCTAGTATTTTTTCCTCTAAAATGTATTTCTGGTATTTTTTTGTTTTCTCAAAATATATTACGGTTAATAATGTATTGCTGGTAATATTTTTTCCAAATATGTATTGCTGGTATTTAAACCTATTTATACACTTTCATAGCGTTTTCACCACAGCTTGGAAGTTAACTATTTGCCCATTGCTGGGACCCTAACAGTTGCTACCACCTCGGTTAATGATGGACTTGAGAACACCAACAATTAAGAGGCGGTTTTACAATCCATAAAACCTCCTGATCAGACGCCTTGCTGCCCAGGACTCATGAAATAATGCATTTGACAGAATGTGCAATGATGCCCAGTACATTTTTATTAATTCAATGCTAAACAATAATACACAAACACACCCAAAAACATTTAACATATCACAAACTTATTGGCACTCTGGCCTTAATATTAAATTGTGTAACATTTATTCGTCGTTATTGCCTTTAATAGTTTTTGATAGCTCCTTACAAGACCCCTAGACAAACTTATATGTATTTTGCACCATTTGTGTTTCGCAGTAGCTTCTAGTACTTCCGAATTCAAAGGACTTCTTTCTATTACTTCTTTCGTCAAATATGCCCATAACTTTTCAATGGGCTTTAAGTCAGGACTTTGCGCGGAAGATGCCAATAACTATATTTTTTTATATCTAAGTATTTATAACAATTCGTGCCGTGTGCTTCGGTTCATTGTCATATTGGAACGTCCGGTGACACCCCAAGGACAAGTTTCATGCACTTTGATTTATATTATTTTTAAGAATAGCCAAATAGTGCTCTGTACCCATGATACCGTCTAATTCAGTAGTTCAACATCTCTTTGTCTCTGTCTGTCTGTCTGTCTCTCTCTCTCTACACACACACACACACACACACACACACACACACACACATATATATATATATATATATATATATATATATATATATATATATATATATATATATTGATGCATGTTTCATTAAATAATATAGACAAGCTGATAAGCTTAATAACATTATCATAGATATGTATGTATATAATGCATAAAAGTTTAGTCGTCAGAGTGGAACCAGACAAGAAAACAGCAGAATTAAATAGTGCTGACTACATGTGTGAAAAATAAAAGTAAAATGAAAAATAACATGTAGAGCTTTTACATTTAAAAATTTGGAAATCACTTGAATCCGCTACTTTGGTTTCAAACTTACGGTATCGTCAGGCGATTTTTATCAACTGACCTCCCAACGCTTAAGTTTTTAAAAAAATAACACTATATTACGCACGACGTTGTGTGTTATAAAAAAGGAGGAGCGGTATGTGAAGCAGGAACAAGAAGGGAACAATTAGAGATAATGACATTTCTGGACCAAAGAACATTTTTGAACGAGAAATCCGAAGTCGATTGTCCTTGGATACATATTAAAATTTTATTTTGAGCTCATATGATTCTGGATAAAAAAAAATGTGTGTACGTTAAAATTAACACCTGCCCCACCGATACAATTAAATAGCCTTACTTATCTTCCTTTCCTTCTATTTCTTCTCCTTCTCTTTTCATATCCCATTCCACCCTTTCGATCAAACGCCTCGTTGTGCGTTTGTTTATTTTTTAAAATATTATAGCATTCATTAATTTTTTGTTTTAAAAAATAAAGCGTTGCGAATGATAAAAATCGCCTAAGGATACCGTAAGGTTAAAACCAAGGTAGCAAATTCAACACATCTTCTAATTTTCAAAGTATATATATATATATATATATATATATATATATATATATATATATATATATATATATATATATATATATATATATATATATATATATATTATGTATTTATATATATTCAACTCTTCTGTCGTATTCAACATGTGAGGGTCAAGCAGCTCCGTTCCTAGGAACCGACAGCCAGACACCAGCACATGTGATTTGGTTATAGTGGTGAAGGTTTTGAGCAGAACCGTCCATACTTTTTGAAAAGTCGAATACAGAGACCTTGTGCATTATGTGCCACAATGTCTCCAAACGAAGCATCACAGATTTTGAATTCAGAGTCGTTCTCGTAGACAAGTTGCCATCCAAGGCTATAGAACGCAGTCTGTCCTGCTATTTGCCCATAGCTGGAGGGAAAAGAAGAACATTCATACCTTCCACAAAGGTATTAGCACGTAAGTGAATGTCATGGATTCAACTGGAATTCGAACTCGACTCTTCGATTCCTCAATTCAAGCCGCTATCCATTACTCCGCCGTGCCTCCTACATATACAAATACATACATACACACACACACACACATACCAAAATACATACATTCACACACACACATATCTCTCTCCCTCTCTTTCTCTCTCTCTCTCTCTATATATATATAGAGAGAGAGATGGGAGCGAGAGTGAGAGAGAGAGATGGACATAAAGATAAGAGAGAGCCTGTTTCATTCTATTCTTAAGCGCAATCTTTCGATGGCTGTCGCCATTGGGTGTTTCCTGAATGTCCATTTATATATTTACATACGTTCTATCGCTGACATCGAGCACTTTAATCCATAAATAAATTATCCCTTACATTATATTTTTCATATATATATATGTATATAAGTGTGTGTGTGTTTGTGTGTGTGTCTTTATATATATTTATATATTTACTTATACCTATAAACTTCATTATTGGTCCTCTTTACGATAACTATTATGTTTGTTTTTAATAGACATATCATAAATTAGAACAATAAAACAGGTCGAATGACTGGAAGACGCCTAGCCCATAAAAAGCAAGATAACTACTCGTACACTGTCGTAATCTGCACTGTCATTGTAGCTCTGTAAGCCCAGTGTCGATAGACACGTCTCCTTTATGCCAAAATATAAGCCACTTCTCTTATATTTCGCTTTAGCCTCAAATACAAGTATATCTACCATTAAATTATTTCGTTTTCGAGTTTCTATCGGATCAATATCTCTTTGTTCAAACGTTGATCATTATTTCATTATATTTAAACGCTTTGTTGCTTCATGCATTTGAAGAGGGGATGGGCGCTTCTCACGAGACTCTGGAGTCTGAAGATATTAGAAATGCAATCCGTCAGGCCGAGCTAAGTTTTTCTATATTTTCCGTCTCAGTTTTTCTAGGATGAGGATTTATCATTATTTACATTATTCACATTCGGACTAATGTCCTCGTCTTTTTTGGTTTTATTACAAATTTTCGGCCATTGTTCTCTCCGATATTTCTTCATGTATCTGCCAAACGTTACACTTTATTGAATGTAAGGGAGTAGATTGTTTTTCTTTGTTATGTCTATGTCTAGGGCTATCTATGTAAATAGCAGCACGAGAACAAACTGCGACTGTAGGTTAAACAGTTCAGTTTGAGATGCACTGGAGAATACCAGGATCGACAGACACCTGAAGAAGGTCGGAGAGAACGAGGGTCGAATTTTTCGGAAAAGAAGAACAAAAATCATGCCATTAGTTCAAATAAATAATACTTTATATTATGACATTTTACACATTTTAAACACAGTTCAAACGGATACCGTACAACTTTGTTGGGGGGCTTGGGTTATAATCCCCAATCTTAAACTCCAGAATGTCGAAATCCTGAAATTTAAAATCCCGAAATTTGAAATCACGATTGCATCAAAATCCGGAAATTTAAAATCCTGAAATATCAGAATCCCGAATAATTGTCTTTGAGAGAAACTGAAAATTGTTTTTTTGGAAATGCCTTTATTTCTCAACTATTACAAAATAACGTTTAAATAGTGTTGGTACATTTGAAACCTTCAAAAATCTTTAAAAAGTATAATACCAGAATATATTTATAATAAAGGATCATGAGCAAGAGCCCTAAGATAGTCTATAAGATTTGACCATTTTTCACCATCTTTAATTATATTCTTAAGCTTTTTATCACGATAAAATACACATTGTTTTTTATCTTTTTGAACAAGACTCTCCTCGGAGAATGCATTTACATATCTTTTCTACGTGCTGCTCTTCTTTTTAAACTCTCCTGTAATTCGAGAGATATCAACATGAACATTGCCACATATTCTGGATTTTAAGATTCGGGATTATGATCGGTATCCTTTTGTGTTTATTATTATCTTGGGTACTACTTCGATCCATTGGTGAAGATTCCCCGTTAGTTTATTTATAAATATATATCTTCACAGATTTTACAAGCTTTAGGCTCCTATTTCTAGAATAACTACATGGGACTGAAGAAAATTAGTTTTCTTGTGAATCATTTTGTAGCGTTATAATACTAAGGACTGAAAAATGTTTTTTTTTAACACTTGATTCATTCTAAATCAAACTTTCCTTCCAGACTGTAATCCATCGCTGATGTTTCTGGGTAAGTTTTCCCCCTGTTTTATTGATATTCAAAGAAGTTTATAACTCCGTATTTAAACATTAAGAGAATATATCACGACTCTATGCGAAATATCGATGCCTATTTGTAAATATCTGTTCTCACATGTCTCTGGCTGCAATTCATAATTGTGAAATATATAGTATGTTATCATACTCATAATTGGACATTTTGAAATTAAGAATAAAAAAAAGATTTAGACACTTTGTGAGGCAATAATTACTTGCAAAATATCGTACGTATTTATAGGGTATATACAGGGTGAGGCAGAAATCCATGCCACATATACCTCCCAGAAATACGTCATAGATAATGGCATGACATTATTGACAGTGGTGTCTTCAACTAGCTAGTGTCTTACCATCATGTTGGTGGTATTTCTGGGAGGTATACATGGAATGTATTTCTACCGCACCCTGTATAAAAGCATTTAAGCAGCGTCAATTCTGTCAAACAGCAATGCACAAAATCTAGCAAGTAGACATTTCTCTTGGGCTGTGATTAAGGCAATACAATTTTAATTAGCTGAAAGTAAAATTGGCCGAAAACCTTGTCTTTTATCACTATGGAAATCTAGCAATTATGCGTTTCTCTTGTGTTGTGAATAAGGCAATGCAAATTTAATTAGCTGAAAGCAAAATTGCCCTAAATGCTTGTATTTCCTCTCTATAGACATCTAGTAATTATGCTTTTCTCCTGTGTTGTGATTAAACCAATACAAGATTAATTAGCTAAAAGCAAAATTGGCCTAAATGCTTGTCTTTTATCTCCATAAAAATCTAGCAATTATGCGTTTCTCTGATGTTGTGATTAAGGCAATACAATTTTAGTTAGCTGAAAGCAGAATTGCCCTAAATGATTGTGTTTTATCTGTATAGAAATCTAGCAATTATGCGTTTCACTTCTGTTGTGATTAAGGCAACACAATTTTAATTAGCGGAAAGCAAAATTGTCCTAATTGCTTGTTTTTTTTTATCTCTATAATGATGTAATTTGGTAAAATTACTATTGGGGCAAAATGAAAAAGGAATAATACAAGTATTAAACATCGATTGCCAACCATGAGTTATCTCTTGTTTGTCTATTTTTTTGTTTTTTATTATGACGCTAAATCGCGTGATATCTCGTTCCGACCACGAGCCATATTTTGTTTGGTATTTTCTGATAGATTTACATCCGCGGACTCCAACAACGTGTTTATTCCCAGTGTTACTTTTAGCGTGAAAACAATGTTAAGACTTTAATTGAAGCTGTAAATCAACTCATAAAAATTATTTATTGCCTTAGTTTGATGTTATCAAAGTTGGCGTTTGTAGTCAGATTTCGTAATTGACCTCTGGCATTCAACGTGTTAATACTATCGGGTTGGCTGATTTACTCAATATCTTAACGCAGGGTTATTTTTATGCCAAAACATTTTTCGGGTCTATCAATATTTACTTGGTTTGGGGATAGATAAAAATATTTTCTTTTGATCTATAAACATTTACTTGGTCTCGGAACAAGTATTTTGTTTTAATATTTGAGACGATAAGTGTTTATTACCGTCTGAGTTTTTCGTATGACAAGTTATCATTATTTATACTTTTTTATACACGGACTGTTGTCCTCAATGTGTGGTTAACAAAAAGTTTCGAATTCTATGTCCTGCAGTCTTCATTATGTGTATGTCGATACGGATAACCTAAGTAAAAGGTTTAGTAAAGAATTCCATGTAGATTACCGGGACCGACATACAAGTGCTACAGGCCAGAGGACATATCTTTCGAAACACTGGGATAACAACAAAAATGAGAGAAATAGTGTAAATAATGGGCATCAGGATTACTTTTTTCGGAGATAGATAATATTGACCATTTATATTCGAGAGTGTGCTTGGAAAAAGGTAAGTGTTACTTGGTTTGGTTTGGTTTGTTGTGTTTTACAGCAAATCAAACTCAGTGGGTTATTTAATGCCGACAATGTTTTTATTTCAGGTAATATATTGTTTTGTCAAAAACCTATTTCTGGTAATATTTTTTTCCTTCAAAAATGTATTGCTGGTAATATTTTTTCCTCAAAAATGTATTGCTGGTAATAATTTTTTTCAGAAAAATTATTATTAAAAATTATTATTTTCAGAAAAATTATTGCTGGTAATATTTTTTTCCTTCAAAAATGTATTGCTGGTGATAATTATTTTTCAAAAAAATTTATTGCTGGTAAAATTTTTTTCCTCAAAAATGTATTGCTGGTAATATTTCTTTCAAAAACGTATTGTTGGCAATGTTTTTTTTCCAAAAATGTATTGCCGGTATTAGTTTTTGTTCTTCAAAAATTTATTGCTGATAATATATTTTTTAGAAAATATTCCAGGAATTAAAATCCATTTTTACCCCAGTTTCGGGTTAACTATTTGTCCATAACTGGGACCCTAACAAGTACTACCACCCCGGGTCAGGGTGGAACTGGGAAGACCAGCAATTAACAGGTGGTTCCACGCTCCTCAAATCTACTGATCAGAGGACTTGCTGCTGGACGTAGTTTATCGTCGTACCCATGTTGGAAGTTTTAACTATTTATATTGAAATGTTTGAATATTTACTTAGTTGGTGGGCAGTTAAATATTCATCGTCTTTAGATGAACGTGTAAACAGTAACTGGTTTAGAATAGATTAAATAATAGTTTTATTATAAAGTAGTATGTAATTACTTATTTCGCGGATAAGTAAATATTAGTCGTTAATATTGGTCATCTATAAGCATTTAATTGGTCGATGCACGGTTTGGAAGTTTTTTCCTCTCTACAGATGAGAGGACCGGCTTATATATATATATATATATATATATATATATATATATATATATATATATATATATATATATATATATATATATATATATATTAGAATCTGTTGGTATATAATTCAAGTGGACACTAGTAGTATCATATATTAAAACTGATCCACACAACGAGCTCAATATATTTATTAGAAAAAAGTATATAAATTACATAACACCAAATTACCTGATAATAGGAATAGATCTATTTCAACCAACGAGAAGTACGCTAGTCTTATTCAACAGCGGTGTACAGACTGTTCGTGTCGGAATTAGAAATTTTAAGTTTAAAATTTCGAATGAAATTTAATTTTTCGACTGTTATCAGTGTTCAATTTTAAATTTTTAATTCCAACACGAACAGTCTGTTCCCCGAGGTTTTTCAGACTAATGTACTTCTCCTTGGTTGAAATACATCTATACTCCCCATATGAGATAATTTGGGATTTTGTTGTCTAATATATATATATATATATATATATATATATATATATTAAAATAGCCAATAGTCAAATCAATCTCGAAGGAAAAAAAAAAGGTTTTAAAGAAAGAAAGAGCCAGGATCATGAAAGTCTATCGAAAATAATCGCACAGATACAGGTTCAAAGCCCAAAGAAAAAACCGCGATACGAGTAAACAACTAACTAAAAGTGCTCGATAAAAACGTAGAGCAGACCTAGTCAAAGCTAATGAGCCAGACAAGCCTACCAAGGTTTCACTTAAGCAGATCGTCAGGGTCTGTATTTATTTTGTACAAATTACAAAATTGTGGCACACGGCCGACGGGGGGAGTGGAGAGAAGTCTTGTAATTCACTAACTATCCTATTCCTAGTTAACCACAATCATGACCCATTCATTCATTACAATTACACATTCACCACAAGAAATCTGCACCCACCACAATACTACATATACACAAGCGTCCTACAAAACACCCCATGCATTAAAAATTTGTAATGTCCGTATATATATATATATATATATATATATATATATATATATATATATATATAAATTTCATGACACATGAAATGCTGGGGAAGGGATATGAACCCATAAAATAAACTCAAACTGTCAACCAAATACTAATAAAAACAAAACAATGTTAGAAGGAACCGTCCACACCTCAAAATAATAAGAGCGACCGCTGTATTCTGTCGATAGTTAGAATCAAGAAGCACACTCACTAATGGAATGGCGAGGTGGGAAAAGACGGAATGGGAAATTCAAAGGCTGACTTAGCCGAGATGAAAAACAAGGGGACAGAAAAAAATGGGGAGGTTGGGAATCTCGAAATGTATCACAAAATAAGAAAAGACTTATTCATAACTAGGAACACAAAATAGTGTTTACCATAACCGGGGGTGGGGGTTCACGGGAAACCGCTCCGTTGCGCTAAGGGGACTTAAAAAAGAAAATCAAGGCTAGCCCCGTCCACAAAAACCAGGCTCTCCTCAGTCACTCACCTTTCATTGAAATCTGTCGAAATCAAACGCTTTCGATCAGATCTGATTTTCACCCTAAGCTGATGCTTAAAGATCCTGATACGAATAACGCTCATTTCGCAAGATTCCGTCCTCTCGCGTCTTCCACACCACCATTCTTGCCACGGTTAGCAACGCAAAAAATACCATCTGTTTTACCCCGGAGTACGGGAGCGACACATTGTCACACGCGTACGCGTAATCAATGGACACTAGCTGATCGGGAGCGACACAAGCCGTCAACTCGCTGACATAATCCCAGAAAGGGCGCACCTGAGGACAATGGCAGAAGGCGTGCGAAGCCGTTTCTTCTAAACCAAGGTCACACCGATGACAATCTGGCAAGTCTGCCTCGCGCCATCTGAAGAGAATGTCAGTGAGAGGTAGCACGTTCCGAATCAATTGCGAGCTAAGTGAAAACTCAGGGTTGCTGAGATAATCCGCCGCTGGCGCCCAAGACCAAAACGAGCGCAACTCCGATCCCGACACGCCAAGTCGATCACACAGAGGATCGTTCGCGACCCCCTCCACTAATCCATGGTACAATAGTCTCCGACTCCAAGAAAAGTCACTGGATGGAGGAATGACCTTCAAGGCCGACCGACACTCGCTGTGGAAACTCGCGCTTACCCAAAGAAATGGGGGGAATGATGGTAAGGCTAGGGAAGGCATCCCTAACACTCGGCGCCAAAATCGAGCCCTCCATGAAAACGCGGCGTAGGAAAGCCAACCTCGAGGCGTGGCGATGACTCGCCATCTATGGCAATCCCAGCCCCCCCATGACACGTACACTGACAACAGGCTTCTTTGCGGAGACAATGTCTGCGACCACCCCATATGAGGTCGGTCAACTAGCGCTCGATCGCCTCCATACGCTTCCTGCAAATAGGAAGCAGAGCCAAGCGGTAAAGGATAAGGGGCAAGACGTAAGTGGCACACGCCTCAGCATTACTCTTTAAGGACAAACTCCTTCGAAGCCAAGTCCGAACCCTTGCCTGCACCTCTAACCAATTCTTCTTTAGTCGGAGTCCGGGCCTGAACAACACCCCAAGGATGCGGATAGGTCCATCCATTCAACCGAAGTGCCCCGGCAGCGCGACCCCCGTCCAGGCATCTAACCGGAAGACTTGTTGCGGTTAATCTTGACCCCCGTCACATTCTCGTACCGTTCAAGCGCCTTCTTCACCACCTTAATGTCGCTGCGGCACGACATAAAGATGGATACGTCATCGGCGTACGCAGAAACCCTGGCTCGAGCACTACCAGGGAAAACGGCGATAACGCGTTGGGCCGGACTGCACGCCCCGTCTCTCAGCCGGCGAAGGAAGGGCTCCAACGCCAAAGCGTAATGTAAGGGCGATAGCGGGGACCCCTGTCGAACCGACTGAGTTCCGTTCACCTGTACCACAGCACTGGGGGAGCGATACATGAGGCTAATCCACTTGCAGAAGTCGGGTTCGAATCCGGCGGCCTGCAGGACAGCATCCAGGTACTGATGGTCAAATGCCTTGGACTGATCCAAATTGATCAGCGCGGCTCGCTTCTCGTCTTTTACACCCTCTATGATCGTGCGGATCAGATGCAGGTTGCTTTGAATTGTTCGACCCCTCACAACACAAGTCTGCTCTCGTCCCAACAAGCTCGCGACAACTGACTGCAAACGCTCCTGCAGGATCTTGTCCAAAATCTTTAAGTATGTTTTGAAAAGAGTTATTGGCCTGTAATCATCTAAATCCCGCCAAACAGCCTTGCAATTTTTCAACACCGTGATCACAACCCTGGAAATCTGGCCAGGGATGGACCCCTGCCGGAACCAGTTGTTGGACACCACTGTCAAAATCGGGACAAAGATCTGCGACAGCCTCAAGTACATTTCGTAGGGCAGACCTTCTTCAATGCTAAGTAGACTTCACCGTCCGTAACCTCACCCTCGAAACGCCTCACACATATCCTCGGTCGACCTCAGAGAGCGCCGCTCCGGGGTAATGCCCTCGCGAATGTATCAATCGGAACCTCGACGGATCTCTTCCTTGCGCAATTCTGCGCCCATATTCACGGCTTCATTAGACATCTTGTTTAACCTATGTCTAACTACCTGACCCTGATAGCGCTTGCTAGCCTCACGCTTTCAGGGCCTGCCTAGCTACAGCTATCTCTAGGGAATCCCCAAGCCACCGCCCGGGACAGACTATACTCAAGAGCCTTCACATTTCTAGCCTTATCTAAAGCGAGTCGTTGGCTGCATTCAGTGGTGAAGGACCTAATCTTATCCTTCAGCCTCTCCCACCATCTACTTCCAATAACAGCCCCAACTAGTTCCCGCTGCACTAATCTAGTCAGCTGTTGATGAAAGTTCCGCCTGTCCAGTAAGGAGACGTTGAACTTCCAGTGTCCAGCCATTCTAGGCCTAACACCTAACACCATCTGGGCACAGACGAGTCTATGATCCGAATAGTCTAACCGGTGGAACGTAGGACAATCTGGTAAATCTAGGTCGATCCTTCTCACTAACATTCTGTCCAGGTAGTTGGCTACCCGGAGAGACGGCCGGCTATTGGTCTACGTCCACATCTCCAACCTCGGTTGATCGACCCTGTATCTATCGACGAGCCCAAAGTCGCCAATCAGATCAACCAGGCTACGATCACCCGATGCCTTCCCGCTATCAGCCCGCCCCCTATCTATTTTGCGGTAACTAACGGCATTCCAGTCCCCCATTAAGACTAAGCGCTAATAATCAATCATGAACGACCCCAACTAACGGAAAAAGCCGACACGCTCACGGTGGTCGTTGGGCCCATAAATGCAACGACACGAAACGAACCACTGATCACGGCAATATCAGCCACGTGATCGTGGCTGATATTGCCGTGATCAGTGGTTCGTTTCGTGTCGTTGCATTTATGGGCCCAACGACCACCGTGTCGACATGAACAAGGTCCACCCTCGCACCCAGGGAACGTTTAACTAACAAGGAAACACCTCTGGCCAGCTGGTCTCCGTATTCTGAATAGAAAACAAAGTCGCTAGACAGCACACGAGCATCAACGTCGCAAACAAATTGTGTTTCCTGAATCGCAGCTACATCTAAACCAAAAGATAAGAGATCACGAAGAAGACGGACAGCCTTACTCCGATCCCTCAAGCCCCTTACATTTAAACTGGATAGCTTGATAGACATAATTTAAGCTAGATCCCCTAAACACAGACTGGACAGAAATCTGCGGGTTTCAAGACCCCGACGGCGTGTCCCAAACATCCTGTGCCTATGTCGGACGTAATTCGTCCCTCCACGAAAATGCCGCCGACGTATGTAGGGTAGGTTAATTGTAACGGCCTATATAAACAGGGATGATGAATCACCGGGTCCCTCCCTGCAGACATTTGCGACATTTTCCGTAGCTGATGGAGAACCAAATTGCACCATTTTTATATTAGGGAACGCGTCCAGGCCTCCGCTATGTAATCCCAAACTTTCAGATTTCCCTCCGTGTTCCTGATGAGAGTCGTCACACCTGGTGCTTTGGGAAAGTTTCGAGGGTCCTCCGTTGACTTGCCGTCCACGGAGGTACATTTAATTAACTGTCTTAGTAGGGCCTTCTTTTGCACTTAGAGGTCTCTTTTAAGTGCCCTTCTGTCCATCTGGCAACTAGCCAACCCCTTAGCGAAAGTTTTCTTTTTCTTGGGAGGGGTTTTTCATTTTCTCTTAGTTGGCGAGGCAAGATACGAATGGGGCCTGGGGTAATCCCGGAAACTTTCCATCCTGTTACAATCAGACTTTTTTCCTTTTTCAAAACTTTCTCGTCTTCCCCTTGTCGTCCACCTCATCTTCCCTACCCCTTTTCAAAGAAGAAGATCTAGGTGGGGACATGACCTCCACCTCCATACCTATATTCAGTAGCTGGTGTTCCATCTGAATTTGCAAATCTTCCTCTAGTTGTTGTTGATGTTGTTCCGGAGGCTGTGCTTTTTGTAGCTGCGCCTCTTGACCTTGTTGTGTCTATTGGTGCGTCTGTTGGCACTGTTGTACTTCCTGGTGTTGCTGTGTCTCTTCAAGCTGCTGCCGGGTCGGTTGCTGCAACTGTTGTTGTTCCTGAGAAGGCTTTTGCTTCGGGCTTTGTTGTTTACGCCCCGGTGATACTTCCTGCAGGGGAGCTGGAGGAGGGGTTGCTGCTTTCCGTCCCTTCCTAGTCACCAGCTGCCACTCATTAGCGACCTTAGGGGTTTGGCCCACCGCTTCCTTTACTGCTGCCTGTTGTTGAACTTTTGACTGCTTGACAGTTTGTTGTTGGACTGTTGTCTGTTTGGCTGCCGACTGTTGCTCAGTTGGTGGTGCCGGGTTCTTGCCAGGGCATTCCTTTGATATAACTCCCGGGTTTCCACAAGCCCAACAATGGGGCCGCCGTCCTTGCACAACTACAAATATTATTCTTGTCCCGCAAAGTCAAGATATCGGGGATGTCCTTGAAAGTTTCCCTAGTTAGAATCACATGTACAATAACACCCCGGTGCATATGCCTGTTTTGCCTTTTGCCGACGTGACATCAGTAACCTGTCCATAATGGGAAAAAAGGCCCCCAAATGGTCCTCAGATATATCCACGGGCACCCTATGTAATGTAATCTTCGTCTTGCGGGTGCCCATGTACTCTGTTTGTAGTCGCACTGATTTTGTAGTGAGAATACTCCCAGACAGTCCTTTGGCTTCGTCCTCCGTTGCCAGTAGAATACCCCAAATGGCGTTGGATCTTTTGGACAGAATTTTCGGGGCTATGTTGAGGGTTTTGATAGCCTCCTCCATTATTTCTCGGCTGACTCCTATCAGCTTCCGGGACTTAATGTCTGAAGTTAGCAGTGAGATAGTTCTCGTAGCCATTGCTTTTAACACAGACGGTATTGTCTTTACTTCCTTTCCGTCAATGAATTCTCTATATTTTTCTTTTAGCGCCTCGTAATAGTCCGGCCCCTTCTTTGCAATTCTTGACGCCCATGTGCTTGGAGTAGCTGGCGTTGCTTTCTCTGGGCTGCGGGGAGACTATTCCATAATGCTGGTGAGGATGTCTCCCACGTCCAAACACGTAAAAATGCACTAATGCAATATATTTTTTTTAAACAAAACCAAAGTGTACTAAAATAAAGTGTTTTTCTAACACACAAAAACTGACAAAAGAGCCACTTACTAGTGCTGAAATAAGTCAAAAGCAAGTCAGACGGATCGTCAGGGCCAGCTGGCTAAAGCGGCAAAAGGAAACGGCATATTTATAGGCGACAACCAAGACGACACCACGTGACCAAAGACAAAAAGAAAAGAATCAAAAGAAAAGGAAAATAAAACAAAAGCAACACCCGGGGGTGGGGGGTTAAGATTTATTCAAATTACTTAAAAGAGGAGGGGATATTTTAAGAAAACTCGGATGATAACAATACAATCATGGGAGATGAGGCCTATTTCAATAACCAAGATTTTCTATGCCGACATTTGTTAAGAATCTCGGGTTTAGAGTTTAATATTTCATTAGGTTCCTTATATAATGCTATGGCTAATTTTTTCTCTATACATAGCTTACAGAATTTATGACCCGCTTTATATTTGGGACATCTTTTTAATATTTCCCTTTTGAGGATAGTGTCTTTATTATTTTCTTGTCTAATTTTCCATACATAGCTAGATAGTGTGGTGCTATGTTTAGTTTTTTCATTATTAAATCTACTCGTATGATTATAATATATTTTTTTCAATATATCCTGAGTCGCTCCAATATACACTTTAGGATTTATATCTTCTATATCCTTGTAAATCTTCGCCTGGTAAACCACGCTTTCTTGTTAACATTTACCCTGTAGGGGGCAGGTATTTTTGTTCCTACATTTGCAACCGGAAGAACTAATGCGTGGATTGTCCGTAGCTTTTTTTCTTATTAAATCCACTAATTAGTTTCTTTTTCTTTTCCTTTTCTTTTGATTCTTTTCTTTTTTGTCTTTGGTCACGTGGTGCTGTCTTGGTTGTCGCCTGTAAATATGCTGTTTTCTTTTGCCTCTTTAACCAGCTGACCCTGAGGATCTGCTTAAGTGAAACCTTGGTAGGTTTGTCTGGCTCATTAGGTTTGGCAATATATATATATATATATATATGAATAAACACAAAAGAAAAACTTATCTTGGCCGATGAGTTTCGTCCTCTGATGGACCTTTATCATGTCAAAGGTACTATTTGTTGAAAGTTAACATCTTTGAAAAACTAACATTCTTAATTTTGTTTATAAATACTTGTTTGCAACAAGTATTTATAAACAGAATTAAGAATGTTAGTTTTTCAATTTATTTAAATTTAAGAGACGCTGATGTTGTTGAAGCATATTTTTATGCACTTAATGTTTAATTCAGCTAAGTATGTATTCTTTATTATAATATATATTATATTTCTATATATTGCGAGATACATAGATAGATAGATAGATAATGAACAGATTGAGATAGATAAATAGATAGATAATGAACAGACTGAGATAGATAGATAAATAGATAGATAGATAATGAACAGTTTGAGATAGATAGATAGATAATGAACAGATTGAGATAGATAGATAGATTATGAACAGATTGAGATAGATAGATAGATAGATAGATAGATAATTAACAGATTGAGATAGATAGATAGATAGATAATGAACAGATTGAGATAGATAGATAGATAGATAGATAGATAGATAGATAATGAACAGATTGAGATAGATAGATAGATAGATAGATATATAGATAGACAGATAGATAGATAGATAGATAGATAGATAGATAGATAGATAGATAGATGTGTCTTGATAAATGTTTTCTTGAAAATGACTGACCAGGATTATTTTCTACTTATTTTTTTTTAAAGTTTTGCTATTGTCCTTAGAATTTTAAACGAAGAGTATTGCAGCACGTGCATTTTCCACCCGTTGTCATTATGCAATATAACTTAGTCAATAATTATATAAACAAGGTTGGCCGAAATTAGGCTTGCTGTTGTTTCACTATATGTTTCAGGTTTTAGATCTAATTTTGTCGAGCTTTACTTTCGCCGATATGTAGCACCTCGCCATTATGCTTTGGCAGTAAGGGACTACACTATCCATAATTTTCTACAGCTTTGGTTCGGTAAACGGTGTCGCATCGACCTGACCTAACACCAATGGAAATGTTTTTTTGTGTTGTGTGTACTCATGAAAAGTTTTATAATATAATTTACCACATAGTAGGACGAATTAAAAGAGTACAGAAAGTATTTATTGAAATATATGCAGATCGGAATTTGTGTCGTGTTGTGTGCCATAGTGTTCTGGAGAGGCACGAGAAATGTTGCGGTGTTGAAGGAGGACATTTTGAACATTTAAGAGATTAAACTGTTCTGTAAAGAGAAGGCTTGAAGAAAGATATCTTCTCCCTTTTACATTTCACCTGTTATGAGCATTGTTATATCCACGATATAGTAACACCGTAGTTCACGACAGGTCAGAAGGTAATGACTAAAAGGAAAAAGAATGACAAATATATTTTGTTCTCAGAGAGATTTTATATACTAAGACATACACAAAACTATATATATATATATATATATATATATATATATATATATATATATATATATATATATATATATATATATATATATGTATGTATATAAAGAAAGAACAGTAAGATATATAATCCGGTGTTCTTATAGATATTTTTTATTTTTTACAAAATAGTGCTCAATGTAAATTTACAGAGAATTAATATTATAAATTAACTGATTTAAAATATATTTTTTCGCTACAGAGTAATAACCATAAACTGATTCAGTAAACTTTTATTTTTTTATATTTTTTCATAAACTTAGAATATAGTTTCTCCTGTATGTACAAAGGAGATGGGTCATTTAATGGCCTACATATTCTAGCATTTCATATTAATTTCATTTTACTGTAAGTGATTTATTGGATTCTTTTAAGTGCTTGAAGTACTCTGAGAGATGTGTTAAGGTTAGAAAACGTTTTACTTAACTACAATTTTAAAAGATATTTAGTTTAGAATTCGTTTTATTTAACTACAATTTAAAAAAAAACAATTTTAAAATATTTTCACTGTTAATTCTCATAGACTATATTTCTTTTATAAAACAAGTAAATGTAATAGAATTACTTACAGTATATAAAATGATTTTTTCACATCAAATATAAGTTTGTATATTAGCAGGTCGCACTTTTTAATTTTATTTTTAAATATTATTTAAGGAAGATTTTTGACAATAACGGCACACAATTGTTATTTCATTTCTCAGTCAGTAAATTTTTATTTTTTATAAACTTAGTAATATATAGTTTCTCATGTATGCACAAAGAACATGGGTCATTTAATGACATACATATTCTAGCTTTTCTTATTAACTTACATTTTACTGTAGGTGTTTATTGGATTTTTTTAGGTGCCAGAAGTACTTTGAGAGAGGTGTTTGATTTTTATATTTATTTATCCTAAATGAACTTTGATGTCGGTTGAAACTTTTTCTGAAATCATGGCTTTTGCCAACAATATATATATTTATGTTTTCAGGATTTTCAATAGAAGATATATTGCATTGGTATATATACATACATACATACATATATATATATATACATATATATATATATATATATATATATATATATATATATATATATGTGTGTGTGTGTGTGTGTGTGTGTGTGTTAGCATGAATTTTAATTGTTTACATTTTCTTAATTATTAATTGCAATGTAACGTAAGTTCAATTATATTGGAAACCCGTTCCCAGTTATAACGTTATTTCGTTTTATTTAACTACTAGGCAATTTGTTTTATTTTTATCGTACAAATTTTTAAACAACAACAACAATAATAATAATAATGATAATAAAACTTTCTCTCATACTTTATAATAATTTACACACACATATACAGTGATGTTCGATAAAAGTGACCCACCTGATTTTTTTTACTTAAATTTTCTTTCGCCTATTGTTTTTGGGTCAAACTAATTTTTAATCTTACTAATATAAAGACCCCTTCCCGACCCCCTCGTAAAAAAGTTTACTCACGCTTATTAATTTTACGCTTTTTGGGACAAAATGAGTCCCAACGCGTATACAAACCAGAAAGCGTTGGTTTGCGAAACACCGAAGTAAGAAATTGAGGAGGAGTCCGATGCACAAGGACATCAAGAAAACAGAGACGAGAATTAGACTCCGTTTCAATGGTGAATTTCAAAGATGGATGAAGTTGGTTAATAACTGAGAGGTAAGATTCGGCTTCAAATGCACTATTAAAAAGACAGAATGTATCGTCCACATACCGCCGGTACATAGGCGGTGCATTGTCATAAGTGAGGAGAGACGACTCATGAAAACTCACAAAAATGTTGGCCAAAGCGGAACCGAGGGGGGAGCCCATCGCAACCCCATCGATCTGTCTGTACATAAAATTATTAAAGCTAAACTCAACTGACATAGTAGCAAATTGCATAAGCTCAATAAACACATTTTCTGGGATATCCGGAGGGGACAAGCAACTTCGATATAACATGTCGCAGCAGATTTCAATAGTTTCCGTTACTGGAACACAAGTAAACAAAGGACACACGTCAAAGGAACACATAAATTTATTTTTTAGAAGGAGTTTCACGTATAACCTGAACAAATGAGAAAAAATTCTTAATGGTATACGAGCTAAAATGCTCAACGACAGGTTGAAGAAGATCTGAAAGAAAACTAGCAACCCTTTGTTGAGATGAGCCTGACATGGACAGAATGTGTCGAAGGAGTACATCATCCTTATGAGTCTTTGTAAGACCATACAGACAAGGGCGAATAGACCCAACAGTTCTAATATAATCAGTGATCTCACGGGATATGAGACCGCGTTTAGGCCAAGATACAAGTTTCTTTTGAAAATTAATTTCTATAGGAATTGTGCGATCATGTGTCTCTACTGGACCAAGAGGAAGAAATTTTGTTGTGTCCCCAAGAATGGTTTGCATTTTGGAAACATGATCCCTATGGTCCAGCAGGACAATACCAGCACCTTTATCAGGACGAGTAATTACCAAGTAATTATTAGCTTTTAAAGTCCTAACCACAGAACGCTGCTGTTGACTCCACTTAGACTCAGAAAGGGCCACAGGAGTTATAGCAGAGGTATGTGCCAAACTATTAAGAGTAGCCTTAAGATTCGAAAGTGAATCAGAGGAGCGAGGTACCAGTCTACACAACTGTGAAGATAACACTTCGAATTCGGAAAATATTTTTTTCCTTATCAGAAACACTAAATGGGACGCAGTAATCAAGGCCATGGGAAAGTATATTAGACTCTAGCTCAAAAAGCTCATAGGTGGACAGGTTAACAATAACTCCTGAAATTGGTTCCACAACATGTCCAAACCGTTTACTAATTAAGTGCTGCAATTTTGATTGTGTGTCACTCGTTAATTTTCTTAAACATTTAAAAATGAATTGAGCGAACATAATGAGAGAACCGAATCTTATCAAAAAATGAAAGACAACTAAAACATTCTCTACGAAGAATAATAAGGTCACGGGTCAGTTGAAGGATTCTATTTTTACAAAACCGAATAGAATCCCTCATGAAAATCCCCTAAATTTTTAAGTCTGGGTGAAGTTTTGCACTCCTAATTCGAAACAGAAAAGAGGAGGAGCAAACATGATTTTCTATGCCGGCTTGAAAAAATTTTTAATTTTTTAAAAATTTTCTTAGTCTTGCCTTAATAAGAAGAAACTTATGAAGTTTTTTGATAATATCTTTAGAATACCTCCGCCTAAAATACTTAAATAAATTGTTGGAGAAACAAAACCGTAATATTGCTAAGAAAAATTAAATTATAAAATTATATATATATATATATATATATATATATATATATATATATATATATATATATATATATATATATATATATGAATGTATGTATGTATATATATAATGTTCTGGGTATGAGGATAAAATACATCCGGCAGCAAGTATTCTCATCGGGATATTGCTGGATTTCAGGAGCGTTCAAGCTCATTTTAATTGGTATTTTTCCTAGGCCCGCCCTGACCCGGGGTGGTAGCACCTGTTAGGGTCCCAACTATGGGCAAATACTGCCTAACAGGTCTGACCAAGCTCTTTAGTGTTATAGAACACGACTGGTCTAGGAGATGGAAAAGTCTGAGGTATATTGTCTGCTTCGTCTGTGCCATTTATTTGCACCGACTGAGTGTATCAATAGTTCCGAAAAGTGTCGATAGTTCTGCACATAACCTCACCACTTTAATCAAATCACTTGTGTAGGTTTTCTGGTGGTTTAACTTGATTCGTTCATGCTTATCCACACAGTTTACTTGCAAGGTCCGGTGGCGAGAGAGTGAAGGCGAATAAAGCATATTACTGGAAGGCACTATCTCGAGCTCTACACAGTGGCAGACCGATGGTTGATAGCTGTTCTTTCTCAAACTCATGATGTCCGTGTACTCTATCGGGGACAGAACAGCCCTATTTTGTATCTGCACTGCTTTCCCTATTATGGGGATGGGGGATAAAAAAGCCCTAAACCATGCTTGCTCACACAGAGACTTGGCAGCCCACTGCAGCTGTTTGGTTATCAATAACGCAGTCGAAACAGCAAGTAAAATCAAAAGAAATATAAGAAGAATTTTCATTTTGGATCCTGGAATGTTCGCACTCTCCAGGACAATGATTCTGCACCAGAGCATAAAACAGCTCTTGTTTCTCTCGAGTTGAAGAAGTATAACATCGACATAGCGGCCATTAGTGAAACACATCTGGCTGGCAATATTCAGGTTAGGAACAAAGAGGTGAATACGTGTTTTATGGGCTGGCAAGACTGAGAAAGAGCCACACCGTTCTGGTGTTGGCTTCACCATCACGTCAGACCTTGCTAGCTCATTGCCTTTATTACCGAAATGTGTATAAGATCGTATAATGACATGAACCCTCAATCTGGAGTGAAACACCCGTGTGTCGATGGTTAGCTGCTACGCGCCAACCATAGGTAGTTATGATCAAGAAAAAGATGATATTTACAATCTCCTTCGGGATGTCATCTCTAATGTGCAACATAAGGATGAAGCAGTCCTCACAGGTGATTTCAATGCCCGTGTTGGCAATGATTATCATTGCTGGAAGGGTGTTTTATGTCACCATGATATTGTTCGTGTGAATTCGAATGGATTACGCCTTCTCACTATCTGCAAGGAATTTGATCTTTACTAATACCTTCTAGCAGCAACCCAGCTGACGTAAGGCCACGTGGATACATCCTCGTTCGAAAAACTGGCATCTCATCGTCTACGTCATAAGCCAAAGACGGGACATAAATGATTTTTAGATAACTCGTTCATTCCACACATCTTGCTATCTGTCAGATCACGCCCTACTTCGGAGTAAAGCTACATTGCATCTTCAAAGGCGAAGGATTATGAAATCTACAGTGCCCAAGCGCATTAACGTACTGCCTCTTAAATCGACTGAAACGAAAATTGAGCTCTCTGACAAACTTGATGCTGCACATGATTCTGTTAACATTACCAATGATACATGCGGGATGCGGTACATTCTAGATACATGGAGGTTCTCGGCCTACCACATCGTAAACATCAAGACTGGTTTGATGACAATAATACAGAGGTTCAGAAGCGTATAGATCAATTGCACTCTTCTCATAAAGAATGGATTGAGGACAAGAACTTCTCCGATAAGAAGTGCAACAGTCAGGTTTAACGAGCTCTCAGAGACATTAAAGAGCGTTGGTGATCTGAAAAGACCACTGAACAACTCCAAGAAGCTTCAGATAGAAATGATGCAAGGGCTTTCTATGCTGATCTCAAGAGCGTTTTTGGTTTTTAGAAAAGTGATATTTGTCCAATCTCCACAGCAGATGGTGAAACTCTCTTGATAGATAAGTCAGACATTTTAGATCACTGGAAAGAGCATTTCGAAAATGTGTTAAACACCACTTCGTTTATTGATGAGGAAGCCATCATATCAATTTATCAAAATCCACAAATTCCGGAGATGTCTTTTGAACCTACCTGTCAAGAGGTTAGTGATTCCATCAGGCAAATCTCATCTGAAAAATCACCTACTCCTAAAGATCCTATTGCACCCGAATTGTATAAGCATCGTGGCCAATAGTTGGTAGAAATGTTGAATCTCCTTGTCGTGGAGATATGGAAGGCAGGCTGTGTCCTACAGGGTAATGAGGACACCTCTACCAAACACCTCTACAAAAACAAGGGTTCCAGGTGTGTCTGCGATAATCATCGGGGGATATCAATACTTTCAATGGCAGGTAAAATCCTAGCTAGACTGATTCTAAGCAGAATAATTATACACCTTGTTGACGACATCTATCCTGAATTTCAGTGTGATTATCGGTTGGGTCGTGGCACCATTTACATGGTATTTTCTATTCTTCAATTTTCAGAGAAGGTTCCCGAGAAAAACCAGGAGTTGTACATGGTATTTGTGGACTTAACGAAGGCCTTTGACAACATGAATCGAATGTCTCTGTCAAGTCTTGAGGAAACTCGACATCCCAGAAAACATGCTAACTTTCATCATCTCCTTTCATGAAGTTTCTGATCGTATGATGTCAGATTCCTTTGATGTCCTAAAGAGGGTGTGTCATGGCTCGTGTCCTTTATGTCCTTTTCTTCCGGTGATGCTGAAATACGCATTCGCAGACACAGAGAGCGGCGCCAAGTTTCAGTTTCGAACAACTGTTGGTCTCTTCAATCATCAGCACTTCAAACCAAGACCCACATTCCTACACACATTATTCGTGATTTGTTGTTTGCTGATGCTGCTGCTCTTGTTGCAACATCATATGAATGAGGCCCAACATCTAATAAATCGTTTCTCTGCTGCATGTAAGACCTTTGGTCTTACACTTAGCATAAAGAAAACTAAAGTTAGTGCACCAACCTTCTCCTTCACCGAAGTAATTCTGTGGTGAGAAACGAAAACCACCAGTCTACAAATTTCCAGAGAGACCATTGAACTAGAAGACAAAGCCCTGAAATATGTAAAGTCTTTCAACTATCTTGGTAGCAAAGTCAACTACAGTAGAACTTTAGATGATGAAATCATGCATTGGATTGCAAAGGCTACCAGTGCTTTCGGAAAACTTCGCCATCGCTTGTGGAATGAGTGGGGTATTCGACTGGTTAAGAACATTCGGGCTTACAGAGCTGTTGTGTTTGCCATCCTTTTGTACGTCTCAGAGTCGTGGACACCATACAGGTACTATATACGCCAATTGTATGCTTTCACTAAAAGCTGTCTACGTGCCATCTGTAGAGTTAACCTTCAAGATAGGGCATCAAACGTAGACATGTTTAACATGTGTAATATTGGCGGAATCGAGACTTTTCTCATTCAGTCTCAGTTACGGTGGACTGGCCATCTCTTGAGAATGTCTGATGACAGGATACCCAAGATCCTAATGTACAATCAGTTAGATCAGGGCTACAGGAATGTAGGGCGCCCCTGCCTAAGATACAAAGACAAGCTGATGAGCCAATTTACAGCTGTCAATATACCTCATAACAACATCGAGCGCTTAGCCTTGGAGAGGGTAGAATGGTGAAAAAATGTGTTTTAGTGGACTCAGCAGTTTTCAATCTGCTAGTCTGAATCGTTTTTAAGAAGCGAGAGCAAGATGTAAGAGGTCAGCCAATCTAACAGTAATCTCATCCCAGAATCCTCTTTAGGAATCACTAGCGGGTCTTAAATGCCACTTAAGATTATCGCCGAAAATTTCATAACTGAATCAATTCGTTGTCAGATCCTCATACGTCGAAATCTACGGGAGAGTCCATTCAACATATATATATATATATATATATATATATATATATATATATATATATATATATATATATATATATATGAGCTTCCTACGCAGAAAAGAATATAGCACACATATATACATAGCAAAATAATGTGTAAGGATGAACAAAAAGGAAATGTCTTTGTACATACTCATGATCTGGAGAAGCCATGTTTAGGACTTCAGATTTAAACCAGCCGGATTCATCTATGTCGCAATGGGAAAGGGCATCATGTGCTTGTAAGCTGGAGAGGCATATTTAGCCTCAGACTGGACCAAAATTACATCATCCATGTCTCAAAGGGAAACGGTCATGTGCTTGTAAGCTGCTGGGGAGGCATATTTAGCCTCAGTTTGGGCCTTTTGGACCAGGCTAGAAGAAATGAATTTTTTCGTTTAGTTCAGTTCAAGAAATGAAAAATGAGTGCCGCTTTGTATCACAGTTTGGAGTGACGTCACGAGGCGGTTGTAATGTGACCTCGTGACTTATCTCCTCCAAGGGGATATAAGCTGTTTCTGTATCACTACAGTGCTAAACAAATGTGAGTAAAGTGTTAAACAAATGTACATAAACAGTTTTGACCAAATATGATTCTAACAAATAAATATAAATGTAATAAAATATTTTTTTTAAAATTAAAAACCATACGTACAAAGTATAAGCCTATTTTCGGTCCACCGTTTCAATAATGTCATATGTTCAAAATATTTCCTCTTTCAGTATCATGTATAGGCATAGAGACAGTATCTAATATATCAACAGTTATAGGTTTATCCACAAAAATATTTTTTTGCATTGCCGTTCTCACGCGTATTTTTACGTTTGTTTTATTTTTCTAACTCAGGAATGAGCAGTTTTACCAATGCGAAAATGCCTAAAAACTCAGCTCCACAAATAAAAGACTTATTGTTTCAAAAATGGAAACAATGCTTTTGGAATTCTACCGTTTTCTTTGTCACAGTCACCTGTTTTGCATCTTAGCTTGAGTCCAGCCTTTTGTGTTTGTGTTAAGAATATATTTTTATAACTTTTTCCTTTTATGTAGCCAAACATAATTTTCATTGTATTTTTTTTCGTGCGTGTGTATTCAGAATCGGATTCTATTTTTTCTGTCTGTCTCATTTCCTCACCTTAAGTGTCAGGCGTGTAAGCCTTCAAAAATCAGAAATAATGTTTCGTCTGATACAAAGAAAAACGAATAGACAGACAAAATCAATGAAAACTACTCACTTTTCCTTATACGATTGTTATTGTTTCGCTATGCTATCCTCTGGGGATTCTTGTAGTTCATGCTATGAATTTGCTTAGTAAATATCTGTTATTTTGTCAAGTTGGTTTCCATGATGTACTAGCTGTTTTAGTAGGAATTACTTTAAATGTCAAAAGTCTAATTTTGCTCTCATGATTACCTGTCTGTTGGTTCTGTATTGCGGGAAGTCAAGCAATGATTACAGTTACATCTGCATGCATACTAATTTTTTATTTAGTTTGGAATTTAATTTATGACATAAAATAACATATTCCTATCATTCTACGGATCTGGTTTAGTTATTATTTTGAAAAAAAAATACTCTTCCAGAAAGGAAAGATACCATTTTATAATTAAGTAACGTATTTTGGAATTTTAGAAAAAAATTATTTACTAATTCAATTTTTGCGTTGGACATGAAAACCATGCGACAAGGCATCGTTAACGATTTCAATATCAATTTGGCGACGAGGCGCTGAAAATTTATCGGCCGGACGAAGTAGGATTTTGTACCTGATATTTGGATCAATTATTCACATTTTAGGAAGTCGTTTTCAAATTGAACTTTGCATCAACTACATCTTATACCTGTGGCATATTTCGGTATTAAGAGAAATGGCTCTTCCCCTGTGGAATCGTTAATATTTCAGCTTGTATTAGTAGTTTAGAATCTGTTTTCCTAATCAAGTTGCAGTTAAGGCAAGACTAACCGGTCTTTCCTTGGTGCAGGAATGGGTCGGGTTTTTCGGTTTGGAGGGGTATCAATATTTTGCCCTTCCTCAGTTCTCTCTTCTACGCACTAGCAATTCTGTCCAATGGGGTAGAACCGCCGATTGTATTTTGCACTGGCGTCGTCGCAGGGTTTTGAAATCACAAGTTTGCATGAACCGTCGAACTGTTTTTGGATTACACCAGAAGGCCTTTCTATGATCAAGATTGGCTACAAGCCTGTATAGATTATGTTTTTAATCAGAATGCTTAATACTCCAAGTATGACTTTGCTGAATAGTTAAAGAGTATCATTTAACCAATTTAATTTTTACCTTTCACATTTCACATCTACATCATTCAAATATAATATATCCTTTAATGGAATATATCAGTATTATATATGACACATCCAATCTATCTATCTATCTATCTACACACACACACAAGTATATATATATATATATATATATATATATATATATATATATATATATATATATATATATATCAATGCATGTTTCATTAAAAAACATAGAAAAGTTTTGTCTGTTTATTAGTAAGTAAATTCCTTTCATATTGTCGAATAATCTTTTTAGAAATATCACTGAAACACGAAAGAAAATCGTTGATACATGTATTTATTGTTAATACGGTCTAAGTTTTCGGCTTACATAAGCCATCATCAGAGATCACACGTACATTACAATAAATCAAATAATAAATTATATAACAAAGATGGTAATTTTTTTATTTAGAATGGTTATGCGGACATTGCAACAATGATAGTTTGTTTTGTTTGCATGGAAGTTTGCAAAGCAACAATAAATTCGTGCATATGAAATGCAGGAAGCAAATATCACATTGCGGTCCATGGCAACAAACAGGACCAAGTGAGAGTTATAATAAAGAAAAGGGTTAAGTATGGAAAGCCGTAAGTATAAACCAATAGATTTTATTATCAACTATAAGCATTTAAGTATATTTGTGGAGTTTTCGTAATTTATTTTTTATTCAGGTTAGGTTTCAACTGTTTTATGTAAATAGCTTCAAGAATTTTTAGTTTTTGTTTATTGTTTTGATGGTTAAGTATACTTGTATTGTCAACAAGGATTTTCTGGAATTGTGTATGTAGCAATGCATGTTGTTTTAAATGCTTTAACATGTTGGAATTTTCATTCAAATGGAGAGTTAAACTTCGGGAAAGTGAGTTTGTGGTGTGACCAACATAAATATTATTTAATCCGTTAGAGATAAAAATCTCTCAGGGGCATTTGAACTTGTAAACTCTGTTGGTTTTCTGCAAATCGATAACAGGCGGCGAAGAATTATTGCAAATATATATATATATATATATATATATATATATATATATATATATATATATATATATATATATATGCTGACATCGTAGTTGTAGGTTGCATGTCCATCATATATCAACTGCTAATATCTAGTAAATCATTTCTGTGAAAATTTTAAAGTGGAGAAAAATGATGCGCTGGGTTAGTCGAATGTACCAAAAAGAATATATTGGCAAATGAATGTTTGGATTCTATCAAGCTACATGAGTTATATCGCATGAAAGAATTCCTCCCACCATTTGATGGTTCTTGTTATTCCAATGTTGAGAGTCTAGACCACCTACTCACCAGATAAACCTGGCGTAGGAACTGGTTTAAAGACCGATAACCCGACTATACGGCAAGTGCTACTGGATTACCTCGTACCAGTGTGTCAGATAACGCAATCTAACAATTATATACATGCATATATATATATATATATATATATATATATATATATATGTATATATATATATATATATATATATATATATATATATATATATATATATATATATATATATATGATATAGCGATATGTAATTTTGTATAAGTTTATATATCATGAAACCGTATATAGAAAAATAATATGACAAATTGGAAAAAAAATGGTGTGTTTCGTTGAATTATACATATACATTGTGTCTAATTAACTTTATACTGATCCTTTCTAGTTTCTGCCTATATTTCTGAGATGAGGTGTTATGTACACAATTTACATTATTCGGACTATTGTCTTCATCTTTGTCGGCATATTTATCACAACGTTTCAGCCGTTGTACGCTCCGTCCTTCTTCAGGTGGTTGGAATATCGAACTGAACCCTTTATTTATGATCTCAACCTGATTACTGGGATAGGCGGGTACAATAGGAGGACAACAACATTCAGAAAACAGTCTTCCTGCCTTATGCGAAGGGGGTATCAGAGAAAATACAAAGGATCTGCGGTACATATAACATCAGGACAACCTTCAATAGCTGGACGACACTTCGCAGATATCTCTCCAGATTAAGACCCCCCCCCATAGAGGAGAACATGACTGACTGTGTGTACGCTATCCCATGCATCTGTGGAAAGAAATATAAAGGGGAGACAGACAGTCTCCTTAAGGTAAGGCCTCAAGAACACCAGAAAGCTGTAACACGAGCGGAAGTGGAAACATCAGACGTGGTTGACCACATATGGAGAGAGAAGGGAGATCACCACCCTCTGTGAGATCAGGTTGATGTCTTAAACACAGAATACCATTAAAAAATTTGTAAACTTAAGGAATCAGCACATATTCTAGGCCACAAAAATCTTCCTGAGCCGACCAAGCGTAGAAATGAATACAATATGGGAACCAGTAATAAGGAGTGCCAGAGAAAAGACCAACAAAACAACAAAAATTGCAATATGAGCTCTGTAAAAAAATATATAATGATAAATGCAAAAATTGCAATATGAGCACTGGTAAAAAAGGTTGCTTAATACATTATGTTTATAATATCCAGAAATTTACACACATACGGGGCAGTGGATAAAGTTGGTTAGATCCAGTGACGGGAGCCAAAGAAGGTGAGTTCAATACCCGGTTAAGGCAGTGGAGAACTTGGAGAGGGGAATTAACAGGTGATAACTGATAACTGACATCCAGTAAACATGGCACGTGGAACTAGAACAGTCTACTCCTGTGAGCGAAACAAGGCGTTCAGTTCGACATTCCAACAACCTGAAGACGGCGGAGCGTTCAACGGCCAAAACGTTGTGATAAATATGGCGACGAAGATGAGGACAATAGTCCGAATAATGTAAATAGTGTCCTCTCTAGTTGTCTGGTCAGTTTCTTGATATCGAGATGAAATGCATGAAGGGAGGCGCCATAATTTGTTTTTATTTTTAACACTTGACGATGATCTTAGAAAAGGTCAAACGTACTTGGGTTAATACAGCTGCGGCAGCTGCCTTGACAGATTTTACCTTTACATCAAGAGAATGATTAGACAACTGTAAAGTGGAAAGTGAGCTCAACACCGAGTAAAGATTTTATGCTTGAACGCAATCTTCAGACTATGACTTGTTTTTGGTATGAGTCGGCAAACCAAAAAACACAACTGACATAGCCTGGTGATTGCAATCAAATAGGAAACATACTGTCGCTGTCCGGTGTTGAACTGAGTATGCACGTTTATATTTCCATAAGTTTTATCCTTGATATTGAGTACATTACATATAAATAGAGCATGCCTTAAAACTATATATATATATATATATATATATATATATATATATATATATATATGTATATATATATATGTGTGTGTGTGTGTGTGTGCGTGTGTGTGTACAGAATAAATGGAATTTGTTTTAATCCGATATTATTCTCATAAATACAAGCATTGTTTTAGTAAAATCTCGTGTCTGAATATACACCAGGTTATTTAAACAATATCACCGATCTGTCTAAAACACGCTGTATCACACATAAATCTATTGCAGTTAGAATATGTTCATCATAAAGTCCCTCGAATGGTCAGGCCGGTAGTTGCAAACAACACTGTTTATAAAAGGGGGATTCTCTTCAGATATGGATAGCCACTATAGATGAAAAGGCAAAACATTATTTCTTATCTATCTATCTATCTATCTATCTATCTATCTATCTATCTATCTATCTATCTCTCTCTCTGTCTATATATATATATATATATATATATATATATATATATATATATATATATATAGCATAATGAGAAGCCACGTATACTTTCTTGATATGTATATAGTATAGAAAAACAACTGAAAAGTTGCAAATTAAAAAAAATTGAATGTTTTTTTTGTGAAATTATTTATTTATATTTATATATATATATATTTGATACTTCAGATCGACCCCGATCTTTCATCAGAAATGACTGTTTTCAGAAGTTTGTTTACGTTAAGTAGCATCCGTCGCGAGACTCGGACGTCACGTCATATGGAATGCAACTGTGTTTGAATATTTCTAACGTAAATCTAACTGTAGTAATATTTTAGATGTTGTTTAAAAATTATTTTAACTATATCTAAAAAAAAATTGTTTAACTATTGAAATATTTATAAAGATTTAAAATACCCAAATTTTTATTTAACCCTAGTTTATATGTATTTAATTTTAAAATCCAGTATTTTTCTTTTTTTCTACGTGTGTATGTGGAACTGAAATCAGAATCTATCAGTACAGATTTACAGTTTTCAAATGAGTGTACGTATACTTTCTTAATATGTATATAATATAGAAAAAACAACTGAAAAGTTGCAAATTAAAAGAAAATTGAATGCTTTTTTTGTGAAAGTATTTATTTAAATATCAAATATATATAAAAAAATATAAATAAATACTTTCTCAAAAAAACATTCCTTTTTTTTTAATTTGCAACTTTTTAGAAATATTCAAACACAGTTGCAGTCCATAACACGTGACGTCTGCGTCTTGCGACGGATGCTACTTAATGCAAACAAACTTCTGAAAACAGTCATTTCTGATGAAAGATCCGGGTCGATCTGAAATATGAAATATATATATACATATATAAAAATATAAAAAAATACTTTCACAAAAAAACAATCAATTTTTTTTAATTTGCAACTTTTCAGTTGTTTTTTTCGATATTATATATATATATATATATATATATATATATATATATATATATATATATATATATATATATATATATATATATATACCCACAATGTCATCATCAGGTTGTTGTTTTTTCTTCAGACAAAATAATTGTGTTCAGCTGAAAGTTAAGATTTTTTAACTGTGAAGTGAGAAACTCTATGTTTATATACTGTATAATTTATATTTAACTATGGAAACGTCAAGGGAGGTAACTAAATTTTGAAATGTGTCATATGTTATTTTTTTAATAAAATAACAAAAAACTATTAGTTAAAACCTAGATATTTTAAACTATATACTGTAAACATTTTAAAGTATTTGTGCAGTATTCATAATTCATTTTATTAAAGGTTAATTTCAATTTTTAATATGAATAACATCAAGAAGTTTTGGTTTACGATTATTATTTTCATGAAAATGTATATATGTATTTTCAACATGAATTTTCATGTATTTCACATATAGACAGGCATGAAGTTGTAAATGTTGTCATCTTTGCTCTAATATAAACTTGGAAATTTTCATATATATATATATATATATGTGTGTGTGTGTGTATATACATATATATATATGTATATATATATACATACATATATATATATATATATATATATGTATATATATATATATATATATATATATATATATATATATATATATATATATATATATATATATATTGATCGTATTATCATTCTCGGAATCTTTTGTTTTATCTAATTACAATACGTATAGTAGAAACCAGAATGTTATCAAATTCTCTAACATACTTTATTAGAATAATCATCCAAACGGGGTTTCCAGTATTGTGCATCAGTTTTATGTAACAAAGAAAAATGTCGCATTGTAAGTTATTTTCCTTTCTGTCATTGTTTTGACATATGTTGTTCATCTGTTTGAAGAAAATTTTCCCCCGAGACAGAGAGAAAACTAAGTTGTCATCGCTATATTTACGCTTTAAAATAATAATATTAATAATAATGATAATAATGACAATAAAATCAAGTTAGATTTTAAATATATTCCCTTAAATCACTAACATTGAGATATAACGTAATCAGCTATCAATTATTGCCTCTCATACGAACGAATTTATTATATATTTAGGTTGTTATAATACTCTAGAATTTGTATAGTATTAAGATAGGTTTACATTTATTTAGTTTAACTGTATATCAATCTCATGGGTTATATAATGCCGACAAGATATTCCGGATGCGTTCGTATTAATAGAGTATGCAAGGAATAATTTTGTAGATCAGGTTTCATTGACATATTTTGTCAAGGGGGATTTTGTCACCGTTTACACGGGCATTTTGTTTAGCTCCATACCTTATCAAGTCACTAGATATACAATATTCAGGCCAACAACAAATTCCACGCGAGGTAAAAAGTCAAAACACATTCGTTCATGTTATAACCCAAAAAGGTGTTGTAAAGTCAGAAATACACAACTTATCAAGATACATTTATCAAAAAATGATAGTGGTCTGAAATGTTATAAATGATGTTTGTCTCAGATATCGGTACGGAGAGTGGAACCGGCGTATCAGGTTCAAATCCCGGATAAGCGAGTTGCAGTAATGTTAGATTATTTTTTCACTATCAGTCTATACAAAGGCATGGTTTTTCTTGCTCTCAAATGATGACCTAAATAACAGAGTTGATTGGAGGTCGTCTAAGAGAAGATAAATACTAATTTCCAAACTGCGGAGGTGGAAACAGTAATACATCCGACTAGCAAGAATCCAAGAAAATTTGTCTGTGCAGTTCCATGACAAAATATATTCAGAAGTGTAATAGTAATTAAAATGTTTTTTTTTAATATTTCCCTCCAAGCAAGGTGATACAGCCACTAACATCCAAGCAGTAACTGAGAGTGAAAGAAACTGAGAAAACATTATTAGGAGAAAGGAAAATATAAAAACAGGGGGAAGATTATGACGATTGACGTAACATTTACAATTTTGAAGATGTTAGTTAGCATAAAATGACAGAAACAAGGATAAAGACTGATGAGATGCTATGATGGGCTTCGAAACATGGATGCATTTATGTAGCGGATACGTATGTTCGAATATAATATCTTATAATAAAGAAGTATGTATATATATATATATATATATATATATATATATATATATATATATAAAAGTGGACATGGAAGTCAGCACTTAGAGGCGACAGTCTGTTTCATGCTAGTGCAATCGTCAGGCCTGACGATTGCACTAGCATGAAACAGACTGTCGCCTCTAAGTGCCGACTTCCATGTCCACTTTTATATTTACACACGCTCTATCTCTGATATTGAGCACTTTACCCCATAAATATAGCACACTTTAAGACTATATTTCTGCATATATATATATATATATATATATATATATATATGTATATATATATATATATATATATATATATGATCGACTCTCCCGTCGGATTCGACGTATGAGGGTCAGGAAGATCAGTTCCTAGAAACTGAGAGCCCGACACCGACACATGAAAATTGATTATAGTGGTGAAGGCTTTGTGCAGGGCCATCCACACTTTTTGGAGGGACGAATACAGGGACCTGGTGCAGCGAATGCCACCATCCGCAGGTTTTGAATTCAGAGTTGTTCTTCTCCTAGATCAGTTGCCATCCAAGTCGAAAGAACCCAGTCTGTCCTGCTAATTAGCCAGAGCTGGAGGGAGAAGAGGATTCACACCTTTACCAAGGGTATTAGCACGTAAGTGAAATGTAATGGATTCGACTGGAATTCGAACTCGGCTTTCCGATTCCTCAATCCGAACCATATATATATATATATATATATATATATAAAATAAGAGAGAAAAAGGAGAAATAGAGAAAGGAAAACATACATATATACATATATAACGGTTAAATGATAAAAAAAATGGGTTTTGTTACTGGAGCTTAAGTGGATGCAAAGTTATAATAGACGTCATTCTTATGTCTGGGTCAAGTTTTCGATGAGAAATGTTAAGCTTACAACTTACGATTAAATAAATCTAAACATTTAACAGTAACCTGACAACACCTAGCTGTCAATCTATTATTTAATATTTGCAATTCAAGGTATCAATAATTAATACTCCTCAGAACATATGCCATGAAATTAATTACAGAAAAATACGCAGGGAAACTACGTAACAATGGTGAGAAATTCACAGAAGCCGAGATGCCAGTTCAGTATCTGTAACATTGCATTATCTTTAGTTTTTTCAAGAAACATTGTAGAATCCCCATCGCCGATTTAGCAGCAATATTTGATACAAGGATGAATGTTAGACTTGGTAGCTCTTAATATCTTTTTGTCTTTTTTATCTCTGCTAAAATTTGTCTCGCCATCTATTTTCTCAAGGTTGGTAGATAGGTTATGTGTTGTTTCTCCCTGTCCCTCTTGTTCAAAATCTGTTCTGTGAGTATCAAATTTTTTTCATAACCTTTTCCCTTCTTATGTGCCCCAGAAATTTCAACTGATTTTATGTATAAATATCTATTTTTTTTCATTTTCTCCAAAAAATTGACGTTGCTCATATTTTCGGGCCATGGTATCCTCGGGCGTCTCTTTGTAGAACCAGGTTTCTATTTCTTTAAGTCACTTCATCTTCTTCAAATTGTCCAGCATTCACATACAGAGGGACTGCTATTAGGTTACAGTTACGCTTCTTAATATTTTACTTAGTTTTTGCAAGGCATCTTTCGCTATCCCAATGCGCCTTTGGATTTCTGTGTGACACTTACCGTCGTCTGTTACAACATTTCCCATATATTTAAACTCTTGTATTTGTTTGATTTTGGTATCTCCAATCTGTAATCTTCATGCTGGGTTGTCCCTGTTGCTAAAAACCATGCCTTCTATCTTCTTGCTACTGGTGCTTAGTGCTTCCGGTTTTTCTTCATTACCTTCTACGGGATACTTTTTTCGTTTTCTGTGTTTTATCTCAACGCTGTGACATCTGCGTATATGATGTTGTTGAGACTGTTTGTAAACTGGTGCCTAGACGACACTTCAACGAAATATATAGGGTACCCCTAAAATCTGGACACATACGAAATCTTATTAGTTATATATTTTACCTCCATAAATTAAACATATTTTTGTCGAAAGAAGTAAAAACTGACTTCTTTTTTCTGGGTTACGGTAAAGGAGAAGGTGTACTCAATAAAAATCACAGCTGCAACAAACTTGATTGATTGCATAAATAGTGAATAAGCTACAAGTGACGGCAATGTGAAGATATTGCATCGAGTTCACATGAATCTTGCAAAGCGCGTTAACTTTTGCATCATAAATGATGAAAATCCTATTGAAGATCTTATTTGTTAATATTCCAATCGAATAAAATGTTATTGAGTATTTAATTTCTTGAAATTACGTATGTTTGTCTATGTTTCCAGAGTTTAAGGACATCCTATATATCGAAAAAAGAAACTGCGTACTATATAATACAAATATGAATTCACGTTTTTTTCACTTTATTAGTATTATTGAAAGGGAAAAAGAAGTAATCGGGAATCATAGTTTGTAAAATAATAGCTAGTGTAATTCAATAAAAATAAACATTTATAGATTAAAATTATTAAAAAAATGGAAAAAGTGGAATTGTTTATATGGAGCAATACAAATCTCTCTCGCTCTTAGAATTCAGTAATTCAAAAATTAGGAGGCACAGTGGATTAATGGTTAGCAGCTCGGATTGAGGAATCAGAGAGCCGAGTTCGAATTCCAGTCAAATCCATTACATTCACTTATGTATTAATGAATCCTCTTCCTCGCCAGCTATGGGTAAATACCTGGACAAACCGGGTTCTATAGCTTTGGATAGCAACTGGTCTACCACAGAAAGAAATGGCAATCTACTGCGGGAAAAGAAATCTGCACCGTTAGTCATGTATCGAGAGATACATGATCGCCTAAGCATGTATCACGCATGGCACATAACCGACTGCATTTGAAAATTCACTCGTTAAGTTTGCTGTGTTTTCGATCATACATACCTCTCGAAAATCAGCATCGCATTCATTTTCTTTTAATAGGATCGATCGCTGATTAAAATTTCCCAGTGAAAGACGCTCAAAGACAGCAACCATAAAAATGCTATTAAAACTGAAAAGGAAAATGCGACTAAATACATTGCTTTTTATTTTCTTTTTCAATAAGTTTTTAAAATACGCTGATTGTTATTTAATTGGGCGTTTTAAAAAAACGCTGGAATCTCAAAATAACTCGATTGGCACGTCCGAAACGCTTCACTGAACACAGGAAACTCGTCAGACACACTCTTCAAGCAGAATTCGAAGGAGAGCTATTGATTTAATCAGGAATTTGTATATTATATAAACTGAAACATCTTTTACTCACGCAAAATATCAACTTGTCTCACAAAGTGTATGCTTAATTTTGCTTTTTTTCCTGTTCTAAGAACCAAATAATTCATTTTATTCCTGTTTGTTAAGTTTAATTAAACGAATTAACAATTTAATCTTTGTAAGTTTGTCGATTCTAATTGCTATTTCTTTGCGTTAATCTTTCTTTTGTTTTCTTCACATACAATTACTTTTCTTCATACAGATACCATTCTTTCATTTTCATAGCTCTCGTCTTTCAAATGATTTTTTTTTAACTTTAGGAAAGTTTCGTCTTATTGTTAATATCTGTAGTGTCATCACTTATATATTTCGTTAATATCGCAACTCTATTTGCTTAATAACATGGTATTTTTTATTTACTTCTTTAACCCAAATCATCTTGTTGACAGCTTCTTGTTTTTGCCGTATATCTAGACTATAATTATGAGCTATAATTTTCGAAAGTGAAAATACCAATGAGACATTTTGGAAAATTTCCAAATTATCGACCTAAATGAAAAAAAAATATACCAACATTAAGTAAAATTGCCACAATATTTGAAAACAAAACGGCGTCTGTTCATGCAGAAGGCACGTGAATCTGGGTGAAATGTCATATCTCAAAACTATGATTCACTGTTAAATGGAGATTTTGGGGTGACATTATATTTAAGCGGGTAGTAGCTAGCATGATAAAATATAACATACCCACGCGCGCACATACACACGCAGACATACACACGCATGTAGCCGAGTGGCTAGAATGTTCGCTTTCAGACAATAGCACCCAGCATCGAATCTCACTATACTAAAGGCTGATCCAATGATTTTGAGTAAAATTGGGTAAAGTAAACGTCTAGTCCGAAGTCCAAAATCATTGTGACCGTGGGTCTGTGCGTAGTGGCTATGTAAAAATTGTGGATCACACTAGATGATTCTATCTCTCTGACAAAGCGCCCGTTCATCATAGTTTCACTATATACTATAGGTGGGCTTTCTGGGTGTTAAGCAAACACAGATGTACCCGAGAAGACGTCCGAAACAGAGATTGCCTATCCACCCTAGCTCAGCGTATGTTCAGAAACAAGAAGAAAATAGTAACTTTAGTGCAAATGGTCTTCAATGTAAACAGACGCGAAAATGTATTGGTTAACTCGATTTAATTTTTTCTTTCTTTCTTTTCATCTTTCTTTCTTTCTTTTTTATCGTCTCATCTTAATCTTTTATCTATGTATCTATTTATTTATCTCTCTCTATATATATCTATCTTTTTATCTATCTCTCTTTTTATCTTTCTTTCTTTTTATCTATCTTTCTTTATTTTCATCTCTTTCTTTCTTTCTTTCATTGTAATATAGTTCTTTTAAAGATTTCTTTTCTTTTATACCCTTTTGTGGCGTAGACGATCATGTTTTTTCCAGATATTTATTTCCTTTATTACCTCTCAATTACTGTTTACTTGTTCACGGTTCAAATTCAGAATATTCCTTCTCTTAGACTGGTTAATTCTAGAGGAGTTTATTCACGTTCCTATGTAATATATAGTTGGTGGCAAGAGAAAGAAATCAGATCCACGGATTCCCCAGGTTCATGATACGAAACTCAGCGTAACAGACTGGCCCGAAATTTGAACTTCGCTCCCTGACTCCATTCCATGACCTGACGATCAGCGACTATCATCCTATCAATTATCTATCTCCAAAATCATTTTCTCATCCTGAAAAGAAATAATTTACCATTTTACAAAGGTTCCATAAAAATTAATTTTAAAAATGTATTAATACATAATATGCGATTCAATATTTTTTAGATTTTTAGGCTGGGATCAAAATGTGTCGGGGATTCGAACACTGCGACAGGACCTCCCTCATTGCAGTAAATGATGGTTGTTGGATACTGACTTTGCAGTAATTGCCAGAACTGGTTACTTATTTCGTCCTTAGGCTATATGCACACCACAATTAATTGAATTTTATATCACATTACGCCACCAAGGAGAGACGTGTAATTACTAACTATTTGCAGCATTTACGCTGTACTCATTGTGCTTTATATTTTAATCTCTAAGCTATAAATGGAAGTTTGGTCACTAGTAATTCAAACATTTGGCTACACCTTATTCATTGTAATAAAAATGTAATGACGAAAGACGATTGGTGCGTACGGATACTAGCATGACAATAGCCTAGTAGATTAAAGTTCAATCCCAGTAACAGGTGGTGTGTACTTGGACTCAGTTGAAACAGGATGAGGAATAACTGGATAGTACTAAAAATTAGGAGACGAGATATCCCTGGCCAGTGAAATGAGAATGGTCTACCCACGAAGAAAAAATCATGGTTCAGTTCGGAATGCCCAGTAGGCTAGACCTGAAAGCCAATTGTCACAATGGTCGAAAAGTTGTGATAACATCGACAAATATATGATCCGTATTCCTAATGTAAGCAGTGTAAATAATGATCATTTCTCATCCCAGGAATTCAGAAAGATACTATTATTTCGTTTAATTTTCTATAATTGCATATAAAAAGTGTAATGTTGGGGTTTATACTTTTGTCTTTCGGATTGTACTTATTTCATTATCATAATTTCTTATAGTGAATTAATTTTCCGTTTCACACATTACATAGTTTCATACCCTCCATTGTTTTTATTTAGATGCGCCGGAGGTACAATTAATAGCGGCTCGGATTGAAAAATCGGACATCCGAGTCGTACTCGTAATATTTACATACACACAAATACACTTGAGAATGATGTGAATGCATCTACTTCCCTATCTATGGGTTAAATACTGAGCCTTTTATTTTCGAAAATCATTGAAAGTTTTTAAAAAAATTGTGAATGCTTCAGTCATTCACAAAAAGTGTTTTTATTACAATTCAAAATGTGTCGATAACCCGTAAATGAATCAACCGATCAAGTTGATTCTCCTGTAAATTCTGTCTATTGTATATCCTTATTCCTAAACTTCAGATGACGGCAAAAAATTCCCTTTTTGTGCAAATCTCTTAGAAATAAAAGACACATTGTTTTCCTCAGATGGAATCTCGCCAAATAAATAATTAGCTAGACAAAGAATTATAAAACAATGAGCGAAACGGTAGCAGAAACTCTTTTAAAAATCACCAAAACATTAAACAAATAATCGTGAACAAGTCAAGAACAAATAAACGTGGTGTGTGTACGTGTGAAAAAATGATAAGATTTTAGAAGAGTAAAATAGAAAAAAAAATTCTCCGACGTTCGAAAATGATTGTCTAATGCCAAATATTATTAGAGAAAACGCTTCGACACAACTTCAGTATTATTCGCTCTGAGATTGCAACAATTGAATGAAACATTTGCAAAGCAGTTTTGCTGTGTGTGCATTTTTAAAAATGCTCCTATAATGTACATTTAGTTGGAGGAAATATTCGTTTGAAACAAATGAATATAATTAATTCAACCTTGATATATTTGACTTGAAAAAAATTAATAATGACATTAACTACACAAGTTTCATTAAAGGACGATTTTTATTTTTTATTTCCATTTTGGCATTAACATGTATTTCGATTTATAGAAGATGTTAATTTTATTGTTTTCAATTATATGTTCGGTACTGATATTAGTTAGTTTTGAAAGAGATCGTCTAATTTGTGGTCAATGAGGTAGTTAGGAAACCATTATTAACTAGCATCTGTTTTATCTTATTGAGTTCTTTAAGGGAAAGTGAACGAGAGGATCAATTCTCGTGTGCTCTCTTGCGGAATATTTTATAGCTAATATTTTATAGCTAAGTGGGCATCATTCACTCTTAAAATTAAGGTGGCAAGTGTATCTGCTAGTGGTTTATTTACATAATGAAGCGGTAAATGTGTTATTACTGAATTCTACAGGAACTTCTAAGAACGTGAGATTATTTTTTTGACTAAGATCATATATAAATTTTAAAACATATTTTTTCAAATTTGGTTTTAAGATTATCAGTTTTGAGTTGGATTTTCGCTAAAATAAGTAATACCACCAACAAAGCGGTCATATATTATGGGTTTAGTAACTTTTTAAATATCGTGTTTTCTAGGTGGGACGTGTAGTAGTTGGAGAAGCATGAGCCGAATGTATTACCAACACTAATACGTGTAGGTTTAGATATTGCCATTATCGTCATAGAAGGGAAATTTAAGTGGGCTGATCGTTTTTGGATAATAAAAAAAAATTCTATAACTTTAATGACATACATAGAAACCCACAAATTAATTTAAAAATAAAAAAATGATATTGTCCTTGATAAAGGATAAAAGAATAGCGTTTTGATAGCAAAACTTTTGAAAAGTTTTTACACACTTTGTCTCTATAATAGAAAACTGATGTGGACCCGAAGTAGGGGCCATAGAAGTAAAACACGGAACACGGGTTAGAGGTAACAATATATATTAAACAGAAAAGTTACAACGAATAGTGTAAGCAGAGCTTACTATCCAGTGGTGTTCGATATTTGTATCGTACGCGGCTGCGCATTCCTGGTGCTACTCCTCTGATACACATAATAATATAGTACTGGGAGAGTCCATGATGTAGGGAAGTATTGGTCTCACAACACCCCACTTCTTTTTTTTCTCTCTTTTTTTTCTTGAAGGAAAAAAAAAGTAAAAACTGTTAATACCTCTTCCTCCTGGGATTCACGTCGAGTGGTTGAGTAAATTTTCTCTTTCTCCCCGAGCGTCGTATTTCCGGAGAGACTTGGGGCGTGTCAAGATCGAAATGTTCGAATATTACGTCGATCGGCTCTTCGTAGATATTTTGTGGTGATTCCTCAGATTCCTTCAAACGGCATTTCCTGAGCTGGTTCATATGGCGTTTGTGAGTATTTTTCGGTCCCTGGACAATATAGACCAGTTCGCCTACTTCCCAGAATGTTATGTTTTTGAAAGCCTTAAAAAGGACTTTGTCGCCAGGATTAAAATATTTCTTAGGAAGCGAGACGGTTTTCTTGAACTACGCTTGTGGAATGAGTTTATCAAAGTCGGACTTGATTTTTCTTGCGAACATTGTTTCTGGAGGCGAGCGTCCCATAGGCGTGTTAGGAATAGGGGTTATCCTATACACCTTCAGAAACTGATGTAATGTTCTATCCGTCTGTGTGCCTAGTGCCTTTTTTAAAGCTCTTTTTAGAGAGTCCACGAACCAATCGGCCTGACCGTTCGACCTGGGGTGATACTGAGGCGTCGTAATGTGGTCTGTGTGGATGGTCTATATTTGGCCATGGTTTGCACGTCGTGGTGGCTGATTTTTCTGCAAGCACGCATCCCTTACAAGATTCTATCATGTCTGCTATCTCTTTGTCCGTATTTGGCCAATATACGTAGCAGCGCATGAGGCCTTTCGTACGGCTCTTCCTCGGATGTCCCATGTGAAAATCCTTAAGGATTTTCATCTGTAGGCTATTTGGAAACACTACTCGGTCATCACACAATAGAACATCCTCACAGAGGGAGAAAACTTCAGACACATTTAGGTCTTTGTTGCGAGTTTTTCTCTTTGATACTTTGGATGAATTCATCCTCTCGAGTTCACTAATTGTATTCGCAATCATATTTTTGATCTCATAATTCGTCATTAGTGTACCAATGATGGAATCTTCAAAAACGTCCGTATTTTTGGAATGAGTTAGTCGCGATAAACTGTCCGCATGACAAATACTTTTAGATTTTAGGAACTCGATCTTAAAATTGTAATTCAAAAGAATCGTTTCCAACGAAGTAATCTATTCGCCGTATAGACCAGTAGACCTTGCTTGGAACCAAAAATTGTTATTAGAGGGTTATGGTCCGTTTGCAGTATGAACCGTCTTCCATGTAGGTTTCTATGGAACTTAGTGACGGCAAATATTATCCCTAGATCCTCTTTCTCTATTTGGGAATATTGTTTCTCTGATTATAGTAAAGATCTAGACGCGTGTGCTATGGATTTTCGCGAACCATCTGGCAGTTTGTGGAGAATGCCAGCACCGATGCCGTATGGGGTTCAATCCCTTGCGACTATGATGTCGAGATTAGGGTCGTAGTGGGTGAGAGAAAGATCTGAAGTAAGTGTTTTCTTGATCTTCTCGAATGTGTCTTGGCATTCAGGGGTCCATACCCATGCTTTATCCTTTTTAAAAGTTCGTTGAGAGGTCCTCTCAAATTCTGCGTGTTCTTAATGAAACCTTGGGAGAAGTTAGCAAGGCCGAGGAAGCTTTGTAACGATTGAACGTTAACTGGGGCCGGCATGTTTCTGATTGCATTGGCTCTTTCTTTTTTTACATAATGTGACCTAGGTATTTGATCTCTGGTAAGAAAAATAACACTTTGCTTTCTTAACCGTAAGACCCTATTCTTGTAACTTCTTGCATACGTTTATATTATGGTTCCGGTGCTCTCCCGACGTTTTACTGGTAACAAGTATATCATCCAAATAGGCTGTTGTCTAGTCAAGGTCGCCCAGCATGGCGTCCATGACCTGCTGAAAGATTGCAGGCGCAACCTTGACCCCAAAAGCCAGTCTGTTATATTTGTACACACCTTTATGGGTGTTTATGCAGAGCAATTTAGAACTCTCTTCATCCACCTCTATCTGAAGATATGCATCTGAGAGGTCTATTTTGGAAAAGATTTTTCCGCCATTCAATTTGTTGAAGATTTCTTCAGGGCTTGGGAGGGGATAATGATGATCCTGCAAAGCATCGTTTAGCCCTGTGGAAAAATCTGCGCATACTCGTATTTGGTTGGACTTTTTTTTACATAGACCGTAGGTGCTGCCCATTCGCTAAAATCTGTTTTTGATAGAATACCCGCCTGTTCGAGTCTAATTCTTTGTTGATCTGCTCTAGAACAGCGAAAGGGACATTGCGTTTCTATTTTAAAACTGGTCTTGCATCGTCACCCTGAAGTTAGCTTTAAATTTGGAACATTTCCCAAGGCCGCCAGAAAAAACCTGGGGAAATTGTTGTTTGAGTTCCTTTTTGAGATTTTCCGAATTGGACGTTGTACTTTTTATTTTTCGGCAAAAAGTGCTCATTGGGCAATCCCATAGATTGAATTTTTCTATCCAATCTGTTCCGAATAGGTTATCTGAATTTTCTAGTACGTAGACTTTCAGCTTTTTGGTAACTCCATTTAGTGTTACTGTAAGGATCACCTGACCTAAGATGTTAATATTCTCGCCAGTTACGTCTTTAATAGGGTCGGCTTGTTTAACTTTCCCCAAATACGCCAGTTGATAATCGAGAGGTCAGAACCCGAATCAAGCTGGAATTTTATAGAGTTATTGAAAATATCAACAGTCACGTATTTTCTTAAATTCCTATCGACTATGTTGTCTGATTGGGCTTGCCTAATTTTACTTTTGTGTTTCCTCGTCTTGTTGGCATACCAGCACTGAGTTAAGTTATGACCATTTTTATTGCAATTCTTGCAATATGTTTTCTTCTTGAATGGACAGAATTTCATCCAATGCCATTTTCCACAATGGTAACATGGTCCGGGAGGTTTCTTTAGCCTATTCGTATTTTGTTTATTGTGGGATTTAGAATATGAGATTTGCCTTTTGTCTTTTTGCGGGGAATAAGAGGTTGGGTTGCTTCTAATTTTTCTAATCTGAGTCACACCTGATCCCTCGATCGTTTTTGAGTCACACTTGACAGAAATTACTCTTTGACAATCCTCTGCTAATTTTTGGAGAGTCAATCCTTGTTCGTTTTCGAGTTTGGTAAGTACCCGACGTCTGACCTCGGTGTCTTCTACTAATACTAGACCTTGTGCGAATATTAAGCACTTAAAATCGTCGACAGTCAGCTCAGCTAGTTTGAAACCATTACAGAGCTTGTTTACCGACGCTGCAAACGTTAGAAAATCTTGCTGGTTTTCCTTGACTGTGTTCAGGCATTTCCAACGTTTGTGGAACAAGGTTATGTTAGGCCCGAATAGTTCCGTTAGGAGCTTAATAGTCTCTGAGAAATTCAGGTCCGTAATTTTCTTGGGTAATATATAGTCTCTGAAGCTAACATGTTCGATAGCTCCCAGTTTCCTTAATAACAGACGTACCTTTTTTTCACTAGGCCATTGTTCACAGTCTACATTGAAAGTATCTTCATAACGCCTGTAAAACGCCTCGAATGTTTTGTCTGCCTCTGGTACGTATTCGAATGTTTCAATCGAGTTGTAGATTGTACTCTGGCAAAATGTCGTATCTTTTTCAGAGTTTTTAGAGCCGTTACATGAATTTGCAAGTAATTCTTCAAGTTGTTTTTGCTGTAGTTCTGTTTTCTGAAGTGTAAATTGTTGGAATTCTATTTGTTGTTTATGTAACTCCATAAACAATTGTTTCTGTCTTTCGTCTGATTTTTGTTGGTGGAGATTCTGTCTTTCGTCGCTTTTTTGTTGTTGAGGTTTCTGTTCAGTTTGTTGGTCCGACTGTAATTTGAGGAATCTTTCTTCCAATTTCTACTGTCTTTCACCTGATTTTTGTTGGTGGTCCATCTTGACCTTTAACATTTGCACAAGTATTTTTTGGAATTCTTCCATATTTAGATAATATGTAGAAAAGTAATGAACGAACACACAAAACAGAAATAAATAAATAACAGCAATTACTGTTGCTTTGAAAACCCGTGTACCAAATCTAGTAGTCAATTAATAAAATTAATAAGAACTACTTACTGGTTTAGATCTTTCGAGATACCGTTAATTTCAATGTGACCATTTAAATTTTCTCCACACTTATTATATTTTTTTTTAGAAGTGTGGGGAGAAAAATATCAGTTAGACAGCAAAAAAAAAAAAATAAATCCACTGGATTTTTCTTCTTCTTTTGGGAGAATTTTTTTTGCTTTTTTTTTTTAGAAAAAACTCACCTCAATCAATTTGAGGGGAGGGTAATTTTATGCACGAGATTTGTAGGAATTCACATCAATTTCATAAAATTTTTGAACACCTTCTAAATGCGCGACTTGGTGAATAGTATTTCAAACTTGAGTCAACAGTTGCACATCGAGCTGTTGAGTTTGTCAGTTTGTTTTGTGCACAAGTTGAGTTTTTTGTAAACAGTCGTTCTCGATACTTGGTTGCTCGTTATTGCGTTTCGTTCGCTGATGTAGTAATGCCAGCTCAAATTCTAGTTCAACACTGATGTGGGAACCAGTGGGGTTTAAACGAGTCATCTGTCGCCACTGATATGGGAATGGGGCTTTGGGGTCTCGGTGTGGGTGCGTGTCTCGAATCATCTGTCGCCACTGATGTGGACCCAAAGTAGGGGCCACGGAAGTAAAACACGGAACACGGGTTAGAGGTAAGAAAGATATAATAAACAGAAAAGTTACAAAGAATAGTGTAAACAGAGCTTACTATCCAGTGGTGTCCGATATTGGTATCGTACGCGACTGCGCATTACTGGTATATTTAACAATCCCCCCACACGGGACGAAAATGGCACAAGGCCGGTTTAACGTGGGCTTACCGAGCCCGTGGGCTCGGCCAAAAATATGCCCATTTACAACCCGTATACACGAGTTTAGCGACTGTCTACCACCCCGGACGAAACTTTGCCCTGCGGCAAAGCCTCGTCCGAGTTCCTCTCTGCCAAACAGAGAGTTCGACAGCAGAACACGCTGCTGTGCATTCCTGGTGCTACTCCTCTGATACACATAATAATATAGTACTGGGAGAGTCCATGTAGTAAGGAAATATTGGTCTTACAACAAAAACATTTGTACGAACACAAGGAAAATTAAATGAAAAGCTAAATCACAGTACCTCTAATGAAACTTATTTAGTTAATATCGTTATGAAGTTTATTCAATCACTTTATCGGAAGCATGTAAAAATCACCCCAAGCAAGTCAATAAAAGGGTTATGCACAGAGAAAGTCAAAACAGTGCAATAAAAAATAGGGTTCATTAGACTAATGATGACCGATACATACATACATACATAAATAAATTACTATATATATATATATATATATATATATATATATATATATATATATATATATATATATATATATATATATATATATGTTGTGGGCCTCTCCCCTTTTACACAAGATTGACTCATCTAAAGTATACCTATACTGACAGAGTTGGAGACAATGTTGAGATACGTTGAGACAAGGTTGAGATACGTTGAGTCAGGGTGAGAGACACACAGACAGACACAGGGTGTTCACAGAGAGTTATACGAGAGTCCAGAGAAATAGATAAATACGGCTTCACTAACTGAGACTTGTACATATACATTATACTAACCCGCATTCCTGGACTACTAATCTTCATTTCAAGTCTGTATTCTTACGTTCAATACACTTATTTTCTTATTTAAAATACTGGCATTGTTTATTTATTTGTGCATATTGCATCCCCGGAATCCACAACATATATATATATATATATATATATATATATATATATATATATATATATAAATATATATATATATATATATATATATAGGTAACTATACTCGTGTCGAAAAACCTTCGAACTCTTGATTTAACAATAGCCAAATCAATCATGAATGAAAAAAAGGTTTTAAAAAAAGAAAGAGCCAGGAACATGAAAGTCTGTCGAAAATAATCGCACAGATACAGGTTCAAGGCCCAAAGAAAAAACCCCGATACGAGTAAACAACTAACTAAAGAGCTCAATACAAGCGTAGAGCAAACCTAGTCAAACCTAATGAGCCAGACACACCTACCAAGGTTTCACTTAGGCAGATCTGCCTAAGTGAAACCTTGGTAGGTGTTTCTGGCTCATTAGGTTTGACTATATATATATATATATATATATATATATATATATATATATATATATATATATATATGTAGAGAGAGAGAGAGAGAGAGAGAGAGAGAGAGAGAGAGAGAAATAAAGAAATGGGGGTGATCCTGATCCTCCAAAAGTCCCTGTTTTTGTAGCTCTTACGAAGATGCATCAAATTGCTACATTTCTTAATCCGTATTTTGCTAAAAATTTACAAAATCATGTTGAGCGTTAGACTATTTTTATATTTTCTTCTGTACTCTTGTCTTCAATATCCCCTGTAATTGTCAGATTCTCCATGCCTTGTTTTCTCATTGTATGTCCTGAAAATGAGGACAACTGTTTCTTTTTAAATCAAGGCATGAATCGTTTTCTCATTTTCCTTAAAATATTGCCGTTACTCAAATGATCGTAGTATTCTCAGTATTCTCAGTATCTTTCTGTATAATCAAATTTCACTTGATCGAAGACTTTTCCACATGTCATGAGATTGCCCAGCATTCACTGCAGGCATTAGTTAAGAGTTCAATACTCTTTTCTTTGTTGCTAAACAATTTTTCCTATTTCTTAATAATTCAACTTTCGCTATTACATTATGTCTTCTGATTTTGGGGCCGAATTTTCTGTCGTCTGTTAAAATATTTGCTAAATATTTATATATCTATACTTGCTATATTTTGATATCATCAATTCGTATTTCGCGTGTTGCGATTTTCCTTTGAACTAAGTCACATATAAATGAAGAATAGAGGGAATCAGAGATTTCGTGTTTCACTGTGCATCATGTCTCTGATATGATTTCTTTCCAAGGAATTGTATGATTCTACACAAGCGATCGCCATTGTAATAAAATGATTCTAAACTGAAATCTGGGTCATAATATGTCAAATTTGACAAGTGAGTCAGTCCTTCCGATAATGTTTCTGTTGAATATCATATTACCAATCAAATGTTCATGGTGAGACTATTAGAATTATCGTAATTATATCTGATAATAATTTTATGTTATCAATAAATATTTGTTGTACTCGAAATATAAAATTATTATAGCATATAAATTGTGAATGATGACAAATTTTGGAAACTTAGGAGAGGAATCATCCGGATATAATATACGCAAATGACAGTGAGTTGATGGCTGACACGGTAGAAAAGCTAGAGAGGATAGTAAAGAAATGTAAGAAGATTTGACTAACGTTCACCAGCAAGAAGACAGAATGAAATATCATTAGCTAGAGAGAAAGCCAGAGATGCTGGTTGCAAATTAAAGATGTTAACATTAAATACAAAAGTCTACCTACTGGGCACGAGTTTTAACAAAGGATTAAAAATGTGTCAACGGAATACGGATCCACAATGGACGCAAAAGAAGCATTCCAATAGAAGCATTCAAAAAGAAGTATTTCAAAAGAAGCATTCCAATAGAAGAATTCCAATAGAAACATTTCAGGAGAAGAATTCCAAAAGAAGCATTTCAAAAGAGGCACTTTCAAAAGAAGCATTCCAAAGTAAGTATTCCAATAGAAGTATTGCAATACAAAAGAAGCATACAAATAAAAAAATTCTAAAAAACTAGCATTCCAATAGAAGCCTTCCAAAAGAAGCATTTCAGTAGGAGTATTCCAGAATTGCATTCCAAAATCTCGTGAGAAACAAAGAAAAATATTGTTGGATTATTATGTGACATCTATTCGATTATATTACAGAGTATGCTGGACAATTTAGCACGGATGAGGAGAAAACAGGATGTTACAAAAATCTGATTCGGTAGAAAGTTACGGAGAATTCCTTGGACACATCGCGTGGGTTGGAAGAAAATGACGCCAAAAAGAACACTCATATTCAGATTCATGACGAGAAAGTTGAAATGACTTGGATGCATAATAAGGAAAGAGATACACTATTTACATTGCTCGGACTATCATCCTCATCTTTATTGCTATATTTATCACAACGTTTCGACCGTTGTACGATCCGGCCTTCTTCAGATGTTTGGAATGTCGAACTGAACCCGTTATTTAAATAAAGGATTCAGTTCGACACTCCAAGCACCTGAAGAAGCCCGGAGCGTACAACGACCGAGACGTGATAAATATAATAATAAAGATGAGGATGATAGTCCGAGCAATGTAAATAGTGTACATAATACCTCATCGCAGAAATATAGACATATGCTGAAGGAAAGAGATATTGGGAAACTTAACACTCACAGGCCATATTGTGTACAAATGAGAAAACCTGTACCTGCCGAGGTTGTGTGAATGGATTACGGAACGTCGGGGAGCGTTAGCAAACCGCTATGGTCCACATGGGATAGGAACTTTTGAAACGCCATAATCGAAAATGTCCTGAAATGATGAGGCATATAGATGTGGAGGAACCGTAAAATACAAAGAACACAACGTATAAAATTAAACTCAAGTTAGTGAAAAATATTAAAATATTCACGACGAAAACAATATAAAAAGACAAACAAGCCGGTGACAAATGACAAACACAAGGTTATGACTCGATACAGTCCGACGTATTTAATCCAGTAATCCGGGGACCTGTAAGTATCTTGGTTCGGCACTTTTTTAATCAGCCGTGAACAGTTCGTTTCGATTATTTGCATCAATCAATTGTAGCAAAATGTTTTGGCGATAGGGTCTTATTCCTTATAAACAGTTGCATATTTACACGTTCAGGATAATAAGTATATCTTATTTTTTGTTTTAATTATGTTTTGCCTTTTGTTGTATCTCTATCTATAAAAGACAGGATATGTGTGTGTGTGTGTGTGTGTGTGTGTGTGTGTGTGTGTGTGTGTGTGGCGAATGCACTGCCGCAATTTTTGATTTTTTCGCACCAAAATTCACATGCACATGTTCCAAGTTAGCGGTAAGGGCAAAACCGACTTTGCATTTCCCAACTCCCATCGATAGTGGAAATAATCGATTTTTTCTTGTTTCTCCGGCAGTTTTCATGTAGTTTGCGGCCATTTTCTACTAGCCAGAGTGAGAGCCTATAGCTGGCTGCCAGGAATAAGCAGAAAGATTCTATTGGCCAGCGTGCAAAAAAATAGTTGCATTTGTCACTTTTGGGAAGAATTTAAATCTGCATGGCACTTTTCTCCAATTGGTTGATTCACTTGCTTAAACTCAACGTTGATTCTGATTCCGCAGAACTGCGTTGGGTGTGAAAAAATATTTGTTGTTAACATTCTTTTTTCATTCGGTTTTTCCAGTTATGAGTCCGTTTTTAAAGCTGATCGTTTTGTGTTCATTTTGTTTAGTTCTTTTTTCGTAACAGATTTAATGTTTAGTATAGAGTTTAGAAATAAAACCGCAGTGTGAGATAGGCAAGAAGTAAGGCATGTAGCAACATCAGCACGGCAAAGGGCACTCTTTTAAAGGCAAGGAAGGGCAAAAATATTTTAAGTGAAGTGATACCATTTGCTGTATGAGTCGTACCATTTTTGAATCAAGCACGGGCAACGCCGGTCCATGCTGCTAGTGAAACAATAAAATCCTTGTTTAAAAGCCGTAGTTATTGTTTTATTTCCTGCCTTGAGCTTTGGTCTCCCTTTCATACAACAGCAAAACATATGTGGAATGAGGTATGAAACTATGTTTACATAGTATTTTTAGGAGTGGTTTCTGTCGTCCGTTATTTTCTGTGGGGCAAACGTAAACTGGTCACAATTGTCGCGGATTAAAAAGATCGGACTGTACAAGTAAACCAATAAAAAAAGAAATGGCGCATAATAAACCTATTTATACTTTTGCTATTGTTGCCTTCAGTAAATTGCTGACGGACATGAGATATATATTTCGAAACGTTTTAATTTGAGTGGGCATATTTTAACATATTATTCCGAGGTTGCTGGAAAGATGCCCTGATCACAACTGTCGCATCAGGACACATATAAAACTCATCTGGTGGCATAGCGATGATCCGATGTTTGACACTCTTTGATGGAATATATGTGATTTGATATCTTTTGTTAGGTTTGTGAATTAAATACGTTCTTTTACATATGCAGTCACTCATACAGATACACATGTACCGATATACACGGGTAATTTCATATATTAATACCTACATATATAGGTGTGTACTTAGAATTCCATTAAAAAAAAACATTAAATGATATTAGGTGATGACTTTAGTTTTCAATTATCAAAAATCTAAATATTTTATCATCAATAATGATTATTAAAGGGTAATACATTTAAATTCAAAATTAAATTATCAATTTAAAAAAATTTCCTCCATATTGTAAAGAATTTTAAACTCACAATTCCAATTGGAGAATATTAAGGGAGAAAATGGTGTAAAACATTAATAACAGACCTATAAGTCCTTTTTTAAAAATTCTATATACCCATATATATATACCCACATATACACACATCCGTACACATGCACACATATATATATATACACATATATATCCATATATATACACACCCATACACATATACACACACACATATATATATATTTGTATATACTCATACATACACACATACACATGTAGATATACACACGTACATATATACACACATATACACATATATACATATACACATACATATGCACACATATATATATATACACACACATATACACATCTAGACATATACACCTATATATATACACATATTTACATATACATATACATAAACATATATACACATATACACACATACATGTACACACCTACCCACATACATACACACACACACACACACACACACACATATATATATATATATATTTATATATATATATATATATATATATATATATATATATACATCCACATGTTCATGTATGCAAAAATTTTGTCAATATTCAAACGTATTTACATTATTATATTTCACCCATATTCACCCATATTATATATACGAACTCACAAATTCATATATTTATACATACATACATACATACATACATACACAGATTACCCGCAATCACCTATCTGGGGCAGGACACACATATACCCATATATACATACACCTGCACACACTCACACGCACACACACACACACACACACACACACACACACACACACATATATATATATATATATATATATACACACACACACATCCACACATATACATGTACCCACATACCCATATACATACATATATACACCCATATATACATACAACTACATATATTTACAAACAAAAAAAACAAAAACAAAAGTCCACCCATATACCTGCAAGTATATATACATACATATCCATATTCATACCCGCCCACTCCAAATATGTGTTCTCAATACACAATTACAACAATGCATGCCTATGTTTCTATATAAAACCATTACATATACATATACATATCAAAAGACGTATCAATGTTCCAGTTCAATTACATAGTTATATATGTACAGTTAGGTGTTCACATTCATATGTGCATAGCAACCTTTCCAAAAGAAAGAAATAAAGATCATGTAATATTAGTCTTTCTATATAGTTACTTCTAAATATATTTCGTTAGGTTGAGGTTGTTTTTATGTCGGCATTTAAAAATTAGTTCATTATGTCTGTTTAGTAACACATCCGGATCTTTATACTTTATTATGAGGATCTTTTCTTTTAGGCATAAGTCGCATCTGTCTCTGAAATTCATTGGAGTTCTGGCTCTCGAGATGATCTTCCACTTTATTTGTGAGGTTAAGCCACCCTCCAACAAATCCGAATAATGCTTTGACAGTGCCGTTTGGTTCTTTTTAAATTCATCTATTATCTCTGATTTACATTGAGCTCTCTGGATTTTATCCTCCTTGGGTCTACCCATACGGATTACCTAGTTTTTCGTATACTATATATATATATATATATATATATATATATATATATATATATATATATATATATATATATATATATACTTGCGGCCGAAAGGTTCAGAACTGCATTGTTTTCGTCAGAAATGTAGGTATAAGTTTTTATTAAAGTCGTTTTATATTCTATACAGACAATAAATTCGATATTAATTGTTATTGTCTGAGATTTTGGTATAATTTGAGACGATAATACAAAAGTTATGGATGATTTAGTGATTTACTGCAAAACCCATGCCGGCCAAAATGATCAGAACGGTAGAAAAAATAAAATATTAATAAAAAATGACAGAGACTACTGGAATTATTTAATATTTAGTGTGACACCCTTTTGATTCAATCACACTTTGACATCTTCGACTGCATGAGGAAATTAAATTTTTAATTTCTTGCTGGGTGATCTTATTCCATTCTTCCTGAAAGGCATTCCATAATTGCTCGGTTGTTTTAGGATTTCTGGCTTTCGAACGTTCTCCAAGAATATTCCACACATTTTCAATAGGATTGAGATCTGGGCTTGGAGCAGGCAATAATCTTTTCAGTCATGAGGAAGGTCATTACCACCTTAGCTTTGTGACATGGGGCATTATCCTGCATGAATATGTGTGGTCGCTTAGTTGAATTTCTCAGCACAGGCAAGACATGATCTTTTACAATTTGTTTATAATCCTTTCCATATAATCGCACCAAAGGGCCCACACCATCTCCAGATATCATCCCCCAAAACATGACACTTCCTCCACCGAATTTAACACTAGTCTTAAGGCATTTAGGCGACAATTTTTCATTTAATTTTCGACGAACGTACGTTTTCCCATCTTAGGCAAATAGCATAAACTTAGATTCATCACTGAAATGTTTCGTTTACCATTTTTCTTGAGAGCACAACACATGTTCGGTTGCAAAGGTAAGACGACACTTTTTATTCTTGGAGCTGATCAGTGGGTTCACTGCATGTGCTTTTGCTTGTAGGTCATGTTCAACTAAACGACGAGACACAATTTTTCGAGATAAAGTTTTCTACAATACAATGCTCATTTCCCGAGAAACAGAAGCAGCAGTTTTAAATCTGTCCTTTTTAACCAACTTTACCATAGCACGCTCTTCTCTCGTGGTCGTTTTTCTGGGCCTACCTGTAGACTTTCTTGCTTCACACGAACCACAATCACCGTAGCCCTTAAGAACACCGTGAACAACACTTTTTGACTTGTTAACAATCTTTGCAATAGACCCAATACTTACATTATCCTTCTTTCGAAGCTTAAAAATCTGCTGACGAATTGGTAACGGAGTAAGTTGCATTATATTAACAAAGTACACTGCAGATATTCTTACTAATGTTTAGTAAACGGACCGTCACGTAAACAAATTTAAAAAAATAGATTTCGCCGGTTAAATACACTAAAACAGAGTAAAAGCAACCATTCTGATCATTTTCGCCGTCATATGTTTTGCAGTAAATCACTAAATCATCCATAACTTTTGTATTATCCTCTCAAATTACACCACACACTAAGACAATAACGAATAATATCGTATTTATTGTCAGTAAAATTTATAGAGTATAAAACAACTGTGATAAAAAATTATAGCTACTTTTCTGACAAAGGCAATGCCGTTCTGAATATTTTGGCCGCAACTGTATATACTCACACATATACACATGCACACGCATATATATATATATATATATATATATATATATATATATATATATATATATATATATATATATATATATATGTGTGTGTGTGTGTGTGTGTGTGTGTGTGTGTGTGTGTGTGCGTCCGCGCGCTAAATTTGAAAGTAATACAAACATGTATATGTGGGAAATATATATTCGTGGCAGATTTTCTATTATCACAATGTGGAAAATTTAATAACAAAAGTGATAAAAGCATGAGCAAAAATAAAACTGAACTAAATAAAATCGGTTTTACTATACACCAAAAAACTCATATTTTCAAAAATACAATTAGAATTTAAATGTTCCCCTTCCTTCGTGTAGATGTGCTTTCGCATCGACGTTAATATTATTTTACCCCGATAAATTACTGATGGCCCGAATGCATCACACGAAATTTTTTTCCCAATCACATAGATTTTCATAATACAAACACACACACACACACACAGACACACACACACACACACACACACATATACATATATATATATATATATATATATATATATATATATTGGTTATATTTGAGCATAGTTTTATCTTTAAATATTTATTTACAAGTCGAATACACATTTTACGTCTATTAAATTTAATTATATTTTTCTGATGTACGAAGATCCTTTCGCAGACCTGATTATTTTTTGCGGATAAATTGCCAAAAATTCACTACGCAACTTACCGCCCAGATCTACCCAAAAATATGCATTAGAAAAATAATTGAATTTAATATATATATATATATATATATATATATATATATATATATATATATATATATATATATATATATATACATATACATATATATATATATATATATATATACTATTTATTGTTTTTAACAACATGCATATATATATATATATATATATATATATATATATATATATATATATATATGTTTGTGTGTTTATCTGATATTTTTTTTTTATCCGAAGATTTGTTTGTTATTTAGAGCTGAAACATATTTTTCGGTTTGGAAGAATTATTCGTTTCTTTTACAAGTGAATATCAGAGGAAGTTCCTTTCATTCTATTATTTTATATTTTTCATTAATTTCGTTTTGTTATAGGTCGTTGTATTTACACCGATCCTACGGGGAAGGAAGCTCCTCGTTATCCAATGAAATACCATTGTATTATTATTATCTTTTTCGTTGTAAATGACATCTAGATGTGTGCGCGTTTCGACCCCGTGCTTGTGAGTGCATAAAAAAGGGGGCCAATAGTTATAGGCCTCAGTCACTTTCAATCACCTGATAAACTAACAAAAGGAAACATTTTGTGCTGAAAGTATTCCTGGTCGGGCTGAGAAAATTTCTGATAACGCTACACCGTAGGATATTTACGCTCTTGTAAATCGGCTAAATGATAACAATACGTTATAGCACCCGTTCAAATAGTTGTACAGCAATAAGTTATACTGTCATTGCACAATCCAATGTCATTCCATTTCTCTCCGGTAGAAGCATTAACCTGGAACATTGCCTAACAGAGGATCGTACATCAGTTCTTGCTGGCACACTTCTGATCACATATAATGATTCTTGGAGAGATTAGTGTCTGGTGAGGGAAATGGCTATATTACAAGAAGATAAAGCGACGAGAATTTTGCTTTAAAATTCTGTATATGTCTCCGTTATGTGATATTTTGTCTGTGTGTAGATTTGTGGATACATGGCCATAAAAAATGTGTTGATGCTTTGGTTTGTGTATAGCATTGTACGTAAAGATTCTCACACCAACCGCAAGCGTTAGATTTAGAGTTTTCCTTCTCAGAGGAAAGTTACTAATCAATGCGAGAAACCTCAGCCATTGCTGCTATCAATTCGTCGCGAGTCGGAGCCTAAATGAAATGAATTCATAATCTCATCAATTTTATTTGTGAGAAAGTGAACGCAAAGACCCCAGCTGAAATTTGAACTCGGCGTGCCAATCTCACTCTCCAAACTGATAACCGCTACACTACATTCACAATTTATGGCCAAAGACATAACGCAAACTGGATCGTCATCTTCTGTATATGTTGCTCTTTTCTGTAGAGTAATGGATAGCGGCTCCGGTTGTGGAATCGGAGAGCCGAGTTCGAATTCCAGTCGAATCTATTACATTCATTTACATGCTTATAACTTTGGGAAAAGTATGAATCCTCTTATCCCCCCAGCTATGGGTAAATAATAGGACAGACCTGGTTCTATAGTCTTCTATGACAACTGATCTACCGCAGAATAAAATGACAACCCACTGCAAGAAGAAATCTGCCTCGTCAGTCATATATCGAAAGATACTTGATCGCCTAAGCGTGTATCACGCATGGCACTTGACTGGTTTTCGTGTTAGTTTTATTAGCCAATAATATTATGATTACTATATCTCTCATCGGAAAAGTGAGATTCAAACAATTCTTTGAAGTATGAGAGTCTCGATTTCCTTAATTGGAATCTAGTAGCTTTTGACTACGATAATTTAATGGTACGCTCAGCCAAGATAATATCTAAAAAAAGTGATATCGTCGACAGGGGACGAATTCTGCAGCAAATATTGCTTTCAGGTCTAAAATTATGACTTTGTCATTCATACTGTAGTTTTCCAAAACATATCGGTGAACTAATTCGTACAATAAATAGACAGAGAAACTACACGTTCTACGATCTTATCCTACTAAGGAAATGGGGTTTAACTAAACGGTAAGATAAAGTTCTGTAATAAATAGAAATTGAATAGATAAAACATTTTCGTTATGACAAAAATACGTCATGTAATCTCAAGGCTTATATCAGTATGAACCAATGTGAATTTATCTACACTGGAGTGATTACCACTACGAAAACCATTACCAGACGCATACATTTTGAACCGGTGGGTTTAGCAGGTACCGATAATATAAGCTTGTCGGCACGAAAATCGAAATCGATGAGGTAAGATCGTTCATTGCTTGCTAACACCTTTGGACACAGAAAGAACCTACTTTACCCCCAACCATGTGTTATGACGCAATACAGTCTTGGCTCGCTTGTCGTGAGTTGATAACCAGCATAGGAAAGGAAAACAGGCTGAAGAGGAATGGACATCGTCGAGGTGTCTTGATCTATAAATCACATTGCTAAAATCCCTACAACCTCAATGGGTAACGTCTCTCCTGATCTCACGTGAGAGGAGTGTTACCAATGTAATCCTAAAAGAGGGGTTTCATGATAATTTTATATCAATCACCGCCTAAATAATTAAAATCTTTATTGGATATTATAGCCAAACGCTATTAAAATTATTTCTTATTTCTATCTATAAATGGCAGGATGTATGTGTGTGTGTGTGTGTGTGTGTGTGTGTGTGTGTGTGTGTGTGTGTGTGTGTGTGTGTGTGTGTGTACCTAACGAATAAACGGCCGTGATTTTCGACGGATTTGCACCATAATTTACATGCACAGGCTCCAAGTTAGCGGTTAGACCAAAACCGACTTTGCATTTCCCAACTCGCATGGATATTGGAAATAATTGATTTTGTTATGATTCTACGGCAGTTTTCATGTAGTTTGCGGTCATTTTCTACTGGCCAGACTGAGAGCCTATAGCTGGCTGCCTCGAATAGGCAGGAAGATTCTATTGACCAGCGTGAGAGCCAACAACTGACAGACACGAATGTTAACTAGCATGGCTAGCATGCCAAAGATATCGATAGCTGCATTCGTCACGAGTGGGAAAAATTAAAATCTGCATGGCACTTTACTCCAATTCGCTCATTCAATTGTTTAAACTCAACATAGATTCTGATTCCGCAGAACTGAGTTGGGTGTGAAAAAATATTTGTTGTTAACATTCTTTTTTCATTCGGTTTTTCCAGCTACGAGTCCTTTTTTAAAGCTGATCGTTTTGTGTTCATTTTGTTTAGTTCTTTTTCTTAACAGATTTAATGTTTGTATCGAGCTTAGAAAAATTCGCAGTGTGAGATAGACAAGAAGTAAGGCATGTAGCAACATCAGCACGGCAAAGGGCACTTCTTTAAAGGCAAGGAAGGGCAAAAATATTTTAAGTCAAGTGATAGCGATTGCTGTATGAGTCGTACGATTTTTGAATTTAGCACGGGCAACGCTGCTAGTACGAATATAAAATAGAGAAAACGCATCTGTACCTATAAAAATGCTGGGCATCTCAATTTAAATAGAAACTCATGGAGAAATGCATTTTAAAGGGAATATTTCTTTAAGGGTATTCGGAAATAGAAAGTAATTTCGTAGATGTGCAAAGTACAGTTGCTTCATTTGAATAATAGACAGGAATCAAAGAACTTGCAGTGATCTGGTCATCCACCAGTGGTTTTTAATGCTATGCTTAGCAACGCAGACATGGATGACTTAAATGGAGTTATTAGCACGAAGTATATTATTAACACCGCTGTTCTTTAGAATATCACAGTATTCCTTTCAAAGAACAATTATTACAATAATTCCAAATATTGAATCTATCATCGAAGAAAGAATCGAATCATAAGAGAAATATCATAGTCATAGATATCCCTGGTGTAAATTCCGATATTTTTCTAGACATTGCGTTGATCGGATCATATTCGTTTGGGAACATGTGCTAACTTTTAGCGTCAAACATTATAAACGATGTTTTGTCATAAACAAGAATACTCGAAAATTTTCGAAAAAAAAAAGAAAGAAAACCCTACGATATGTTCTCGATTTCTGTGTGAAATTCAGTGAAATACTTTTTGATCGTACACTATCTTCTTTTCCTTTTATGTGCCATGATCTTTCAGAACGTAGGCGATCATATCTCTCCACCTCTCTCTATCCCTTGCTGCTCTTAAAAAGTTCCTTCCCTCTCCTATCTCCCTCAGATCACGTTCTGTCATACACTTGCTTAAGCCCGTTAGGTATGTCATGTGTTGTTTTCCCTTGTCTCTTTTTCTCTCTATTCGACCCGTGAGTATCAGATTCTACAGGTCATCCTTCCTTGTTATGTGTTCCAGAAACTTCAGCTGCTTCCTTCTGATATCCTTAGCGCCGTTCTGTAGAACGACATCTCCGTCGCCTCGTGCCTCTTCTTCATCTTTGAGGAAAACGTCCAACATTCACTGTTGTAAAGAAAGATATATGTCACGTAACAGCTCAGTACTCTTTTCTTTGTTAACAAAGAAATCCTCCTGTCTCGCAATACTCTGCACAGCTTTTGGAATGTGTTCTTGACTATTCCAATACGTCTAAAGATCCCCGTGTCGGACTTACCGTCTTCTGCCAAAATGTTACTACCGTTGTCAAATAGCGTAAGGTTGTGGCTTGGCTTAAATTGTTTTATATAAAGATACTTGATTATCTTAAGATGTATTCTGCAATTAGATTTATTTAGAATGATGGTGTTGAAAATTGTTGAAAACCTCGACGATTTCCCACTACAGCCAAACACATTTACTTCGTGCATAATTCATTGATGATTAAATGAGAGTGCGCAGTCATGTTAAATGCGTGTAAACATATCGAATCAGATCAATCAGTTGTTAAGTTGTTCATTTTAGTTGAATTATTTCAATTCCTAATTGTGCATACGTGACAGCAGAAAGAGTAGCGTGTTGAAATTAGGTACGGCTTCTCGAGTTACTTATGCATTCCATTTAATCTGCTTCAACAATCTTAGCCTGGCAGAAATAAGAAGTATTCTGTTACATTAATGATTAGTTTGAGGGAATGAAGGGATATATATATATATATATATATATATATATATATATATATATATATATATATATATATATAAAAGAGCAGTAAGATATAAAATCCAGTAAAATTCGCTTGACGAGGCAATGCAAATAATGTCTTTGGTTTAATAACAAAATTAAATTCGAAGGCTTTAGCTTCCATTTCTGAAACATGGTTATCACTGCGTAGCGGGAAAAAAACATATTTTAAATCAATTAATTTATAAAATATATATAAATATATATATATATATATATATAAGTGGGCATGGAAGTCAGCACTTTGAGGCGACAGTCTGTTTCATGTTAGTGCAATCGTCAGGCCTGACGATTGAACTAGCATGAAACAGACTGTCGCCTCTAAGTGCTGACTTCCATGCCCACTTTTATATTTACACACGCTCTATCTCTGATATTGGGCACTTAATCACATAAATATAGCACACTTTAAGACTATATTTCTTCATATATATATATTGAATTGACAATATGGACATCATGAAAGAAACCTTCCTCTCACATAAATACTAACCTCGCCCTTCTACTTGGGCTTTCATCTACCAATGCGCATTTTCCATGGATATTAATTATCAGTGTATAAAACATTTAGAATTCTCAGTCGCTTCGCTTTTCCTTTTCCACCTTAACATCCACGAAAGAAAACTGTGCGTTCAGTATTAACCGGGATTTAAATGTATTTGAATATTGAAATCATACAGCGCTGAAACACAGGTTCTCATACGATCACCGAAGGTAAGCAACGTTGGAACTGTTCAACACTTAGATTGTTGACCGCTTGGAAATACCAGCCGCTGTAAGACTCTACGAAAGCGCATTGGGTATGTGCGGCATGGTAATGTCAGATTCATCTCCGTGAAATGCAAAAAGATTTGAAGAAGGCCGACGTCCAAAAAAGACATTTACAGGCTGATGATGAATATCGGAATGACAAGACATGTATATACCTTCGAAACTGCAAATAAACACAAATAAAAAGGGAATCGCTTAATCACGGCCAGTCGTATAATGACTGAACACAGTTTGCACAAATATACGCACAATTATTACAAAGAAGAACTATTTACAGTAGTTACATTCTTCGGACCGTTCTTTCTATCTTTATTGTCATATTCAAGATGCTACGGCTTTCTTCCTCTTGATATACGTTGGAATTTCGGTCCGAATCATTTATTTAGCTCATTGGGGGAAGAATGTTCTAGACCCGCGTCTGGATAGCTGAGTATCAGTTATTTCCCTTTCGTAGAGCAACTCCCCAAGCTTTTTGTTCACCTCTGCTGTAGCCAGAGATTGAAAACACAACTCTATGCTTCAAGACAATTTCTTCAACCATCGCTTTTATCCGTTGGTTCATGTGTCCTTGACAATAAATATGAGGACAACAGTCCGGAGTATAGAAATATAGTAAAATGTAATAGTAGCTCTTCTGAGAAATATAGATAGAATAGAAGAATTAAGGAAAACTGTATAATATAAAATAAATTATTTTCTTTTTTCTTAATGTATCGTGTATCAATAAAAACTAATGCTCCTGATATACACATTGTTTAAGATTAACTACACGGGGAAAGTGGAATTTCTGCTTAATATATTGAAATTGGAAAACGTGCGGAGAGTGGGAAAGAAAGCTATTATATATTAGCAAATGTTCTCAATGCTCTCATCTATTTTGAAAACAAGCTGTGTATCATTTCATGTAACTAATATGTTATCGGTGCACCCAGTACTATACTAAATGAGATCGGTCTAAACCTTGGAATTTTCAGTCTGCGAAAATATAAATTATAATGTCGGCTTTTTTTTGTCATGACATTTTTTAATTGTTATGGCATTTTACATCAAGGCGAATCATTTAATGAAATTGTTTTACAAATTGGGGAGAATATATAAATAACATGAAACAATAAATATTTTCTCATGTCGCGTAGAGATTCCATTATTCTGCTTGAACATTTCAGTTTGCAAAGACGTCCATATTTATATTCTAGGCGAAACAGAGGATAATCAAGTTTGCATTTATAATCAGAGAATATGTCATGAAATCATAATCTTTTTATTATGTTTTGTGACATGATTGCTACATTCAGCGGCCAATGGTGAACTGTTTTACTAACTACAATGTACCAGCGTTAATAATGGATGTAATAAAAAGCTATTCTAAATAAACATTTGATTTGTTCTCATGCTTAGAAATGAAATAAATATAAATAGATAAGGCCGGCTAAGAACGGAAAGTAACATTTTAAAATTTGATAAAATATAAAGTCTTTTAAAATAACATTATAAATCTGGTAACATTTAGTCGTTGTGTAGAAGAAAGAATTTTTTTTTTTTAAATATGTTCTGTGGAAAAGATATTTGAATAAAAACCTGATATTAAATACAAAGAAAAAAAGAGAAATATATAAAGATATAAAGATGTGATGTCAAAAGATAGAAGACCTCTGAAAGAAAAACAGATATAAATTTAAAAGAATTAAAAAGCTAGTTACAAGAAATGAATAAAACGTTTTGAAAAGAGAAGAGTATGGTAAACGAAACAACAGAGTTGTAAGCTAGGAAAAATATTAAAAGCAAAGAATAAAATGATTGTATATGAATAGATAAGTGTCATAAACCAAGATTATATTTGCTTAAAAAACACGAGAAAAGAAGGAAACATTCTCAGATTAAAAAAGGCACTGCTTTTAAAAGATATTAAGTCGTATTAAGGCAATTATAAGAAAGAGTTAAAATATATAGTTTTAAAATAATATTTTGAATAAAGAAAGTGATAAAAGGAAATAAATATGCTCATGTTAAAAAGATCCTATATTAAAGGAAAAGAAAACGTTGATTTTGTAAGAAAAGAGAAACATGGCACTTTAGAATAACATTTTTTTGTGAAATCTAAAACAATGCAATAAAAGGAAAAAAAAAATGACTGATGTTAAAAGATCGTGTTTGAAGAGAAAAATAAATTGTATCTGATGTTAAAAATAATAAAGAGGTCATGCTAAAAGGAAATTATGTTATCGACAAAATACAGAAAAAAAAAACGAATCAAAAACAGCTGAATTGATGAAAAGGGGTTTGTGGTTAAAAGTCCCGATGTTAGAAATAAAAAAAATATATTTCACTTAAAGAAAGGAAAATTATTCAATATTAAAGAGGACAAAAAAGGCCATTTTAAAGAATTGAAAGCATGTGATGTGAAATGAAAGGAAGTAAATAATGTGGTCCGGAAAGAAACCTGCACTTTTAAAGGACAAAGGGAAAATGCATTAAGATAAAATAAACAAATGGATTTAGTAAAGGATTAGCGTGATTTGAGAGTTAATATAAAGATAATGAATAAATGTAAACCTATATTGACGCAACGGAGATAGTTTAGCTATAATATCGAAACGTTAACTTATAGGCGTATCTTGTGTTCCTTTTCGTCATTTACGCCTATATTGGAGGGAATATGGATGTAAAAATATAATAGTTTTTTATTCAAATGTCTTTGTTAAAAAATAAAAACTTGACTATGAAAGAAAATTAAGACTACACAAATTAAATGAAACATACATAAATTTAAGCTCTTTTCTTGTGCTTGAAAGTGAGAAAAGAAAGTGCATTTAACAGATTTGCTGTCGAGGAAAAAACATTTTGAACGGGAAATGTTTAAATTCAAGCAAATATTTTAAAAATAACAAAAGCCTGTCTAAAAGAATTTATTTTCAATGTCAATTATTTATTGTAATTAAAGAATGTAAATCTAAACACAATTATGCTCTCGTAGCAGAGTTCATGACATTTCAGAAATATAAGCTTACTGAAATATTACAAAACATAAATAATACGTATATGAATTCTGTCTAAGATAATGTCATATGAAATTCTTTGAATGATTATTCGCCTCTAGCCAATTTAAATAATCATAACAGAGATTTCACGCGTCTTTTTTTTTTAAATAAATATTTAATTTTATCAGTTTCATTAAATTTGTATTTGTAATTTCTCTTGGAGGAGATCGAAAGTACTTGGGTTGAAAAAAAAACAAAAAGAAAAAACTAAGACGCCCTGTTAATTCATTTCACTTTAACATCAAGAAAGTTATGCGAAAACTGGAAAGAAACATTTAAAAATAAATAGACATAATACATCTAGATTATTCAATGGAATCTGTTTTAATGAATATATATATATATATATATATATATATATATATATATATATATATATATATATATATATATATAGACACCGGCACATATGATTTGATTATAGCTGTGAAGGCTTCGTGCAGAAGAAAGCACACACGTTGAAGGGTCGAAAAGTGAAACATGATGCACTAGGTACCACAAGAGCCCGAAACGACCCTTAGCAGGTTTTTAATTCAGAGTTGTCCTTCTCCTAGACAAGTTGCCATGCAGAGCTATAGAACCTGCTATTTACCCATTAATACATTTCCCAAGGGTATTAGCACGTAAGTGAATATATATATATATATATATATATATATATATATATATATATATATATAATGAAATGAAATAAATTAATTGTTATCGGTCGTTACCTATAAATACAGAATGAACTGTTCCTAACACTATGTATAATACGCCTCTCAAGAGAGAGGGACGAATCGAGTCGAGCCAAGAGTAGTTTACTCCAAACCAAACTGACAGACATGGTAACACCTTCCACATCTTACATTATTATTCCGTGTAATATATCTTCGTTATTTCTACTCTTGTGTTCGTGTAGTTCTTCCTTGGTCCTAACCTGGACCATAATATAAATATAAATAAATGTACATACAGGATGGTACAATATATTTTTACTGATATATATATATATATATATATATATATATATATATATATATATATATATATATATATATACATATATATATATATATATATATATATATATACATATATATATATATATATATATATATATATATATATATATATATATATATATATATATATATATATATATATATATATATAAACGTGAACATTGAAGCGACAGGCTGTTTCATGCTGGACGCAACCGTCAGGCCGCCTGATGATTGCGTGCAGCATGAAACAGCCTCTCTCCTTTGAGTGTTGACTTCAATGTTTACGTTTATATTTACATTATTTTCTGAGAAATTATTAATTTATCATGGTCTTTTTTAAAACTAAATGATTTTTCTTTTCTTATTTTCCTGCATAATCGAACAATGACATTAATATCTAATTAAAAACAACTGTAATTAATTCCCTGAGATTCTCAGTAAACAAATATATGTAAAAACCAATAAAGTAAATAATAACTGAAATTAGTACCATTTATTTTATATTCCTTAACACTACAGTGGAATAATTATGTTAGTCTGTACCTGTACTATGTATGTTTTACTTATGTATTTTTACGTCTGTCTTATATTATAATCAATTTTTTAGTAGCCAATGTTTTCTAGAAAAATCTCATCTTTTTCTTCTTCCATGTGCCGTTTACTAGCAGGACGTGGCTCTCCATAATTTCTTCGTATCTCTTAATAATATTTGTGTTTTTGTTATATCTCCTAATCCATATTATGCCAGTCATTGATAGAAGCTCGTTTTGTTCATTATGCGCTGATTTCTTCTGTCCTTTTCGCCTTCAATATGTCTTGTGAGTATCAGATTTTCGAAGCCCTCTTTTCTCATCATGTACCCTAGAAATTTACCTTGTAAAATCTGTGTTATTTTTTATTTCCATTTTCTCTATAACTTTGTCTTTGCTCACATGTTCATTCCATAATATCATAATTATGTAGAACAATATTTCTATTACCTCAAGTCTCTGCTTCATCTGTGACGCATTTGCCCAGCATTCACTGTCATATATTAGGAATGATCTTACATAACGGATCAACAGTCTTTCCTTTGTCTCTAAGTACATTTCTCTTTTGCTTAATACCTTGCTTATTTATTGGGGGCCAATATTCGATATACTAATGTATCTTCGGATTTCAGTGTCGCAATATCCGACTTTGCTAAAAAGTTTCCTAGATATTCCAATTTTTATACTTGCTCGATTTTGGTATCTCGAATGTGTCATTCGCATGCTATGCTATCTCTTTTACTGACAAACATACATATTGTCTCATAACAATTTGAGGTTTAGCACGCTGTTCTCGTTTTTCTTTTCTTATCTTCTGGAAGAAGTATTGTTGTTTCCTTTCTGTATTTGCTATCAACACTGAGTCTGCTGCAGATGTAATGTTGTTAAGATTGTGTCTGCCAGAATCCTGGGGGTATTAATAATTTTTTCAGAATTGTTTTACAGTAAAGGTTTCGCGTATAAGTTCTGGCTAATTCTATTCTAATGACTTTCCGAAATGAATCAATCCTAGCATCTCAAATATTTTCACTTGATATTTACTGGCTTTAGAAATATTTGTAATAGATTCTTAGATTAAGATAGATTTTCTTATGCAGATTGAGAGCTGTTCATTCATATATATATATATATATGAATTAGGATGAGGATATCGTTGCTCCAACGAGAGAAAGGTGTATATTTTAAAAAGAAGGGAGAAACCGCAAACGTTTTGGGCTTATATGTAGATTTTTTGAAAAAAATGTATTATACTTTATTTTCCATGATTTTGCAACAAGGGTTTCGGGTCCCGCGACTGTCTTCAGGCAATGCGTAGACATTTCCACATATTATTAAAATGATTTAATTCTCCTTATTTTTTCGATGTGAAACATTCTCTTTTTATGTTTTTCGATGTTAAACAAAAAAAGAGAATGTTTCACATCGATAAACTTAAAGAAAATTAATCCGTTTTAATAATATGTGTAAATATCCACTCTTTATCGGAAGAAGGTTGCGAGACACAAAACATGTGGTGCAAACTTATGGAAAATAAATCATGATATATATTTTTAAAAAATCCACTTTATACCAGAATCGTTTGCGGTTTCTCTCTTCTTTTTAACATATATATATATATATATATATATATAATCGTTTGCGGTTTCTCTCTTCTTTTTAACATATATATATATATATATATATATATATATATATATATATATATATATATATATATATATATATATATAATCGTTTGCGGTTTCTCTCTTCTTTTTAACATATATATATATATATATATATATATATATATATATATATATAATCGTTTGCGGTTTCTCTCTTCTTTTTAACATATATATATATATATATATATATATATATATATATATAATCGTTTTCGGATTCTCTTTTCTTTTTAACATATATATATATATATATATATATATATATATATAATCGTTTGCGGTTTCTCTCTTCTTTTTAACATATATATATATATATATATATATATATATATATATATATATATATATAATCGTTTTCGGATTCTCTTTTCTTTTTAACATATATATATATATATATATATATATATATATATATATATATATATATATATATATATATATATATATATATGTGTGTGTGTGTGTGTGTGTGTGTGTGTGTTAAAAAGAAGAGAGAAACCGCAAAGGATTCTGGTATAAAATGGATTTTCTGTCAAAGCCATATTATAAACTCGAGACTGAAATATGGCGCTATGGCTTTATTGAATTTTAAGAAGACAACATTAGATATTACGATAGATTTGAACACAGGCAGAGACAAATTAAAGGGAAACTTGGAATATAGAAATGGATTAAAAGATGCTTTCGTGGAATGCCACGGAACAGGATTAGTCAAAAATTAAATGAATATTAAAAAGAAAATGGATGAACCCGCATCGAAATATTCGGAAAAGATAAAAACTGTTGCATTGACAAGAAAGAAATAAAAACACATAATATAAACTTTGCTTACCGACATAAGTATAATGAAATGATCCATTTTAAATGAATATTTAATTGATATTCATAAAAGCTGAAGTAAGAATATGTACTGATTTCTCAAATATAAGTTTTATTGTTCAGAGTTGATTTCCATTTGAGAGGTCCAATGGCTGGACTAGAGGTTACTTTATTCACAGCAATAGTTCTTCAAATCATTTTAGAAGACAAAAGATTTTTCCTTGGTCTAAAATATTGAGCCATCATGGTAGCGAGTAGATTATTAACAGTTACTTTTGTTAGATATATACAGAGCATTATTGCCAGTTCTTAGACAAGTTTAAAGAGGTAAGGTTCATAAGCATTCCAATTAATTAAGAGTTTCTTCACGTAAGAAAATGTATTTTTGCATTCTAAGTCACCTGACCTGTTCATCTGATACAGAGCGGCAATTCTGAGATAATTGGAAACCCTACCGGGATTTAGCATTATCAACAACAATCTTAACAACGACGCCAAATTCATGAACGATTAAGCACATGGGCATTGAAAAATTCACCAAGTAGCATGTTGTGTTTATTTTGGAAAAGGTTAGGGAAATGAATTACGGGATGTTTTAGCTCAAAATGAATCAATTTACTGCTAATTTTCACGTCATACACTTTTTGTAGCAAATTATCCATTTTACATTTGTTTACAATGGTTCTTAAGCAATTATTTTAAAAAATGTTAATGAATTTACTAAATTATTATATATACATATCTTTCTTTTTCAGAAAATAACATTCATAAATAAAATTATTTTTCATTATTTCCAATAACTAAAATTTATGACATTGGTGAATACATTATTTTGGTTGCATAGATTTTGTTTAGCGGCAGGTCAATCTCTTTGGGTTATTTAATCTCGAAATTTAAAAATTTGAACACAAATTTAAGCATTGAATTAATTATATTTTCAGCACTATTGTATACCTTGAACTACAGATAAAATGTATTGCTGGACATTTAGGTAAAAGTATTGTTGGTAATTCTACAGAAAATATACTGGTCGTTTTGCTTTATAAATATATTACTGGTCATTTAACAATGAATATGTATGTTGGTCATTGTTTATATGAAATGTACCTCTGGAATTTTTACTATAAAAATCTATATATATAGTCATCCATAGACAATATATGGACTATATACATGGACGATATACATTTATATACACACACACACACACACATATATATATATATATATATATATATATATATATATATATATATATACATATATGGTCTAGGAGAAGGACAACTCTGAATTCAAAACCTGCGGAGGGTCGTTTGGGGACCTTGTGGCATCCGTTGCACCAGGTCCCTGTATTCGTCCCTCCAAAAAGTGTGGATGGCCCTGCACAAAGCGTTCACCACTATAATCAAATCCTGTGCGGGTGTCGGACTTTCAGTTTCTGGGACCTGATCTGTCTGACCCTCATACGTCGAGTTCGACGGGAGAGTCCATTATATATATATATATATATATATATATATATATATATATATAGTACATATATATATAGTTCATATATATATATATATATATATATATATATATATATATATATATATATATATGGTTCATATATATATATACATATATATATAGTTCATATATATATATATAGTTCATATATATATATATATATATACATATACATACAGTTGTAGGTGGTATATATGATGGTAAAAACACATGTTTTTCAGATATGTTGACATTTCTGTATTTTCAAATAGCTTTCTCTTATATTCCTTGTAGTATATATCTCATACTATATACAGTTAAATAGTAATCATTTTTTGCGGGAAGGGTGTGAATAATAATGATTTAGTGATGCACAAGTCTTAATAATTAACTCACAGTTGGAGGAGAAGTGATGGATTAGTAACTTTCCCGAATGTATATGCATGCTCGTAAATGAATATAACGAACCTAACGGCAATTGGATATTGGCTCTGTTATTAAATATTCGGAGTCATTATCCATTACACCGCATGCACATCGAAGCCTAAAGCAACTGGTATTCTTAAGCGGTCACAAATATAGGTACAATATATGTGTATAAAGGCGCGAGGTTTTGTTTACCTCTATCTCTTTGTCATTCACTGTGCAACATGCATATATATATATATATATATATATATATATATATATATATATATATATATATATATATATATATATATATAGGGTGCCCATAAAATTCGTTTTCGCATTAAAAAATTTATTACTGTTTTTCTATTTGCGATGGAAATAATTTGTAAAAAGGATTAGAAAGAAAGAAATCTATATTTTTAAACGTTTTATTGAAATTTTATTTAAGTTTACACATGTCCTGCTTCATTACCTATACAAAGAGTAATACGATTTTGCAGTTCACGGAAAACATTTGCCAACTGATTTGCAGTAATGCTTGCAATCACATTAGTCATTTTAGCTATACTTAAAACTAGGTATAATAAACTTTATAACATTTTTACAGATTATTTCTATTGTAAATACAAATAAAGTTATAAATATTTTAAAGTGCACACGAACATTATTGACACCCAGTATATATATATATATATATATATATATATATATATATATATATATATATATATATATATATATTTGTGTATTTAGGCAGCAATCCTTCTTTCAAGCACATTTCATTAAAAACGACTGACAAGGTGCTTTTATTTAGTTTTTTATATAATTTCTCGTGCGATATATATATATATGATGAAAATGATTAACCCGACAATTTTAAATTGTGTAGGATTTATATGCACACAACTTCATGTCATGACCTATATATATATATATATATATATATATATATATATATATATATATATATATATATATATATATATATATATCAAGAAATTGATTACCCCAACAATTACACACGCATACATACATACATATATACATACACACACACACACACATATATATATATATATATATGTGTGTGTGTGTGTGTGTGTGTGTGTGTGTGTCTTTGCGTGAGATAATTGGAAATATATTTCGACTTTAAATAACCCATAAAGGTCTGATAAGCTGGTAAAACGAATGCAATAAAAAACAGGTATGGTTATATGCGTGTGGCTTCAGTATATCCGAGGTTTACACTTAAGTTTCCTATCAGACGTATGTATTTATTTCAAGTGCACCAAATATAAGGTGTCACTTTGTTTATATATGTCACGTGATGCTGAGACATTAATAACAATTCTGGCACCATAGCTGAAGCATATTTCTCTTGTCAGGAAAGTTCATTGCACGTAGCGTGCTAACTTTTACAATGTCGTGACTGAAGTTGACATTTGCCGACGCTACTCGACGTGAAAGCAATAAAGAAAAAGTAACTTTTTTGATTTTCTATTTTGCATACTATCTGTAGAAAACAAACTCTCATAGTTTTGCCAGAGCAATCCCTTCACTCATAGTCACTCAGCAATATATATATATATATATATATATATATATATATATATATATATATATAGTTTTTCTGGCATTGTCTAACTCCTCAATTCCAACTGTGGCCTTGATATTATTCGGTTGTGATATTGTTTGCAAGTTTAGCCATGGCGCCACTGGTCGATGGCTGAGCTCATAATGTCTTTTCAGAATACGCAGTGAGAATGTAGACAGAACGTCCCGCACACTTTGAAGGAATGTTGCTGATGGCGCGTTTGAAATAGTAGAGAATCCGTGTGATTTTTCTCTGAAATCGAGACTTACATTCTCGTATCGTCGAGATTTCAATATCAATGTTTTCAATATCAATGATTTCCACATCCACACGTGTTTATTCATACTTATATATATATATATATATATATATATATATATATATATATATATATATATATATATATATATATATATATATATATTCATACTTATACATACATATATATATATAGTCATACTTATATATATATATTCCAAAAATATGCATACATACATATATATATAACACAGACACACACACACACACACACACACACATATATATATATATATGTGTGTGTGTGTGTGTGTGTGTGTGTGTGTGTGTGTGTGTGTGTGTGTACGTACCAAAATCGCTTGAAAATGAAACATTACTAAGGATTTTAATTTAATTCTATAATTAATTTTGAAATTTTTAGTTTCTGTTTTTGAAACATGGTAATTCCTGTGTAGTGTTGGGACCATACTTTTGAATTAGTACATTTATTATATCTCTCTGTCTTTTTATCTGTATCTCTCTCTCTCTCTCTCACTATATATATATATATATATATATATATATATATATATATATATATATATATATATATATATAGTGAGGGATAGACAGAGAGAGAGAGATAGCATGGATGTTCTTTTTTCTGATCATTTGTATTGATATGAGGACTATTTTTCTTCTCTTACCAGTTATATTCCGTTCTTTTTCTCTTGAATGTTTCTTTCATAACCTCTCTCTGAAGATTCAAGAAATACATTTGTGTTCTTTATTCTTTCTATCTGTACCTTTACTTCCTCTTTTCAAAAACAACCTTTATCTCTGCTTCCATTATTTCTTCTTTCAGTTCTCTTTTAATTTCTTCTTTATAATATGATAATTATTTGCGACTTTCTGTCTATTTCATAAGTGATTTTCTTTTACTTTCTCCTAAAAGTGTATGCGCGCCAATCTTGTATCAGATCCTCACGACCCTGTGAACCCAAAAAAACTGGAAAGCAAATTCTGGGCGAGTAGGCTGAATTGCCTCCGATTCTCTAGAAAAGTTACAAAATCTGAAGCTATTGGAAATTGAAAGAAATATTTATATCATCTGCCTACTGATATCTTGGATTTCTTGGAGGTAGAAAGTTCTTTGTTCAACTATCCGCACCTTCCAACTTTATCGATTTTAATTCTTAGTATCGATCAGACTTCCCATTTTGGGCGGAAATTAATCATTTTTATGTGAAATGCCGGTTTGTTCCGGTTATGACTTAATTTGTCTAACAAGCTTTAAATAAGAATGGGGAGGCTTGGGCTGTGGCTTTCGATAACTTGGAAGCGTTTGGTAGACTTTTGCATGCTCTGGTGTTTCTGAATAGTTTACTTTCGGAACAAATCGTTGAGGGTAAGTTATGCTGAAACATTCTAGATGCTTTTACACTAATACGTGATACCTATGCTGCTTTTTTTATTTTTGTCAACGACCTTTTCAATGTCATCATTTTGCAACTAAGTATTTATGCATCTTTATGTACATTTATGTATTAACTACTGTTTACACCTTAATACTAAATCCGTTAGGCGTAATGAGGTAAAACTTACGGCTGATCATAAGAATAGCCACTACCTTACGAAGCAACGCCAGTCGTCCTGGTGTGCCTCTAGCAGCCCGTCAATGGTAACATTGCCGAGACGAACACAGACAGTGGGCAATCAGTGGTAAACACAGTGGCAGATTGACCGATTGCGTGTAAGGGAAGCAGCTTTTAAATTGGGCGAGTGAAGCTTCTACATGCAAACTGTTATTTTAAGCCATCATAGACAATATTGTACCCTTCAATAGTATGGCTGATGGAGGGTTCTAGATGAACAAATTATTGGTATTTCTTAGTCTCACGTTCGCGATCATGTATATTTCAAAACATGACTGACGAGGCACATTTTCCCCAGTAGGTTGTCATTTTTTGTGTGGTAGACCAGTTGCCATCCAAGTCTACAGAATCCAGTCTGTCCTGGTAAGGTGAGAAGAAAAGTATTCATACCTTTCACAAGGGTATTAGTACGTAAGTGAATGTAATGGATTCGACTGGAATTCAGTCCGAGCCGCTATCCATTACTCCACTTCATATATATATATATATATATATGAAGCATATATGGAGGGGGGTACGCTGTATATTATACATGAAGTATTATGATTATATTGAATCAATTGCCAGAAGCTGGATACTGCTGGGAAAGTTGGTTCACCTTGTGGTATCCGATAATTTTTCTCGACAGAATCAATTTAACACGTTTATAAATTGACCATTCGTGAATGCCTTGAATATTTGTGTCATATCTGATCTGGATCTTCTCCTATATATCTCGATATTCTCGACAAAATCCAAAGAAAGGTCTGCAATGTTATAGTTCCTGACCTGGCATTTCGACTTCGGTCACTCACCAACCGACGTTCTGTGGTATGGCTGAATTTTTTTTTTATATAAATATTCTCATATTTTATTCTAATGAACATTCATCCTTCTTAGTTCGACCGAATGAATTTAAGCGTACTACTAAAGTAGTAAACTGATCTCGTCATTTTTCTATCGATATACCTAGATGGTACAGTGACATCCAATCTAATTGATTACTTTATCGCACTTCTTTCCTGTGAAACAGTCTTCCATTTTCTTGCTCCCCTGACAACTAGGCTCTTCAACATTTTATATGAAACGTCAATCGCTACATTCTGCCGTTCTGTACACTGCCTTTTATTTTCTGTCTTGTCACTAAGGTCCGCTTGTTTCATTTTATTCTGTTCTAATGACTTTTTCGCCTTGTCTAGGTTGAAATATTTTTTTATAAAAGATCTACATTCTCTTTTATTGCATGGTATATTTCTCTTTTTCATGTAATGCATTCTCTTTTTGAATATCATTATTTTTCCTGTTGTAATTTTAAACAATAAATTATCACTTTTCATGACTGATAATCTTACGTCAAAAAGTGTGTTTTTTTATCAAAAATCTTTTTTGTTTTATTTTCCTTTCAGTACGTAGGAGATCATGGCTCTCCGCCTCCCTCTATCCCTTGCAGCTCTCAACAAGTTCCTTCCCTCTGCCATCTACCCCAGAACACGTTTTGTCAACCACTTGCTTAAGCCCGCTAGGTATGCCATGTGTTGTTTTCACTTGTCCCTCTTTCACTATATTCGACCCTGGAATATCAGATTCTCAAGGGCCTCTTTCTTCATTATGTGCCCCAGAAACTTCAGCTACCTCTTCCTGATATCATTAGCATTCCTCTGTTAAACCACATATCCGTTGCCTGGAGTCTCTTCTTCACGTTTGAGGAAATCGCCCCAAATTCGTTGCCGTAAAGAAGGACAGATGTCACGTAACAGCTCCGTATTCTTTGCTTTATTACCAAATAAATCCTCCTGATTCCCAATACTCAGCCAGCTTTTGGAATCAGTCCTTGGCCATCCCAATACGTCTACGGATCTCAGTATCTCACTTACAGTCTTCTGTCAAAACGCTTCCCAGATATTTAAACTTCCACGTCTGCTTGATTTTAGTGTTTCCGACCTGCAAATCGTATTTTACTTTTGACCATGCATTCTGTATTTTATGCTTAGTCCCTTCTTCTCATTCTCCGTTGCTACCTATTGTAGGAGATTTTGTAATTTCTTTTCAGTGTCTGCTATCAGTACTGTTTCATTTGCGTATCTTATGTTGTTAAGATTGTGGCTGCCAATGCTAAATCACGGTACGGTTTCCAATTCTCTCAGAATTGCCTCGCTGTATAGCTTGAACAGGTCAGGTGAGAAGACGCATCGCTTCCTTATGCCCCTTTCTATTTCTGTTTTGTCAAAATATTGAATACATTTTATATAACCTAATTTCTGATGCCTGATTGAGAATATCGATCAGAATTTTTTGGTTCATTAAATCCAACATTTCACTATTTCTCATATCCCAATAAATTAGTTAGGTACGCTTTTACAGTATATTCCCAGTTTTAGAAATTGATTTAAAAGTGTATATAAATCTATATCTTTGTAAAACATTTTTTATTATTGATTCGTGCTCTATGGTTAATCAAAGTTATTTAAAGAGAGAAAATATTATTTTTGATTGTAAGAATTTGTTTTGATAATAATTGTTTAGGGATACAAGCCATATTGATTAATCCATAGATGGAGAAGAAGAGATATACTCATATCTTCCCCGGGGGTATTTGCGCGTGAGTGAATATTACGAACTGAAAGGGGACTGGAAATCGGCTCTCCGATTAACAACACAGAGCCATTATCGATTTCACCGTCCGCAATTTCTAGCTTACAGCAGCTAGTATTCCCAAGCAATAACCCATCTAATTGCTGCCCAGGTTTGATGTTGCTTAACATCGGTGATCTTACGGGAACCGGTATTTTACCGTAATGTGGTTGCAAGACCCTGTTTTTGTAATGGCAAATTAATAACAATTTAATTGCTGTATAAGTGAAAATATCTTACATTTTTTCTTTGATATTTTAAAACTCTTGCCGTCTTCCCTTTTTACTGGGACCATATTTTTTTTATTACTCTTCGTGCATTGTAATTTATACTACTATCAATTTATATAGGCATTACAGATTAGAAACATTAAATCTTGCGATGCGATGGGGTGCGAAGTAAAACAGGAAGGTATCTTTCCGGTAATAAGAAACAGGAAGATATATACTTCCGGTATTAATGCCTGGGAATTTGAAAAAAAAGAAAATTGGATTAATTTGCACTCAGTGCCTCTTGGTATATTTTATTTCTGAAGATAAAATGCAATTTAAAAGTTGTCCCCGCTTTCAACTAGAAGCCATTCAGTGGGCAACAACATGAAAGGGGTGCAAAATAATCAACGATCTCAAGCCAAATATTTAAAACTTCTCATCGATAATAATAGAGATGGAGAGAAGAGAAAGTGGAAGAGGGCGAGGGGGCTGTTGGAAGGAGAAAATGATAGACGACTTTTGGGTCAAAAGATGCCAAGTTTATCGCAATAAACCACAGATCCTCCTAATGTGTAATCAGAAAGTAAAGATCACGCAAATAAGTCTCTATGGTCACCCTTCAGGGAATGGCAACATTTTGGTTTGGAATGGACGACGCCCAAATATTCCGTCGGGAACAAATGATTAATGCGTTATATGATATGATCAAAGCTATTTCAGGCTGACCGTTAGTAGTTAAACGCCAAAAAAGAATTGCTTGGCGTTATTGAGACACTCGATATTATTTTCACGCCCTTTCGTATAGAAGATTAAATAATTATTTAACTAAAGGAGATTATCAAAATGTAATATAACTTTGATTTTTTTTCTATAAAAAAAACGTTGCCGTTACCATTTGTTTATTTTCACTGTTGTTCACGAATTTGAAGGCTTAAGAACCACTCAAGGTAGAGGGTTAATGAATGATGTTTTTAATGAAGTAAAGAGGACAGACTATGAAGTTCAGTCGATAAGGATATATAGTCTGGAGGAGGTTATGATTGTAATCATCAAGGAATTATTCGCTCCGAAGTCTGTGCACCGAAGCAGCTGCTCTACAGAAGAATCTCCCTTAACTGAAGTCCATCCTAACCAATGAAATGCAAATAGAATGGGGATAATTCAAACCTGTGTACATAGCATAGCGGTATTAGATGCACAGGTCTGAGCGACTGCAAGTATGCAGTGTAACTGGTATTAACATTTTCGCTTGAAATAGTAACAAGACGAGCGAAGTTCTTACGACGACTCACCAACGGTAAAGTGGATTTAAGTTGGAAGGTCTAGCAAACCGATTTGGATTCCTTCAAGGCTGGAAAGTGATGATCGTCCTGTTGCGTCCGAGATATCGTAGTAATACTTAATTTTTGGAATTTACAGCCATATCAGATTGAGAAACCGGTTCCCGGATGATCACCAACATTAAGCAAAGTCATGCCTGGTCAGTACCTAGATGGCCGACCGCTTCTGAATATCAGGTGCTGTAAGCTTGGATGCGAGAGTGTAAATGGATAACGGCTCGGAATTGGAAATCGGAGAGCCGAGTTCCAATTCCAATATGTTTCTTTATATCTACTTACACGCAAATACCCTTAGGAAATGTACGAATCCACCTCTTCTACTCCAACCATGTGTTAATTAGTAGAATATGTGTCACTAACAATCATTATTATCCCCTATTCTTACAATCTAAAAGTATTTTCTATCTTTATAAAGGGTGTTTCATTAAGACGGATTATATATAAGGGTGTCATTAAGACTGATCAAAGTCAGCAGTGAATAAATCAGTGTTATTAGTGAAGATTTATTTATTATTCTATTGGATCATGTAAGTTAACTCATGGCAATTATGTGTGAAAAATAATATCGCCTAAATATCTGAAAGAAAATCTGAAAAAAAATTAAAAAAATTATTAGATGCTTAAACTTAATTCAGATTTAAAATAATTCCTAATTATTGGAAAACAACTTAAACCAACAAAATATTGAGATACTGTAGAAAAAAACAAATTAATCAAGTAAAACAAAACTTTACAAAATATCGCCCTTGGCAAGACAATGCAAAATATAAAATCCGTTCGTTATTTGTTTAGAAACAAAGGAAAGATTGTTGAAGTATGATGAAATGTTAACCCTCTTATAAGGGAACAAATGCTGAAAAATTCCACACAGAAGAGGAGACGTGATAATAGAAAATTTGGCAAAGTGAAAAGATAACTGGCAAAAATTTCACTCGACTCTTCACCAAAAAAAAAAAAAAAAAATCAAACACTCTATTGTTCGTACACTGCGCAAAGAAAATCGAATGCAAAGGCTTTATTTTAGGAACAGGTAGAATCAAATTAAAAAAAATGAACAAACATTTGTTGCGAAATTTCCCCGATGTCCCCTCGCACAATTGTCTTTCACAATTTGCATGGTTGTTAGCGAAAGGGAGAGTCCAATTTTCGAGCTACAAGTTTGAAGATTCAGAATCTAGGGATAATCGGAATTCAAATTCCTGTTAAGTATTAAATCGGACGACGGAAGATTTATTGCCTAAGAAACACTGTGTATTGGAGTAGGGAAAATACCTACCAAAATCTAAGCAAAGTATTATGAAATAGGAACATTTCGTTAGCAACGAAAAGGAGAGTGCTGAACGACTTTGTGATATCAATCGTTCTATATACGCGATTCTGGAGCACGATTTTGAGTATAATAAACACGTGAGCAGGGAAAGGGTTTAAAAGTAGATTATATCAGAATTAGATATAAGCTGTTGATATTTTTGTGACGCAAAATGAGGAAATAAGATTTAGAGAATTTGAAACTCATAGATCATACTGAGGATGGGTTCCGTCTGGTAACCCACATATCAATGAATAGCAGGGTAGGAACAAGGAGGGAAAGAAAATAATTATATTTTCGAATGATAGGAAATTAAGTCGAACCATTTTCAGGAACGTTCTGAGGGGACAAGATACACAAGCAAGAATGTTCTCCTTGGTATTCATTAAATTTTTGGCAAAATCCAAAAAATGGATCGGCCACGTCACCGCTCCTGACATGGCATTTCGCAGCGCCGAAACGTAGCCATTTTGTGCCTCTTTATAAACGTTTTCACACTAAGTTTTCTTATGTGATTTGCGTGTCGGTACCTCAGTTTCACGAATTTAAGCGCAGATAGGTTGCATAATTCACTTTTATGCAATTGCTAATTGTAACCATAAGTTCTATCCAAATTCTCGCTTGTGGAAATTACTCCTGGCTTCCTGCTCTCCTGTCGACACTGATTTTCAAAGACTTAAATGCAATCTCATTCGTCATCTACTTTCTCCTTGATAATTTTCTTCTTTTTTTTTTGGACTCTATTTTTCTTTCACTTTCAGTAACCCCTTGCATCCTATTGGAATTTATTGCTTTGATTGGGACGGAGCGCTTAAACAGGTCGCTAGAGTTAAAGATCTGCAGTATGTTTCTGCGATGTGGCAAGAATTACTAAGGCTTGAATTCCCATGGTAACAACTGACAGTAAAACCAGATTTTTAACCTTCTTTCTTTCTTTTTATGTGCCGTGTCCTTTCATGACGTAGGCGATCATGACCCTCCACTTCCCCTTATCCCTTGTGGCTCTCAACAGGTTTTGCGTTTCTGCCTACTACCCAAGACCACGCTCCGCCATCCACCTGCCCAAGCCCGCCAGGTATATATCATGCGCTGATTTCCCCTGTATCTTTTTCACTCTATTCGTCCCGTGAGTATCAGATTCCCCAGGGCCTCATTTCTCATCACCTTTCCCAGAAATTTCATCTGCCTTTTCCTTATGTTAAGCCTAAGTTTCCTCCTTGTTTGCATCCTCTCCAAGACCTCACCGTTGCTCTAAAAACTACCCCAAATTCAGATGCTCATATTCGCCTATCTGTTATTTTGTCTAAATGTATATTCCAACAACTCATATAAAAACGATAGGCAGTGACATTTAACGTCTACTGAAATATGAAAATCTCTGGGGTTGGCATTGAACGATATTATTAAGTTACTGTGGTTGCTCATCTGCATATCATGAAATTGTTATATATTTAGCGCCGTCGTTTAAAATCATAAAACGATAATAAACTTCTCTCAAACTGTACATATTCTTTTGCGCTTAAACAAACTTTGTCCACAATTAACCTGATTCTACCAGCTGTCGTGCTATTTTTAAAAGCCATCAAGAAAAGATCGTCTGATTAATATACGATATAATAATGGGATAGAATGTGTGCTATATACTGATTTTTATTGAGTGTGCAGCCAGGACTCTGCATTTCATTCTGTTGGATTCGTTAATATCAGATCCTTGTGCTTAGATGAATGTGTCTTATTGAAAACAAATCGTAACAACAGATGTAAAGATCAAATAAAACTTAGTATATTTTCTTTGTTTTGTCGGCAATATATCATAATATTTTGAAGCAGTGAAATATGTTCTTCAATTTAATCTTTAATTTGCAAACGAAAATTTATTTCAAGAAAATATGACAGATGAACATCATTAATCCTTGAATTCAAGGAAGAATATTTTGCCGTGAAATAAAATTTAATTCAATTGCTCGAGGTGTTTTCTTTTTGAAACGTAGTTTAAATCTTGAGAAACTATACATGAAGGGTGTTAATTTTTGTAACCGGAGAATATCTATTTTACTTATAAACCTTTTTAAATAATTCACAGCTACTACATGTCCCGAAATAACGGATTTGCAACATCATCAAGTTTCTAAAGAATATTTTGCTCAAATACCGCTGTTTATAACACCGAAACCTTTGCCAAAATTTATTCATAGCAGGTATAACTCTCATTCAACCGTGGTCAATCAGATCTATCTATCTATCTATCTATCTATCTATCTATCTATCTATCTATCTATCTATCTATCTATGTTTCTATCTATATTGTTCTCTTCATGTCTATCTCGTCTTTTCACTATTAATCTATTTATCTATCTTGTCTCTTCAAATCTAGCACAATCATTCCTTATCTATCTATCTATCTATCTATCGATCGATCTTATACTTCACATTATCTATCTATCTATATATATATATATATATATATATATATATATATATATATATATATATATATATATATCTTATTCTTCACATGATCTATCTTGTCTTTTCAAATCTAACAAAGTCCTTTCCTTATCTATCTATCTATCTTTCTATGTTGTTTTCGTCAGATCTATCTCAGTCTTTTCCTTATCTATCTATCTATCTATCTATCTATCTATCTATCTATCTATCTATCTATCTGTCTTAATCCTCACATAATCTATCTATCTATCTATCTATCTATCTATCTATCTATCTATCTATCTATCTATCTATCTTTCTATCTATCTTATTCTTCACATGATCTATCTATCTATCTATCTATCTATCTATCTATCTATCTATCTATCTATCTATCTATCCTTGTCGAAAAACAGAGCACACGCCATATTACGTTGTTCTCCATCGGTCAGAAACCGACGATACCGTTGTAAAAGTCCAATGTTGTAAAAACGCATTACATTTTAACTTTCTAATAATTTTACACAACATCATTGTCTGCCATGTCTAATTGGGACAATATAGACCATAGATGACAGGCTACAATTTCCACTTTAATTAAATACATGTACGTGAGGGTGACGAAAGCTCAAACACTTTCAAAACATTGTATAATTTATAAGATGTCAAGAAATGCTTTGGAATAAAAACGTTTTATTCTTCCCTACCATTATTTGTGTTATCTTCACTATGTACGAATTCATTGTCAGTGAATTATAGACCAAAGAATTCAGAGATTATTTCCGTTCACTCTAATGATGTATATAATTTATTTTGGCTCGCGGCCATATCACGCTGAAACAGCGCTTCCCGGACGATCACTAAAATTAAGCAATGTCGAATCTGGTCTGTATCTAGATGTGTGACAGCTTAGAAATTCCAAGCGGTGTAAGCTTGGATGTGTGGCTGGTGTAATGGATACTGGTTTGGAATTATTGATCGGAGAGCCTAGTTCCACGACCCACATGACAACTGACTGTAGTTCATATTTTAAACGTATCGAAATGATCAGACGTACTGTTAAAACAGAATTGACACCAATTTGAGAACTGATCAGCTAAAAAGGTCACTGATGAAAATTAAGAACAAAGTAGGACAAAGTATAGTGATCTGGAGGACACTTGCATTAGTACAGAAGGATCTAGAGGAGTGGCCATTTAGGATAACTTTCATTTCGTGATTTTATAAGAAAGACTGAATCAGTTAAAATATTAGCCTGGAAATATGATACATACCGTTCAACTTGTGATTAACGCAGCCGTGCCAAACCCAGTCAAACGCTTTCATGATGTCCAAAAACAACGGCCCGAGTTTCACCATTCTTAAATAAAGTTTGATAGAATCTTTCAACAATAATCGTTAGTACATCAGCAGTTGACCTAGAGAAGCGAAAGCTATACTGCTTGTCTGAAAGCAGAAACAACGATGTGAGATACTTAACAAAATCAGAGTGGATTAGTATCTCTAGTAATTTACCAAAAAGAACTAGAATCCTAATAGGCCGATGGCTCGAAGAGTCAGACGGTTCGCCTGGTTTCTTAAAGAGAAAAATTAATGAACAAACAGGAAAGGAAGAGGCAGTGAGACATTTGCTGTACAGTTAAGAGGGAACAGGAGCCGGTTAGGTAGCTCATTTCTTAAGGAGAATTGCAAGGATACCGTCAGGTCTACATGCTATGTGGGCATCCAGATTAGAGGTGATAGCAGAAACCATGGAAAGAGTTATATGTATATCCCTCAATAGAAACTTAGTTATGAGTGGAAAGTCATGCAAGATGAGTCAAAAGTAGATGTTAACATATCAAATTGAGTGAAGCAATGTTTTCTTTTTCTATTTAATTGATCAGAGGCAACTAGATAGGACGGTTTTGTTACAATAATTAATTCGGGGTGTCTTTCAGTTTTAACAACGCACCTATATATGATATTACTAGCCTACGTAAGGGATATTCTCCCCGTTTTTACAATTGTAGGAGGAGTTTTCTTAGTATAATAACAGCAATTAGCAACTTTGTTTCAAACCAAGACGGAATCATCACATAGTTAAAATAAAAGTTTATTGCGATGCACCTCCGGTGGGTAACCCTGAGGCCACATTATGTTTTATTCTGCGCCAGTTCCTCTCTGCTCATGCCAGATTTGATGACCGACTGCTTTTATTACTTTAGGCCTTTTCCCTATCAACGTAACTCGACATGACCATAAGCAACGAAAATTATAAACCAAAAACAACTAAAAACAAAATCACCTAAACCCTTTAACGTTTACTTCTCCAACAGCCGTGGTATTAGTACCAACTTCCGAAGTGTAGAATCTTTCATCTTTGATATATCTCCTGATATACTAGCTCTCTGTAAGACTAACCTCAACTTGTCAACCCCTTCCTCTGATTTCTCGATTCCTGGCTACCTTCGTCTCCTTAGAAAGGACTCTAATATCCACATGCATGGCCTGCGAGTTTATGTCCACGATCATCACCCGCTGGCTAGTCAACTCATTTGGAATCTCCAGACCAGTCGTATATATGTTTCTGTCTATCTCTCCTCAGTTCAGTAAGATGTCTCTTCTTTCTCTATCATTCGCCCTCGTCCCAAGACTGTTGTCTACCCGATAGTATTTCTGATAATATAGGCAAAACCATCTTCCTACATCTGTTTGCAAATATATTCGCATTCGGTGACTTTAATGTCCACCATCCCATGCGGCTTAAACAGTCTTTGACTGTCTTAGCTGGCATTCAAGCCCTTACCTTTTCCACCACTCGGTCCCTCACGCAACTGGTTGACTTTCCTACGCGTTTCCCCAGCAGGTCGGACAGTAACGCTTCCCTTATCGATCACAGTTGTACTTCCATCCATGATACGCAGCTCTGCCCTGTTGACAACTCTGATCACGCGTTAGCGTCTGTTAAAATCACCTTCCACTCACCCTCTAGCCACGAACCTCCTACTAATACAATATCTTTCTGTTATCAACGCGCAGACTGGGACTCGTTCCGTGATTTCCTTCGTGACGTACCTTGGAATGTGGTTTTTAATTATCTCGTACAAAGATGTACACCTTAGATCCCCTACTGGTTAAAAGCCGACATCGAGGCTTTACCCTTGATTTCCAGCCTGTTGGAAGTCCTCCTAGGTCGTCCAGGACTTTAAGAAATCCGGAGACCCTTCTAACCCATCTAACTACCTTCCACCAGTCTCCTACCATTCTACCAGTCTCATACCAATACTAAGGGCGAAGCTCGAGCAGTTGCTCTAGCTATATCGGCGTTTAACAGAGTTTGGGATGCTGGTCTTCTACGTAAGCGTCAGGTAGATATACGGTATTACAGGACGATTATTTGATTTAATCTAATCATTTTTGTCTAACCGTAAAATGAAAGTTATCCTGAACGGGATCTTTTCCAGTTCCTCAAGTATATATACTTGGTATTACACTGTTTCTGATCTTCCTTAAAGATTTTCCTGCCGTCAGCAGTACTCAAGTCAGATGACACTACCATTTATTCCGATCTCAATAGTAAATAGGGCATTGTTGATAAAGTTAGCCTGGCCGTTGGTCTCGAAAACGACTTCCAATCTTTGGATGACTGGGGCATGAAATGGCTTGTGAATTTTAATGCATCCAAAACAAAACTGCTGTCATTTACTCACCATAGAGAAATGTTTCTGCCTTCTCGAGAGTGGAACCCCCTTCTTCTTCCCTGATAACTATAATCTGAAAAAATTTAAACGGAGTGTCAATAGACATCTTTTGTGAACTTTTGCCCCGTTCTTCTTTTTATACTTTTTTTAAAACTCCAACTATTCCTAGTCTTTTCACTTACACTGTCTGTAGTCCCTTGCATACTAATGGCACTCCCGCTTTGCTTGAGGGGAATTGCTTAATATATATATATATATATATATATATATATATATATATATATATATATATATATATATATATATATATATATAATTCGTACCTGATCGTAAAATTTGTCGATAGTATAATATAAATTTATTCTTATTATGATATTATATTTAATCAGTAAGTCAGTTATGTGTCATGCGTGATACACTCTTAGGCGATCATGTATCTTTCGATACATGACTGACAAGGCAGGGATTTTTCCCGCAGTAGGTTGCCATTTCTTTATTCGGTAAACCTGTTGCCATCCAAGGCTATAGAAACCGGTCTGTCTCGCTATTTATCTGTAACTGGAGTGGGGAGAGTATTCGTACCTTTCCCAAGGGTATTAGCACATAATGTAATCGATTCGACTGAAATTCGAACTCGTCTCTCCGATTCCTCAGACAGAGCCGCTACCTATTCTTCCACCGTTCCTCCTTATGTTTAATAGTGATCTCATATCAGGAGGCACAAACAAGTTTAATTTCGCATGTAATAAAAAAAAAGTAAAGTCTTTTTAACACGTCTGCGCAAGCAAATATAACCAACTTTAATATTTTGCAGAACTGGTTTGGTTTATTCTCTTCAACATATTTTGGGGGAATCGACAAGAAGTAAAGTGGCGGGAATAGTTGGCGGACGACTTTTAACGTAGAAGACAATTCAGTAACAATTACAACAGTAGAGTGGAACCCAAAGAGTTAAATATGAAAGACACAGATATGGGTGGAGATATATCCCTAGTGTTGCATACACATTAGGGCCACATTCACTAATATACACGCACAACAGAGAAGCAAACCTTATCTATTTCCATTGACTTTGTTTATTTTAATGTTAGTTTTATTATCAGATTTTCCCATTTAAGCTTCTTTAATTACACAAGGGAAATCAGTTTCAGTTGAGCCGATCCTTTGAAAAAGACAATTCTGCTGAGAGGGTATTATAGTAAGACACGTAAAAGTTTAACGCAATTTACTTTGGTTGCATTTTTAGATATAATTCTCAGCTAGCTCTTTAGTATTTTTTTTTCATTCATTCTTATTTATTTTTTTCATTCAATCTGTTTTAGTTTTTCTTGTTATGCTATTTACTCTTTTATTGATATATACATATATTTTTTTTCATTTTTCATTCTTTTCTCTCTTGCTTATATTTTTCGGAACAATTTGTATTTAATAGCTTGACGATTTATAAACATCTTTTCTACCTCCCGTTCTAGTTTTAATTACGTTCTCCTTTCCGCTGTTGCCACTTCTTTGCGTTTCTTTATTCAGTTCAAACCTGTCATTAGATTTTTTCAGGGCTTGATTCTTTTCTTTTAGTTAGATAATTTGTTTGTTACACTATCTTCCCTATTGTATTTTCTTACGTTATCTTTCCCTATTGTATTTTCTTACGCTCTCTTTCCCTATTGTATTTTCTTACGCTATCTTTCCCTATTATATTTTCTTACGCTATCTTTCCGTATTATATTTTCTTACGCTATCTTTCCCTATTATATTTTCTTAATCTATCTTTCCCTATTATATTTTCTTACGCTATCTTTCCCTATTATATTTTCTTACGCTATCTTTCCCTATTATATTTTCTTAATCTATCTTTCCCTATTATATTTTCTTACGCTATCTACCCTATTATATTTTCTTACGCTATCTTTCCCTATTATATTTTCTTACGCTATCTTTCCCTATTATATTTTCTTACGCTATCTTTCCTATTATATTTTCTTACGCTATCTTTCCCAATTATATTTTCTTACACTATCTTCCCTATTATATTTTCTTTATTCTAGTTATCTTCTTATTTATTTCTCAGTTATTTCTAAAGTTTTCATTCATCTGCAGAATTTTCTTTTCGTCTTTTTTTCTTTATCTTTACCAAATTTCTATCCTTTTTATTTTCTCCGAACTCTGAGAATATATATATATATATATATATATATATATATATATATATATATATATATATATATATTGATTTATTTCGATCCTTACATTTCTTTATATTTCATTCATTACCTTTTATCTCGGGCCTCGTATCTTTTTTCTTTTCTTTTTTTTTTCGTTTCTACTAAGTGATATTTGCTTCTTTTCTTGGCAAAATATTTCTCAGATAATAAAATATATTTTATTTTTTTTACATTCCTCTTCCTTTCCTCATTCGTTCATTTGCACGTTTTCATCTAAATATCCTATGCACCATTTTGTTACCACCCACTAATCTCTGAACCAGCCACTATATAGCTGTCACATCAAACTTGTAATCGTTCTTATTTTTAAAAATATGTTTTATATTTTTATTAATTGTTCTTTCTTTGATTTCTAACACATTTATCTCTTTCATTCCATCAACGTTGCTTTCCTTTGCGAATTCGTCATATTTTTATTTCCTTTAATATGCACATATTCCTTTCATGGCAACTTTTCTTTCTTTCGCTATCATCCGTTTGTCTTTAATTTCCCATTCTCGATTACCGCACGCGATCTTTTTCCTTGACATTTTCCAATTTTGTATCTACTGAAGCTATACTTACAATGCAGTAAAGAAAATTATTTCCCTTTATCTCCCTTACTCTTTGATATCGCGATTACTGCACAAACATACATTATTTCATATGTAAATTCCAATGCTTACGATTGTCGTTTCAGGTCGGTTTCCGTAATTGCTTTTCAGCCCCACTTTGTTTTTTCGTTTCTTGCGATCAATCACACGATAAAATTCAACTACCGCATGATTTGGGAAGCGTTTTCGCCAGGTCTCTATTTCGTTCGTCGAATTCTCTTTTGTCCATCTGCTTTGTTATACATATAAGTATCTACATAGAAAGGAAATAAAAAAGGGTGAAAATTACTGATCCCGAACGGATCTAAGCTGTCGTAATTGCAAGTTGGTCTGAATATTTCAAAAGCGAACAAGATTAATTTAGAAAAAGACAAGTGCAGCTGAACACTAATACTCGTAATTGACCAGTTTAAATCTCACGGATTTTCATATATATATATATATATATATATATATATATATATATATATATATATATATATATATATATATATATATAGTTCACTGCTACTAACAAGCAGAATTTTTTCTCTCCTGAGGAGAGCCATGCAGGCCGAAACTAGTCGAGGAATCTCACCGAAATAATAAGACAAAAATATTAATATACAACCCAGTGAGTCTGAAAATTTAATTTTTTTAATTTATCAATATTTTTTATTGTTCAATATATATATATATATATATATATATATATATATATATATATATATATATATATATATATATATATATATGCATTTATATACAAGGTAACCAAAAAGTTCTGTCCATTTTTAAAGGAAAAGAAGAAAACGCTTCACAATATGTGTAACTTATATTTAGTCTAAGACGTAATCGCCATCGGCATCCAGCACCATCTGCCAACGTGTGTCCAGCTGTTCAATGCCCTTGCGATAGATCTCGGGGGTTTTGACGCAAAGAAGTCCGTGAGGGCTTTGCGCATGTCTGCTTCATTGGTGAAGGATTTCCCACGAAGATGATTATCCAGGGAGTGGAAGAGGTGGTAATCGGATGGCGCAAGGTCAGGGGAATAAGGTGGATGGCACAAAGTCTCCTAAGTTGCTGTATGGTATTCCTGACCACACGCGCGACATGCGGCCTAGCGTTGTCATGCAGGAAAAGCACACCTTTGCGATTCACCAATGCTGGCGTGATGCCTGTTGCACATGTTTCAATTGCTGCGAGTATAAGTCTTCAGTGACCGTTTGGCCCGTTGGTAGTAGTTCATAATGAAACACTTGACGACCTGTCCACCAGGCACAAAGCATAATATTGCGTGGGTGCATAGGCGGTCTTGCGGTGTGAGGGACAGCATCCTGAGATGACAACCAATGTCTGGAACGCTTAGGAGTTTCGTACAGAACCCACTTTTCATCACTGGTAAGCACTCAATTGAATAAGTATGCGGTACGGTGCGAGAAAGCAGCGATACGCAGGGCGCCACTCGTTGTCCCTTGTGGACCTCTATCTACGTTTGAGGAACCCACTTGCTCAGTTTGTACGTCTTACCTAGGGGGTGCAGGTGAAGTCTAACTGTATCATCGGAAACGTAGAACTGTCTTGCAAGTTCACCAAAGGTTAGACTACTGTCCTCTTCAATGGACGCCTTCAGGACTCCGTATTTTCAAGACCTGTGGTCGTCCACTGCGAGGCTCATCATGGGGAGACAAATCTCCCGACTGGAATTTTCGAAACCAACGCCTTGCATTACGTTCATCTACAGAACTATCCCCAAACGCTTGACATATGCGGCGACTTGATGCAGCTGCTGATAAGCCCACTTTGAAATCGTAAAGCAAAGAGCCCCGAACAAGATCTCTAGATACTTCCATCCTTCTCACAGCTGCCCGGCTTATAACTGATGGCCGGGCACGGTGCGCGTGTTTTTTATAACGTCCGATGTTCCTACCTCTGGCTGTCCGAATTTGAAAACAATTGCTACACGCATTTTGTATATATTTCAACTTCATTCAATTTGAAAACAATTGCTACACGCATTTTGTATATATTTCAACTTCATTCAATGACTAATCAAAAAACGGACATAACTTTTTTGGTTACCTTGTATATATATATATACATACACACACACACACACACACATACAGGGTGAAATGGATAAAATTGTCATCTAAATTACACGAAAATGAAAATAACCCTGACGTCTAATTTGAACAGATATCTTTATCAAAATAATCAAAAATATATTGAAATACAAAAGAGTAAATGTATTCAATAAAATCGACATTGGCTTCAACCCTGGCCACCAGACGACTTCTGAAGCTCCTGCATCTCTTCCGGTAGGTCTCCCTGGTGAATGCTACCATAATATCTTACCTCCTGTTCATATTTGGTATTACAAAGAGTTTTGATGGTCTCTCTACTCCGTTCCGCACATAACAATAAAGGTGGTTGAAGTCTGGGTAGTTATGAGGCCAGATGTAATGGGTGATGTGTTCGCAGAAATTGTTTAAGTGCCATGACTGAGTACCCCTGCTTGTGTGACATGATGCAGAGTCCTGTTGCCAGACATAGGTTCATCCAACAGCCACACTCTTGATATAAGGCAAAACACTACCACCTCAAGTCACATGATGTAGGCCTCCGTATTGAGTCTTAGATCTTCACTAACAAATTAGGAAGTTCTTTCCTCATCGGAACCATCAGATTACGTTCCAAACTGCCGTCCTTGCCTAAGCACCATTTGCCTCAACTAACTCTTTCTGAATATTCTAAACTATCCACAGATTGATACCCAATGAAATTGAAGTGTTGATATTTGACCTTCCGTCGCGACTGCAAAGCAGTAAAGCATGTCGTTTCCAAATTTCTGTCGATGTGAATTGCGTCATGGTGCTCTTTTTTCAGATATAGTGCTCATCTGACCCTACAGTCGACAAAATCAAAAACCGTCAGTGCGCATGCAGGACATTAAAAATATAGAATGACCACAGTTTATCCATCTACCCAGAATGTTCGTATTTTTTGCTCGCTGTCTGGGCTCTTAACATTTCTCTTACAATTTGTTAATTGTCTTAATTAATTATTTCTCTTATTTTGACACTCACTCAATCTGTTCAAAAATAAACCATGAATTAACTTTCACTGAATTAACACATTGCGGCTGTGAATCATTAATTATTTTATCTAACGTTGGATTTCGTCAAACGTAAACAGCAAAAGGGTATAGCAACCCTCTTATCAATTATGAAATTTCAATTATTATGTACCTGAATTGGCGGCCAAATAGCTAAAAATCTAAACATATAAATCTAGTGTAATTAAATAGTGTAAATCTAAACGTATAAATCTAGTGTAATTAAATTTGATAATTAAATCAAAAACTGATATATTTATTTTCTACGGTTTATCAAACTTTTGCCGGTTATTTAAAACAATGAAATATTTTTGAATTCTAAAAATATTTTCGGCAAGATAATGATTTAATGATAATTGTCTTACAATTTAATCAATTGCTAAGTAGGGGAGAATAGGTGATTTCATACCTTTTCCAAGCTTATTAGCGCATATTACACTCCGATTTCAAATTCCGAGCCGTTATCCTTTACACAACCTGGTATTCACAAGTGGTCACCTATCTAATTACTGACCTTGCTCGAAGTTTCTTATCTTCGATAATTGGACGTTTTTTAATGTGACATGTTTTTAAAACTAAAACTGTTTAAAATCTAGTATTACAAGTTGATTTCATGTCTGAGTAAATTGATTTCACGTTCAAATGAAAAGAAATTAATCAACTTTAGTAATACTGGCTTTAGAAATCATAAAAGTTTCCAGCGTTGTAAATTTAGGTAACTATTAGCTTTCCTACACCTCGTTTTGACCATGTGGTCGATGTGAACGATTAATACAGTACACCTGAGGAAGTCAGTAGACCATATCGGCCGAAACCTTGTGGCATACAACAAATATGGAAACACTTGTTTGAAAATTAATAGTGTAAATGATGACAACTCCTCATCCTACAAAAAGAAGATAACACACACACACACACACACTCCATATATATATATATATATATATATATATATATATATATATATATATATATATATATATATATATCACTTCTTTCACAATTACTAAAGCCTGATTTTTATTTCATCATTCTAACTGTTTGGTGTGTTCTTTTTTATGTTAATTTGTTTACAATTTCTGAACAATCATCTGAAGTTGCTGAAAATTAATTAAATGGATTGAAATATAAAAGGAAATATACGATTGCCTCTCGTCACTCTTGTAATTCTGAAATGCGTAGAAATATATTCCAACTTACGGTGTGGACATCTTGACACGCGGGATGGCGTACGGCCGCTGAGCCCTTCAACGGTCCGATCTTGAAACTGTTTATCATGTTTTAGATCCATTTCTGGCCAATGGATGAATCTCACGCAAAAGCATTGTTAAACCCTAGCGAAAAACAAAATAAGTGTTAGATTAGTTAGAGAACGACCAATCGCACATTTCACGGGCACAGTGGATTGAAAAGCATCAGAAGAGAATTTGGGAATATTGAAATAAATTGGAATTGAAACAAAACAATATATGATACACATAAAAACCAGAGAAATTTTAAAAAATCAGAGAAATCTTTTAAAAATATCCACGAGAAAATAGATTGACAAAATCAAGTCTCCCTGTGCGAGTTGCACCCGCTTAATTAATATTATAATGCATGAAAGCACGCACGCACACAAAAGTGCGTGGGAGGGGACACACGGATAGAGAGTAAAAAAATCGCACACACCTACACATACATATACAAAAACGCATACACATATATTTATGTATGATATTCTATACCTATAATATATTACAGGAAAATATCATAAAAATTATTATAGAGTGTAACGTTGGTTCTCGAACGTCTCACATGTCAAACAATTTAGTCATCGAACAGAATTCGAGTTGAAATTGCCTCGGTTATCGAAAAAAAATTCGTTTCTCGAACAACATTGCCGAACCGAGATAACCCGAACGGAATAATTTCTAAGTTGACCGCCATGTTGTATACATTCGTGTGTTGTCTTGTGATTTTCCTAGTTTAAATGTACTGTGACATTTTTTCTCTACATTGATTCATACTGGAAATATAGTTTCGGTTTGCGAAAATTTCGGGATACGAACGGCCTTCAGCAACGAATTTAATTCGTGAACCGATGTTCTACTGTATATGATTATCAATGGCATTAACATATAACGTGGTCTGTACGCTTTGTCACACCTACAATTTTCTATTACAGATGGCTGACACGAGCTCCTGCAGCTTGGAAGATAAGCTACTCGCAAGTGTATGGAGAGGTGATCATGCGCATTCTGGTAAGAGCATGGAATATGTGTTTCATGACTTCACTGCAAGATTCGGCAAGCTAGCACCTCCGAAGAAGGCGATACTGCGATGGGAGAATAAACTGTTTCTTACGGGATCAATTAAGGACAAACGGAGGAGAAG
>OZ038490.1:64999098-65009098 GCA_964036315.1 Acanthosepion esculentum
TGGATTTTTTTTTCGTTTTCCTTCCGTGTGAGTTCGAATTCCCCGTCGCCAAGTGTTGTCGACGAGGGAGAATTGTTTTGTTTTTTCTTTCTTCCAGTATGAGTTCGATATCCTCGTCGCCAAGTTGTTGTGGATTCGGGGATGAAATCTTGTATCAAATAATAACAAACGCCACGAATAAATATAGGAAAATAAATGTATTACCGTAATAATACAAACTGGTAATACCGGTTAGTAGTTCCAGGAATGCGGGTTAGAAGGAAAATATATATATATAGTCTTTCGTATCGACGTATCGCTGTATGACTTCTTACTGAGTCTACTGGCTCGTTTATGTGACTCTTGTGCTACCCGGGTATTCACTGGCAATAGTATATGTATACTCTGGGTGAGTCCATTTGTGTAAAAAGGGGAAATCCCTCAACACTTTTTAACGCACTGCGTATTTAACATTGTACAAAATATATGATTCTGCTATATATTGATTTACATCCAGGTAACTGTGTTTTGATCGAAAATGCCATTATATAAAGATATATCTATGTTACAATATCATTATATAATGATACATCCGTGTGAAAATGAAATTATATAATGGTATATCTGTGAGATAACTATCATATGATGGTATATCTGTTTGATACATGTCATTATATAATGGGATATATGTTTTATAAATGTCATTATATAATGGTATATCTGTGTGAAAATATCATTGTATAATGGTATATCTGTGTGATAAATATCATTATATAATGGTATATCAGTGTGATAAATATTTGCTAATACAGCGCATTCCCTCGTTCAGTTTACTGTGTTTTGATCGAAAAAGTCCTCATGTGATGGTATATCTGTGTGATAAATGCCATTATATAATGGTATATCTGTTTGATAAACGTCATTATATTATGATATATCTGTGTTAAAATGTCATTATATAATGGTATCTCTGTGTGATAAATCTTTGCTATTGTAGCGCATTCTTCCGTTCAGATTTTCTCGGAAATATCGATCAATTCTTTATCGGCCTTTGGGGACGATCTCGGATTGCGGCAATGTTTTGAAGCGTTTGAAAACAATTACCTATTTAGAACAAACTGAAAGATTTACTGCACTCTAAGACCTTTGAACAGAATTTGACAAAGGAAGCTGTAGATGATTTTACTGCTATGAAACTTGTTCAAAGGTTTACGAAGTATACAGGATCGAATCATCAATTGATAAGTAGGACATTTTTTTATCACAACAGTGGGGGACAAATCTCTGGTTCAGAACGAAACTTATCTCAATTCATCATCTAAGTGACCTGCTCCTACCTCCCATAAGCATAGCCTATGCTAACCTTTAAGTGAGAGAGTGACACCTTTCGCCTAATTTGAATAACATTCTCGGCTGATATGCAGTAAAAATTAATTTGAATCAATTTCACCAGACCAATTACGCAGTAATATTCACGCCACAGACATATAGGAGATTTATCAAAGTCAAGACAGTTTCGGGTGCAGGAATTAATTTACATTAATAGGTCAGTTGGTGCTAATGTATTTAACAATATTTCCGTATTAATTAGGTTGGTGCAAAAATAATGTCGTTTTTTGACGTTCAACTTCATGTGAGAAAACGACATTATTTTTGCACCAACCTAATAGCTACATCTAAACCTACTTTGCTGCTGGAAAATAATTCAAATTCTTAATTTTCAAAACTGCAATCTTCCATACATTAAATGAAAAGCTGAATTTATTTTTTAAATTATCGAAAGTACAGCAGGTAAAAATGTAACTATTTTACATACAAATGAATTAAGCAATTTCTAATGTTGGCTATAGGACAACACACCTGGCTTTTTCAACATTTCAAAATGTATACAAAATTAAAAGCGACAGTTTTGAAACTTTCACATTGATCTCACAGGCAGAAGTTTCACATTTTTTCACTACACTTCCCAAGTAATATTTTCTAAATCTAGTCTTATAATAGACAGTCTCCATATTTCAGAACAGTTGTAAATTTGTCCTAACTCCAAGTATTTGACAGGCTCTCATCATTTCAAGCTAATCAAAACTCGCACCTGTTTAATCATTGAATTATAGATAATCAGTTCTGGATAGTTGCTTTTTCTGCCTCTTTTTGCTTGGAAGATGGAACTTCTGGACATGTGGAAATGAATGTTACATGTGGCAGGATTTAATTGGCACGCTCTTAAGGATAACACATATCAAGGTGAGTTTGAGGTCCCACAGCACAAAAGTATCTGTAATTAAAACCCTATTGGCATATTTTAGTTGTTTTATGTCTGTAAACAATCACCTTCAAATGAAGTTAACAATAAATCGCCCTAAACAATTTTAAATCTGTAAAAGGTAAGAAGATATTTCTCAGGAAGAAATTTAAAACGTAAGGAAATGGGCATGATGATCAATTTAAAGCGTGAAATGAAATTTCGTATCTTAAATTGATCATTGGCCGCTTTTGTAACCATAATCCGGGAACCAAATAACAGTTTTCTAGTTAACTTTCCTCTTATTTATGACAATATAATTATTTTGTTGACCTCTTTTCCTAAGTAATTCAAGTTTTGAATCCATGCTTGGCACTGGGAATCTTCCCAAACAATGCTTTTGGTGTTTGATACGAAATATAATCTTCTTCCGTGTATTACGTCTGTTCACTCCAGGTCAGTGTTTCAAGATATTATATATGTATTATAAATGGTAAAAAATATATATTTTAACCTCGTTATTTAAGTACAAATAATAGTAATTAATTTTGCATATATAGCATAAAATATTTCCGTTGATTTAAGAATCACTTATCTCCACCTAGTCTTATTTTTCGAGCCCACTTTGGTATAGTTAATTATTACAGAAGTAAAGTGTCTAATACTCTTACCGGATTCTGTTTTTAATGGCAATCGTGCTTTTGGTCTTAGATCTTTCTTTCGTTTTCATGCCCTGATGAATATATGTAGGTATTGTAGAGTATAATACAACATTGTTTGCCGAGTAAACCTTTGCATATTTAGAGAAACTGAACGAAAGAATGGATTTGACATGAACCAAGAAAATTATTCGGAACTTAATAAAGGAATGGATTGAAAAATTCCACTTGGATTTGACATCGAACCAGTAGCATTCTCATATATTTTAGTGAATTTAAATACGAAAATAAAATAGATGTAGCCTCCTTACCTCTTTAAAAAATTATATTAGATTTGAAAATAGGAAAACATGATAAAAGATATTGATAAATCGTTGAGTTAATGTTGCCTGTCAAAATGAGCGAATGTGTTATCAGCCATCTTTCAGGAAAAAAAATCTGCTAGTTACAGGATGACAGAAATCCTGAAGTTCTTAGAATCAATGTAAAAAGTGGAAGGAGCTTTCAAGATAGCCAGCAGGTACCAGGGAAGTAACAATTTTTTTTATTTTGTGAGGTTCATCTTTACAATAACAGCGTCGGAAATTCTTGTTAATAAGACGTAGATATGTAAATCCGATGAAAAATTAAATACCACTTCAGACGATATAATTTTGAAAATCAACAAGAATACTTAGTGTAAAGCCTGTCTATCCTGTCAGATGAGTGTTAGCCAAAACTGTAAAAGCTCTGTAATCTCAACGATATCCTTCAGACAACATTAATGACTGCTGTAATACTGGACACTACATTTTTGACAAGGTTTGCTAACACGTTATTCCCAGAAGGAACTTCCGAACACCTATGTCGTAAAAATGAATAATCTTAATGACAAATGCGGCTAAATTCTTCGGAGTAATTGCAGGGTTATTTTGAAATTGATATGATTGTTATTAGGTCATAGTAAATAGTTAGCACAAAATGGATAATATTACGATTTGATTGTTTGATTTTTTACGGCTTATCAATCTATTGCATTTTATTTAAAAACAGATAATATTTTAAGAATGTCAGATTTATCCGTTTGAGATAATAATTTACTGATACAAGTCGTAGTAATTAACCAATAGTTAGAAGGCGAAGAGTTGTGATTTATTATATTTGCTTGTAAATTGATATTACATTACCGCCTGGAATTGGAACTAGACACTCCCGGTTGACTTAAGCGAAAATATTTTTAAAATTTATATCCTTTGTCAGGAAAATATTGTCTTATATAATAACAGTTTTCGAGTATGGCATTGAATGTTGGACAATTTCCTCACAGAAGAAGAAGAGACGGGAGACGACAAAAATATGGTTCTACAGATGGATGCTGAGAACACCATGAACGAGTAACATGTGTGCAACGAGGAAATTTTAAGTAAGGTGAAAGCAAAAAAGGACAATTTTGCTCAGAGTCAGAACGAGACATTTGAAATTTCTAGAACTCATAATCAGTAAATAGGCTCTGTAGAATCTGACACATCTGAGGCATATGGAAGGCAAGAAGGACGGAGAAAAGCAAAGTATAATCTGTTTGTATAATTGGATTGCAGAACAAGGATTGGGACGGATAACGAGAAGAAAACTGCAAAGGATAGGATGCTGTGGAGAGCCATGATACCGAAGCAACACAGCATATATATGAACCTATTCTGTGTTATACATTTGTTACTTTTTCTTTCATTTACGGTTATTGCAACTTTATGCATATGCGGATGTGCAAGTGCGTTAATTAACGAACAACAAATAATTTCGACCTCCTCTTTATCCAACCTCTCTACACTTAGACCAATCTAAGATTCGACCTGTTTCATTAACTAACTAATAATCGCTCTGTCTCTTACTAAAATACTGTTGTGACCTGTTATGGGCCAGAAAGAACAACACAGAAAGAAAATGGTAAGTTAAACAGGTATATTGAAATCAGAGATATACATCAAGTAAGAGTGTTATTAGTCAGCAGATAGAAGTGTCCATCCAACTGTCAGGTTAAATTGCATCTCGACTACCGATATTTAACAGTCCCTCGACGAGGAATTTCTGCCGCACAAGACCAAGTTTAACGTGGGTTTCTCCGAGCCCATAGGCTCTTCGGCAAAGCTTCATCCTGGTTCCTCTCTGCCAAAGCAGAGAGTTCGACAGAAGATGCACACAGTCAGAGACTGCGTCTCGACTGCCTCCTGTAGAAAGTTTCGCAGGTTGGTATTTATGAAAGGTGGAAGAGTTTATTCCCATGTAGGTAGGTATCATAAGAAATAGCTAACCTAATATTTGATAAGTGTTACGTTTCGAAAACCCTCATTAACATCACCGTCTGTCCCAGTATCTCGTGTTGGCTTCGAGTCGCGGTTCAAAATGAGAACTTGACTAGTTCCATCACTATGAGGTTAAACCGGAAAAAATTCATGTGTTGTGTGTCTTGAGGTAGTTATACATGAAAAAACCCCTTCTTTCTCCAGATCAAAATAGTCATTTTTTCCAAGTGACCAGGTATCCCATTTGTCAGGAATTCCTGGCCCTTCTCTCTGGCTGCTGACGTCAGTCTTGGAAGTTCTCGTCAAACGATACTGTATAATCAGTGCATTGCCGATAAACAAAACTATGGTCCCAGTCTATGGCGTTGTGCTAGATAACCGCTCAGTGTAAACGCATGTTCGTTCGACCATTGGCAGTTTTTCTTTTGAAGCCTGCTTGCTGTCATACACTTTACCAGAAAACCTGGTATTGGAACCGGTTTGGTTGCCGGTGACCCGACCATATGTCAGTTAGTTCTGCGTTACATATTACAGTAGCACTTATAGATTGAACATAGATAAAATCAAAACAATGAAAATACGTTGAAGTATTTAGGAATCAGATAAGAATTGCCACAATTAATACGGGATCATCTACCTAGAATAGAGTGAGATATTAAAGAAAATGTGTACAGTACAGAGGGAGGTTCTATCACAATATAACCAGAGTATATCCTTATTTACATTATTCATATTGCTCGGACTATTTTTCTCATCTTTGTTACCATATTCACGAAAGTTTCGGTCGTTATACGCTCCGGCCTTTTTCAGGTGATTGGAATATCGAAATAAACCCTTTATTTCTTCCACTGGAGTAGATTATTCTAGTTCCATGGGCCATGTCTCAGTTATCTTCCTTTAGCTCAAATCTTCGTGTTTTTGTTCACTGCTGCAGTAGCAGGGCATTGTACTCACAATTCTTTGAGTCAAGTCACTGGATCCAACCAAAGCTTTTAACCACTGGGCTATGTTCGAAATTCCAGTCACCTGAAGAAGACCGGATCATACAACGGCGAAAACGTCGTGAATATAGCAATAAAGATGAGGACAACTGCCCGAATAATATAAATAGTGTAAATAATTACAATGTCACTTCTCAGAGATTTACTGATATCAGAGAATATCAGTTGCTATTAAAAATACAAAATATAATATCCAGATTAAATTGGCCATTTTGTATACAGGTTGCACTCACTGAATATAAAACTCGGCATGATAAAGGGTGCGAAAAATGCACTGGAAAATATGCAACTTTTACGGGAAGGAAACAGCAAGAAACGGTTTTGAATATCAAGCAGACCTGGTTATAGACATAGGACCTGTAACAATATTATGTGACTTTACCATATACACATACAGAACGATCAAAGTTTATCGCCTCGTCTTCGTGATTAAAGATCACAAAAACGTTCTTATTGGCATGACAATACCTCTCGATTGTAATGTATCCTTGAAGAGCTTAAAAAAACTATCAAAATATAAGGATCTTGAAGTGGAAATCTTGAAGTGGAAATGACACGTAATGACAAAAATGGAGCCTGCGAATTGATTGGAAACGTTTCCGATAGATTAATTGAAGATATTCCTGGTAGTCGATGGCTTAAAAAATTTAAAAATAATTATACTCACGATATAACTCACACATATGAAGAACTTTATCTATGTCAAATGTGTATGAATGGAATATGCCATGTAGCCATTTCTGAGTTTAGATCTCTCATTGGGACCCGGGACGGAAAGTGTATACAATAGAAATCAAAGGAAGAAATAATAATAATAATAATAATAATAATAATAATAATAATAATAATAATAATAACAATAATAATAATAATAAGTAGATAGATATGCTAGCAAGCGTAACCTATAGTTTCCATATGAATCCTGTTTCAAATAGAAATAAAATAAATGTCAAAAGGAAAGCAATGGCACACTAAATTAATGGCAAAGATTCTTTAGATAAAGGTGCTGAAGCTTAGAGGAGACATCCTGTCACCGATTTCTAGCAGTAGTCAAAGAATATTCTGGTGTGATAAAAATAATTATGATGTGATTTAAAAGAAACTCGAGTAGACAGGATAATCGATTGTCCATGCAGACGGAGATCGCATTGCGTGGTCGTCAATCAGCGAGTGAAGGCGATTATCTTCCACACAACAAATAGTTACCGACGCCAAGATTTTCGTCGAGATGAACGATACATTTCATCATCAGACTCCAATATATAATAATTCAGCAACTCATTAATATATATATATATATCTGTGTGTATGTGTGCATGTGTGTGTGTGTGCATGCGTGTGTTGGGTGGCAATGGAATTGAATTAATGCATTGTGGATTGGAATGAAAAATTGCAAAGACGTGTTCGAATTCCCTTCGAGGCCATCTCATTTATTTACGTGCAAATAATTTATCCTCTACCAGCTACGTATCATCTAGCAGGACAGAGACAGTTCTCTATACGTTGTTGGCAACCAGCCTAAGAGATGTATAACTTTGAATTCAAAATCAGATTAATTGTCCATGGTCCCGACCTTCATTAAGTAACAGTGACGAAGGGAATTGTAATGAAGAAAAAATGAGGTAGTAGCTTTTCTTGAAGCTCTCTTCAGCTATAACTCAACTCTGGCAAAACTGCGGTGCTTATTATTTTGTTAATGATCCAGGGCAAGACAACTATGTTTCACCCGCTCAGTTTTGTTCAGTTGTAAGTAACGTATTTGTCCGAACGACTTCACGTTTTGCGAATTCGTCCGGCACGTCGCGGCTATCCCTGGAGAGAGCCAAGGGCGCTGCATGGTGTGTTGTCTGGAATAAACTACCTTTAATTCTTTTCTGCTTCCTACTCAAAGGAGGACGTTCAGTATCCGAGATCGAGTCAACAGAGTCCGGTTTGAAAGGCATTTAGGAGACGTATTTGATACTATATTGGTTGCTAGAAATGGGACCGACCCGTAAAATTCAAGAGATGAGAATTAAGTCCATAAAAATAAAATTTACGCCGAGTTGAGGCAATATAATAGGGTTCACGAAAGAGTCAAAAGTGAGTGCTGGAACTGTGATCAAATGAAGGCTTTAGAATGTGAATGTGGGTAGAAACGAGATTATTTAAAGTGAGTGATTAAGTACACTGAATAGAGGAAAATACAAACCAGAGGGAGTTCCGAGTTAGCACAGACGGTTGAAGATTGTAGGTACCATGCCCAATAAGAGGGCCTGGTCATATGTTGTTGCCAGGTCTAAAGATTTATATTTGTTTAGAAGATATCGCGGTAATAAAGGCGCCTCTTGGTAATTCGTCCCTGGCTTTTACCCGCTGCTAATGCCATGAAGTTGGAGTCCCGACAAACGTCTTCAATGCCTGTAAGCAGTGATCCAAGTTCCTCTCCAGCTCTTGATTTCTGAGAGAAAGGTGGCGAGCGAAAATGCTGTTTTTATCAGGTTATCTCATAAGTTCTGTCCGAATTTTGAATTTTGAAAGAAGTTACCAAATGTTAAATTTAATTACAGATTCAATTAACAATGTATTTTCCCTGATTATCTATGATTTCCTTCCATCTGTTAACAAGCTTACTAATTCCATTACTGTAAAATTCTTTTGGCTTTGATTCGAAGAACTCACAGATGACAGTTTTAACCTCTTCCTGTGTTACAAAAGCTGTTTCTTCCGAATGATTCTGTAAGCTACGAAACAAATGGTAGTCTGAAGGAGCAAGGTCGGGAGAATAAGGTGGATGAGGAATTTTCTCCCAACCAAGTTCTTCGATCTTTTGTGACATGATTCTTGCTGTGTGTGGTCTTGCATTGTCCTGATGAACATCACCCGGTTTTGATTCACTAGAGCATGTCTTTTTTTCCTCAAAGCTTCGTTCAAACGCTCTAATTGCTGACAGGATGTTTGAGCACTAATTGTTGCATTAGGTAGTAGGAATTCAAAGTGGATTATTCTTTGGCAACCCCACCAGATTGAAAGAAGAAGCTTTTGCCCATGAAGTTCCCTTCTCGGCTGTGGCTGGGGTCCTTCCCTTTTAAAAGCCACTGTCTAGGACGCTTAACATTTTGATAAAAGATCCATTTTTCGTCGCCAGTCAAGGTCTATCAAAAAAAGGTGAAACAAGTTGGCGAGAATGGAACGAAAAGCAGATGTCAACTCGGGATTTGAGGTTGTTTTCAGACAATTCATGAGGCACCCATTTTCCAAGTTTAGGAACTTTTCCAAGTTGTAGAATATGACGATGAACAGTTGTATGGTTTGAACTGAGAACCACTGCCAATTCATCAACTGATAAAGCCGGATGTTCTTCAAGGGCTGCTTCAAGAAGCTTTTCATCAAACTCAACAGGACGTCCGGTTCGACCTTCATCTTCAAGGGTGAAATCTCCACCTCTGAAATTTGCAAACCATCTTCTGCAAGTTCTTTCATTCACACATTCCTCTCCATAAACTGAGTGAATGTTTCTAGCCGCTTCGGCTGCTGAGTTTCCTTTCTTGAACTCATAAAGCATTATGTGCCTCAAATGATTCTTGGGTACTTCCATGTTAGCAGGGTTTTAATCAAACAAAATTTTATTGTTCTCTGAAATAAGATTTGATCAGTTTAATTGCATCTAAACATAAAAATAATGTTCATCTCCATTAGACATTATAAAATACTCTTTAAATTTCGTTCATTTTAACAAAAAAGTTAAAATTCGGACAGAACTTATGGGATGACACAATACTTTTGAGGAACATTCCCTCTAGAATACACACACCAGTCTCGTAGTCTCCACAATAGTATTCGTATAAACCCAAGGGGAGA
>OZ038490.1:65014098-65036598 GCA_964036315.1 Acanthosepion esculentum
TATATATATATATATATATATATATATATATATATATATATATATTCTAATAAAAAGAAAGAACAGTCAGATATATAATGCGGTGTTCTTATTGATATTTTTATTTTTACAAAACAGACCTCAATGTAAATTTACAGAGCTTAAAAATTATAAATGAAAACAGAACTAATGCTTTTAATTTAATTACATAATTAAATTTGAAGTTTTTAGCTTCGGATTTTGAAACATGGTAATTCCTGTGTTGCGAAGAAATCATATTTTATATCAGTTATATATATATATATATATATATATATATATATATATATATATATACATATATATACATATATATATATAAATATATACATATACATATATATATATATATATATATATATATATATATATATATATATATATATATATATATAAAGAAAAAACTATTATTACACGAATGTAGATATTGATTTTCTTAAGTTCGAGCCCAATCATTCCAATATTATTTTTGGGCACCACGGCGAGGTGTAATTGTTAGCAAGCTAGAACAATTACGAATGAGTAGTGAGTTCGATCTTTACTGAGTGCTCTATACCTTCGGCCTTGTGTCTCATCTAAGCAACACATTGAATATCTCCATTCGTGCTTTTCTCTCCCAGCAACAATTGCTGTTACTTCGTCTAACAATACTTAAAAACCAATAAATGTGAACAGTTTTTTAATGAAAACATCAGGTGTTACAAGCTTTATTTGAATTATATGCTTCGGCACTGGCTAATGTCTAGCGGAGACGATCGATTAACTTGTGTCGCATCCATCAGACGAGAGTAGTTTGAAAGTAATTAATCAAGAAGCATCTCTGTGATTACAGACGACGCTATGAGATTATGTCATGCGCCATTTCATCCATTCGCTGCCGATCAGTGATACGTAAAAAAAAAAGATAGGAAGAAAAAACAACGTCTGGACAGTGATATTAGATTTCTTTGCTTTCCCACTAAGTAACACCGGGGCGCTTTTCTGAAGATGAATGGTACTTTGAACACGTTCTTCACCATGACAAATATCTGACTTAGTACTTAGCAAGGGTCGTTGATTGTAGATTGACAGGAAATGCTTACACAAACACACAGACACACACAGACACACACACAGATATATATATATATATATATATATATATATATATATATATATATATATATATATATATATATATAAATATATGTGTCTGTTGTCTATTTGTTGTCATTCTTATATACATATATATATATGTATATTGCCTATTTTTTGTTCGTATATATATATATATATATATATATATATATATATATACGCACACAAAGAGGATGTACTCTGTGGTTGAACGGTCATAGCACATCAGCCTAAATGCCGGTTCTGTATAGGACACAAATTCGAAACCTATCGGTGGAAACACATTTTCTACAAAATTTCTCGAACATTTAGGCCACTAAATATAATAAATAATGTTTAATAAAAAACAACAAAAAACAGACCATATACTCAAAGAAGTTTATCCATAAAATACTTATAAACAGAAAAAGAAATTGTTAAAACCTTTGTCGTATTTAATCCATTTCATATATCATATATCATATGTATCTATATATATATATATATATATATATATATATATATATATATATATATATATATATATATATATATAAATAAAAAGGAAAGAACAGTAAGATATAAAATCCGGTGTTCTTATAGATATTTTTATTTTTACACAATAGTGCTCTATGTAAATTTAAATTTACAGAGCATTAATATTATAAATTAATAGATTTAAAATATGGTTTTACCGCTACACAGTGATAACCATGTTTCAGAAATGGAAGCTAAAGCCCCTGAATTTAATTTTGTTATTAAACCAAAGACATTAGTTCCATTTCCTCATCAAGCGAATTTTGGAGTAACTTACTTTTTAAAATTTACGGTTGTTAACGGCACAGGAAAGATTCATAGTTTGAGGGTTTCCAAGGTTACCGATAAATCCATTCATCTAGACAAGGGGTGGTAGAGGGTTCAATTTTTAATTTTCGTTGTATCAGTTAATAGTTACATTTGAAAGCGGGGTTATGTTTAGGGATTTTCAACAGAAGATATATTACATTGGTACCAATGTAATATATCTTCTGTTGAAAACCCTGAAAACATAAAAATTTATATAGGTTGCACTAGCCATGAGTTCAAAAAGAGGTTCAACCAACATCAATCCTCGTTTAGGATAAATAAGTATAAAAGTCAAACATCTTTTTCGAAGTACTTTTAGCACCTAAAAGAATCCAATAAAACACCTACAGTGAAATGGAAGTTAATAAGAAGGGCTAGAATATGTAGGTCATTAAATGACCCATGTCCTTTATGCATACATGAGAAACTATATATTACTAAGTTTATAAAAAATAAAAATTTACTGAATCAGAGAAATGAAATAGCTATTTTATGTCGTCATTGCCAAAAGTTTTCTTTAAATAATCTTTAAATAACCTATAAAAAAAAAAAAAAAAATTACCTGATTATTATGCATACTCATATTTGATGGGTATAAATAATTTTAAATAATGTAGATAATTATATTACATTTACTTGGTTTATAAAGAAATATAGCCGATTAAATTTAAAAGTTAAATTTGAAAGTAGAATTTTTAAAAATGTTTTAAAATTGAAATTAAATAAAACAGATTCTAACCTAAACATCTTTTAAAATTGTAATTAAATAAAACGTACTCTAACCATAACACCTCTCTCAAAGCAATTCAAACACTGAAAAGAATCCAAGTGAACACCGAAAGTCATATGAAATTAATAAGTTAGAATATAATATTGAACATTAAATGTCCTTTGTACATACATATATACATTTATAATACTAAATTTATAAATAAAAGTTTATTGAATTAGTGAAATAATTTAACCACCTTTGCCGTCATTGTCATAAAGTTTGCATAAAATAAAATAAAATAAAATAATATTTACTTATACTCGATAAGAATAAATAATTTTAAATACTGTAAGTAATCCTAATACATTTACTTGGTTTTTAACTAGGAGTATAGTATATTAAATATTAAAAATATTTTTTTAGAAAGGTGGATAAAACATATTCTAACCTAAACAGTCCCTCAAAATCTTTAAATATACAAATAGAAAAAATACCATAAGAATTTTTGCCGTTAGAAAAAAACCCAGATGACATGAATTTAGCGGATGTCAGAATTTGTTAAAAGATACATCCCTACCCATCCCTAAACATAACCCCGCTTTCAAATGTAACTATTAACTGATACATCGAAAATTAAAAATTGAACCCTCTACCACCCCTTGTCTAGATGAATGGATTTATCGGTAACCTTGGAAACCCTCAAACTATGAATCTTTCCTGTGCCGTTAACAACCGTAAATTTTAAAAAGTAAGTTACTCCAAAATTCGCTTGATGAGGAAATGGAACTAATGTCTTTGGTTTAATAACAAAATTAAATTCAGGGGCTTTAGCTTCCATTTCTGAAACATGGTTATCACTGTGTAGCGGTAAAACCATATTTTAAATCTATTAATTTATAATATATATATATATATATATATATATATATATATATATATATATATATATATATATATAGAGAGAGAGAGAGAGAGAGAGAGAGAGAGAGATTTAATATTTATATATAGACATTCAAAACCATCACCAGAAGTGTTGAAACAAAATGGTTATCATTGTAGGGATTTTATAAAATATTTACGTTATAATTTTCGAATAAATAATTATATTTTCTCTACTCTGTATTGAGCACTCTTTTAAGTATAGTATTTGTTGTTTATTTGAATTTATTCCTTATACACCAATCCTATGGATGAAGTCCACCACCAGAATTAGCAGTAGCAGAGCTTTATTGAGTCTAGTCAGTTTCTTCTTCGTCACGGAGGCCCGGTGGTATGATGCTTACGTTGTGTTGTAACGGTCCGAGTTCGTTTGCGTCATGTCCTCCTTTGTGATAACAATAAAAAGATGAGGAAAATAGTTCGAATATAAATGATGTAGATAATAAGTACGCATTCCAGAAATTAAGCCATAATTTTTTTTTTTAACTATGCATACTTACAAACGGGATGAGACAGAGAAAGGAGCGAAGACGACGAGCGTCAGCAGCAGAGAGCGGGTTGACTCGGGAATCGTGAACGGCGCATCGCACAATGGCGAGAGCCGTCGCCAGTTGCAAGACAGCGCGCGCCCGTCACCCCGACCCAAAGACTGCCGCATTTGGAAAGTGGGCGTGTGTGCGTGTCTACGTGTGCAAGCCATACCTCAGGTTGACATAAGCCTCGTGAATGAAATTCCGTAGATGAAACACTTCGGTGTCTGTTTAAGATTATCGGTTCTTTTCAATGATGATAAACAACTAGCTAGCTGAGCAAATTAACGGACACACTGTAATTTCTGCCTTAAAACCGGAATATAGTGATTTAGAGATTGCTTTACTGTTCTGAAGTTAGAACGGTCGGATGTCTTCAAAGTTCCCTAAAACATGAAGTCGCTGACCGGATTACATTGCAGTTTCATAACGAGTAGTAACACCAGAACACCCAGATTTGTGTGAAAAGTGCTGATATTATCGTCAAAACTACAGTCAAGAAAAAATAACGTCATTGCTAATGAACCCAATGTTTCAACATACTCTATCTGAAGAATTGTGCATGAGGACCTTCGATAAAAGTCATATGCGTTGCGCAGAGGACGATTCATACAAGCACAACCAAAAGATAACCGTCTTCAATATGCTAATTAAGCAAGGTGAAACAATGAAATGTTCCGTTTTCTATGATTAAAAAAACAAACATTTCATAGCCAAAAGGTCAAGCGAAGGAACCACATATATTTATGAAGAGACCGTAAGAATGTTCCAACGTTCATGTCCACATAGTCTTCTGCAACTGTGATGATTCTGGGAGATGTGAGTAACGACGGGGGTATCACGCCTGTTCACTTCATTAAGTTTAAAGTTTAAGGATTAATGCTGTGTTGTAGAGACCGTGACCGAAAGAGACGGTACACCAACCAACAAGACTCTGCAATGTTTCATAAGACCAGCACGATACAAGGACCGATGTGTCAAAAAATCTACGCGCTATCGTCATCCAAAACAGATGATATTCTAGCTCTCCAAACCTGAGAACGTTGAAAAAGTAAGCGATGCAATCGAAAGAGAAGTCATCCAACGCCCTCAGATGATTAAGAAAATCTCGGAAAACCGCCATAATGATTAGATGTCCAAAGTATATAAAGATTAGCTGATTCGGGCATGTCTATGTTTCAGATTTTGTATTAATGCAGTCATCGATTCTAACGGCTGATTCATTACGTAAATGAATTAAGAAGGGTCTCAGGATCATTCTTGACGTAATTTATTCTAAAATAAATTATTCTCTAATGTCACTTTTACTAAACACATACATGTCCTCAATGGACTGATCAACCCTGTACATATAGACGAGTACAAGTGGAGGGTAGAAGAATAATAAAATACATAAAAAATGGCCAATTGTTCATATTTACTGGACACTAGACATTTTAAAATACAATCTCGGGGACGATGTTCAAAGTCGTTACTTAACTGTAACGATGAATCCAGATTTGTCTTGACGCACCCCATAGTCCTACGATAAGGATAGCCTTAATTCCACGCACTGCTATGGGATATTTTAACTTATATTAAGTTGAAATTTAATAAAAACGTATTATATTGTTAGCTTCCTAATTATAATAACACCAATGTAAATATCTGTTGCTGATTTGCACAAGACCATACAGCTCTTATGTTTCCTCCTCACAGTGATAGGGAGATACGATATTAGAAAGTAGAGGGATTGTCTCAAGTTAATTAGCATGGTAATACAGTACCACTAATAATCTACTACTCCTATCGCCAATATTCTATAGTCTAATCCATTAATTTTTGTTTATTTTTTGTTATGTTTTAATAGGAGTATATAAGTCTACCTTCTCGCATGATCTGTATTCCTTCCTCTTCTCTTGAACAGGATTATAAGTTTATCCTTTTTTTCTTGTTTAAGGTCGGATATCTGGTCTCATTCATTTCAGGTCTTAATAATGGTGGGTGTCATGAACTTTTCGTGATATGACTCAATGGCTACGACACATCTTACAAGAGTGTCTTGCTATTTTCTTCCTGTGTCTGCAATTTAAACGATATAATTTGCACTGATTTATTTTTTTATGAAGGTGACCTCAGATATTAAAACCTGGTAGGACTTGTAGTTCTCTTTTATCACATGTATTTGTTATACCGCACTGGTCAACACCAAAATTATTTTCTAAATATTCTAGCTGATTTAGGACAATTTTAATGTGCAGAATGCAAAAATCACATTGGTTTTTCACAATCTGGTTACAATTTGGAGCTATGGCCACATTCTGTTTTTTCACGTTGTTGTTTCCAATGTCATTCCCATTAAAATATCAACATATGCAATATATTTATCACAATAAAACTAATAATAATGTTAATTATAAACTTATCAATAGAATGTTCTGCCAAAAAAGCTACATAAATATCAAAACACGCCTCCAAAATATTTATAAACCAATAATATGCAATAAATTACTTGTATCTCAAAACACACCAATTAAACTGCACAATACAAAACCATGGAATCAGAAAGGTTTTTTTATTAGTTATTATAATTTAGGTAAACCGCTAAAATATCACGCGGGCGTAGTAGTAAGCATCCAAGGTGATATTTTAGGGTCAATTATGAATAAGTAAAATTATATAATGCAGGAGCCAATTTCTCAGGAAGAACGGTATATAAATCACGATTGAAATTGTGAAACAACCTCACCGGCCGTCCAAGACTTCCAACACCGAGGTTGGTAGCTGATGTGTCCGCTTCAATCCTGAGCTAAGCTTATCCCACGTTGTGATTTAAGTTTGATCATAAGGCAGGCAAGATCGAATCGTCGGAGGTAGCTTCGTGTTGGGCTGGTCCAAGCAGGGCGATGACGCACAAAAAAAAATCTGTCAAATAATTAAACAAATGTAAATACTGTTTTTATATCAGTCCTTCATACAATAATTAGCTTATATCAGAGTTCGCATGCAATAAATTATTGCCTTAAGCCTCATCTAAATCAGAAGTGATATTAATTTTGTTGACCTGGTAAAGCCGGGTTTGTTCTTTTGGTAAAGTTTAGCACAAGGCTGAAACCGGAGCCTTTCCTCTGCAGATAATCACGTGAGATTCTCTCCTGTGTCTGGTCTTGTCTCCGTCTCTTCTGCCTCTCTTCTATCTTCTCCGACTCGGCTAGCGAATTCTGCTTCGCCCATTCGTATTTATGGATATTCGCTAAAACTTGCGAATAACAGAATTTGATAATTCTGGAGAATTTCCTTCTTCAACTTTCTTATATTAATGCCCCTCACTACATCTTCTCAGTGAGCATGGGTGCCTTATACACTCCTCCTGGTATTTCAACTCGATTTTCAACCAAGGGAATCAACTCCAAATTCGTTGTTTAAGAAAAATGAAATCTTCGCTTTACTGCTTGTATTTGCAGTTGCGTGTTAATTAATATGGACCCCTTCTAAACACACTATCAAGAAATATCTCAGCAGAACTGACCAAACCTCAAAGCTCAGCAGCACTGATCCAACCTCAAAAGCACCGCCTGCAGACAACGGCGCTCTAGTCTACGGTAAGATCCTAATTCTATCTCTTTTATACACATTACTGCTATGTAAGCATACATATAAAATCTCTCTCTCGCACACACACTAGTAACGACATTTCACCTTTCTCACATACTCACGCAATAGTCTTTACACCATACACGAGAACTCTTTTGACAACCAGAAAAAAGTCATTCCTCCTTCAATACATTTCATCCAACTGTATTTTCCAGCTTGAAATATTTTAATGTAAAATTAATGTTATTTCTTAATGTGTCGTTGTGTTTTTCTACATGAATTTATTCTTTAAATGAATGTCGTGGGATTGTTTTAAAAGGTCAAATTACGAGGAGACCCGCAACATTTTATATTTCATCAAATATTTTATTGGAATCCCGACTGTCAGCTTTTTAATGTTTAACAAAAACTCTTGTAGAAGGATTCCTACACCATATACAAGTATTTTCGCTTTATCTGATGTGATGTGGTTTATTTTTTTTATTGAAATAAACGAACTCTGAAGACATAAATTTACCAACTAATGTCTAATTGGTATTATTATTTTGTAAGTGAATGAAATGGCTTCGACAAGAACATCATGTAAAAATAAGCCACACGTATTCTGCTACATCTTCGGTGAATACATCATTGTTCCTAATAGGACACCAGTAACAAGTTTCATAGAATGTGTTTACTTTGTTTATTTTCGTATTGAAATTGGTGACCAGGATAAAGCTTGCGTGGACACATGGTGTGTAAAATATGTACCAAGGACAAGAAGATTTGTCTGAAATTTGGAATGCCGATGGTTTGGAGGGAGACACCAACCATAGCACTGACTGCTACCACCAGCCCGAAGGGTAAAAAACTCCTCGCGAACAGTGCTCGCGTCCCCTTCTACCGCAACAGGCATCAAGAGTACATCCGTTTTTTTTTTCCTCTGAAGAGAAGGGCTTGGTGTACTGTACACATATTGCGCATCTTCTGCACAGAATTGGAGTGCCACAGTACAAACCGAAAGATTGGAGACTGTTCATTGACAACAGCAAGCGATCACTGAAAAACGTTCTGCTACACAATGGCAAATAGTTTGCATCTGTAACCCTCGCATACTTAAATAAACTTAAATAGAAATATATAGCAGTGAAGTATGTACTGGAGACAATTCATCATGTTTAGCATGGGTAGTTTATTTACCTTGGCTAGAAGATGGTGAAATTTTGTTGGGACAACAATCTGGGTTCACCAAGTGCATACAATATAATAAACGACAATATAATAAAAAATAATATCAATGGGAATGATAATATTTATTATAGGCCTTTTAGGTAAACCGAAGCCCGGAGACAAAAATTTTGAAGTTGGAATCTTCGGGCGCACCTGTGACCTTTATCAACGAGACGAGAATTAAACAATGAATTTAAGCGCAGTACTAGATTTATGGCAAGGTCTCATCATTTTACAGTAGTCTACATGCAATCGTAAGTCTTATGCTAACAGTTTTTTCTATCGTATTTCAAGGTTGTGCAAATACATTCCCACTTTTCTTTCCACGTGAACATTGATTTGCAAAAGTGTTAAAAAAATATCACACTTGAATATTTTTGTTTAATTCTTGTTCATTTAATGTTTTCTCTTCTTTATGCATTTTTATTATATTCTCGGTAAAACCCTTACGCCTGTATTGCCTTGTTTAGGTAAAATGATTAACACACAGACAGACACACATACATACATTCACAGAGAGAGAGAGAGAGAGAGAGAGAGAGAGAGAGAGACACACACACACACACATATACATACATTCATATATATATATATATATATATATATATATATATATATATATATATATATATATATATATATTCTGGCTATACGTTATTTTTATGGATAGAAATATTTGAGTAAATTCTCTGTTTTTAATTAAACAGTATTAATTACTGACCACCAACAAACACACACACACACACACACACGTATATATATATATATATATATATATATATATATATATATATTAACTTTCCATTTTCCAAATACACTTTCTCCAACCATCTAAACCTCGTCAGTAGGCAAACACGACTCTCAAAATTAGCATTACACGAAATAAATTGGGAAGGGTTGGATTATACGTCTTCTATTTTCCTAAATCCCCAAATGATCTCTTATACAATACCCAATCCCTGCGCCGCCTAAGAACCTACTGAGCCCTGGTTGAAAATTGTAGTCGGAGTGCGGCCAGCAGTCAAACATTTTCTGTTCATTTTCTATGCTCAACACACCTACACACACACACACACACACACAGACACTTACACAAACACACATGTTTACATATATATATATATATATATATATATATATATATATATATATATATATATATATATACACTAAATGAAATTAATGTTTTTCGTCACTTAGCTGATTCTTGTTATCTTCAGCATCCCCACAGCAGTGTTTCGTTGATGGACACTCCGTCCACTCGTCATGATTATCATCAATTGATCGCTTATACTTTGCGACTTTTCTTTTTTATATGCATTTTACATTGGTGCAATTTGTTGTTTTTTTTTCATAGTATATGTGTTTGTGTGCGTTTGCGTGCGTGCATGTATGTACGTGAATGTATGTGTTTAAGTGTAGAATGTCGGGTGGATTTATCCTTTTCTTTGCTTTTTTCACTTTACTCCAACTCCTTAATCTTTTCTCTCTTTTTCGCTTTTTCCTCTTTTTTTCAATTGTAGCCTTTTTCACTTCAGGTGTTATTTAGATATATATGTGTGTGTGTTTCGTGTAGAAGTGTGTGAAAATCTCCCCTTCAGAGACGGGCATGGAAACAATCATGAGATATTCATATAAATGTTTTATTCCGTTATTCAGATATTACTCTCTCTCTTCTAAAACAGTAACTTGCATTGAACAGAACACTAAGTGCAACACCAGCAATGACTAAATAAAAAGAAAAGAATGGTATTATACGTAAAAGTGGCAAGCGTAACTGGGGCTGCTTGCAAAATACAAAAGAAAATATCTAGCTCTGATTTATATCTACCATTCGCAAAAAAAAAAAAAAAAAAGCTGGAATAACGTTTGATTCTGCGGAAATTACTAGTTGGGGAAATTTAGTCTGAGATTACGCGACCGGCAAAATATAAAAATTCGCGGGAGATTTATTTTATCGTGTTACCTTTATTCAGGGAATAAGTGTCAAAAGATGACAGTGACGTACGTTAATGGAGGCATTTCGTACAATAAGTTGACTGATGTGAAATTATAGATATGTTTGATAGTTTGAGTGAAAGAAAATGTGATCGAATTACAAGTAATGAGAAGTAGTTAAGAAAAAATAACGTAGACCATGCGGGCCATGAAAAATTAAATTAAAAGAGAAAGAGATAAAGCAAAATGGAAAAAAAAATATGTGTTGTATGCTACAGAGCAATGTTGGGCGCAGAAGGTGTTCCGGATGATATAATTGCAAAAATAAAATGGAAGGATAAAGAGAAATGAAGGAACAAGAATTTAGAAGGGTGAATATCTCTATAAAAATGTGATAAAAGAATGAAATATAAGAGAAAGAAAGAAAAAGAAAGAAAGAAAGAATGAATGAAAGAAAAAAAGAAGATCGGAAACTAAATTGAAGTTAAAATATAGGAAGCACACATTGTTTCATAAAAGAATTAATGAAAGTATAGTGAAGGAAAGTGAACATCATGACGTATACTATTGTTCTTTTAATCACTTCATACCAGGGAATAAAGCCACTAAGACGGAAGTAGTTACTAAGTTAAAGAGAACATGGGAAAAAGATAGAAGGCAGAAGATAATAGTTGACATTGCGTTTAAATTTTTGAAGAACAAAAGGTGACCGGAAAGCAAGAAACCCTAAGAGAGTTTCGCAAACGAAAAGTGTCAGCGAACAAACTGTTAGCATAGAACTTACGAATACACCTAAGCAATTCAATTCTCCATACATTGGTGCCTATCTAATGATTAATTTCATAAAATCTCGGTAACATAGAGAAACGTTTATCAGAATGTTAATCATTCTGATAAATATATTTAGAAGAAGGCTTACGTTACGGTGTTGGGAAAATGACTAAAACCGTGATGACAGATCAGGATCAATAAGATTACGCATTCTTCTTTGTATTTTATCAAGAATCGCTAAATATACGGCAGAAGCACATGATAGAAAAAGACCAACCTAAAAAGATGATTGAGAAAGAGGAATGCAGACTTAAAGAAAATGCTAATGAACACTATGAATTTTTATAAAAAATGTATTAAAAATTAATTAAAATTGAAAGAAAACATAGAAAAAAACATTAGATGAAGGAAAGAGAAAAATAAAATAAAATTTTGAATGAAAAAATGATTGATAAGTGCAGAATAAGACGGAAATAAAAAAGGAGTATTTATGAATAAAAACTGAAATAAAAAAAAACATTCGTGAAAAAGAATAAAAGTAATGACTGAATGAAGAAATGAAGATTTAGAAGAGAACAAGAAGGATAAAAAACACGAGATTCATAAAGAAGAAATAAAAATAAATAAATATTATTTAGAGAGAAAAAAAGAAAAGCACAGACTGAATGAAAAATTGAGATTAGAAGAGAACAAGAAGGAAATAGAATCGAAAGATTTATGAAAAGAAATTGAAAGGCCTAAAAATATTATTTAGACAAAAAGGAAGTAAATTAATATAAGATTGAGTGAGACGCAGCAATTTAGAAAACATATAGAATTGTTTATGAATAAATATTGAAGAATACATACTCAAATGTAAAAAAGGTAAATTAGAACGATTTAAGAGAACAGGCGGGAAGAGTCTTAATAAGTAATAAAAAGGGAAGTACAATGAAAAGTATTGTGAAAAAGAAGGAAAAGAATCTTTAAAAAGAGAAATTGAAGAAATAAATTATTGAGAAAATGAAGGAAAATTTTCAATAAAAGAAAGTGAAGAAAAAGAGTTAAAAAGTGAAAGGGAGATAAAAATATGAAATGCGAAATTGACAGAAAATCGTTTCAAATCAGAAATTGAAAGAAAAAAGATTAAAAAAAGAAAATGAATGAACGTAAATTTAAAGTGAGAAAATGAAAGAAAATGGATTAAAATGAGAAACTGAATGAAAAACATTAAAAAGTAAAACCTAGATTAAATGATTAAAAACAGGAAGTGATAAAAAAAATTAAGTGAAATTCAACGAAAAATTAATAAAATTATAAAGGAAAAATAAAATAACGAAAAAAGAAATATGAAAAGAATAAGCATAATAACAGGAGAAGAAAATTTATGCAGCGGTGTTGAATGTAAATTGCAAGCGGAAATCGGGAAAAAAGAAGAGATATTAAAGAAATCATGTATAAGGAAACGATATAAAGAAATACCATAAAAGGCGTAAAAATAATAAAATACCAAGAAAATAAAATCAGTTAAACGAAGCAAATTCCAAATGAACTACCCTCAACCAAATAGAAAATAATTCAAAAAATAAAAAATAATAATACGCAAATAATATCAAATGGGATAATCAAATGCGAAAGACAAATAAAGCAATAAAAATACGTTATTGAAAAGAATAGGAAATATATCGTCAGGCAATGCAAAAGAAAAGAATTAAAGGGAGATGGGGAAAACAGGGACTCTGATGGCTGAAAGAAATAAACTGAAACGAAACAAGAAAGCAAAATGAGATTTACAAAAAAGGAAAATAAAGGCAATTATTTAAGACAAGAGAGATTTAAAAAAAAGATGTTTGGCAAATAGCAAATGAATAAAGAGGGAAATAATATTAGAGAACGATAAAGAGAAAAATATGGGCGTGAATATAAAATGAAAGAAACTGTGAAAACAAACACAATTAAAAGGAAACCTGTTGCAAGTGTTCATCGTCAAAAGGCAATGAAAATAAAAGCATAAAATGTAGAAACAAAAAAGAAAAGAATGTTATAGGGCGAAAGAACTTTTGATCATGATTAAGGAAACTGTGGCATAAAATAATTATAAAGTTCGTACTTCGTGCCAGTCAACGAGTGTGAATCACCACAAAAAAAAGAAATCAGGGAGACGTTGGTAAATAAACGGATGGCATCTGAATACTATTGTAAAGAAATGCACATATCAAAGACCAGAGAACAAAAAATCAACGAAGCTAACAAGCTACAAAAGACGAATTATTAGTTAGAAGCGGTAGATATTTATATTTCTAAAAGTTACCACCGCAAAAATGAAATAGGCAAGTAGAGTTCAAAATCCGTCCTGGGCATTTACTTTCATATGAACACAAATGTCCCTGGGAAAGGCAATAATTCATTGCTCCTTGAAGTGGTAAATCGAGGCTGGGCTAGTATCGGAGAATGGTTACTCTGAAATGCGGAAAAAAAACCGTGAAGGAGGCATCGGGTAACCACACCAACATCAACGTCAGGTAGGCATGATGTCAATTCACAATGAATAAAGAAAATGAATTTGCGGAGAGTCATGATCGCCTATATTCTGAAAGGATATATAATTAAAAAAAGACATTTCCATCATGTCAATATTGTTCCTTTACAATCACAGTTACATAGAGATAAGAGTAAAGACAATTGTAATTGCAAATATTCATATTGAAATGTTTCAGTACTCATACATAGCTCCTCAGAGATATATATTCCTCGGACATTCAAGCCGGTAAATGTCGTTAATACTGTTTATTATAAACATAGCATTTACTCAAATATTTGTATCTATAAAAAGGATGTTAAACATAAAAATGTCTTTATATATTTCTGAAAATTTTAGCCTTCATCAGTCATTATGAAATACACTGTGCAGGGTTAGGAACTGTATTTTGTGTGTGTAAAATTTCGCGGGATTTATGAGTATAACATTTTCACATACGTGCAAACATATACGAGGGTAAATCAAAATTTACTTTCGCCATAACATAGCTTTACTTTTGTAACGCTGCTTTCTGATCTGGCGTGCTTATAATTGTTACAGCCGTGGTTACATGATTGAAGTTTGAGCTTGATCCCCGACGGTTTTCTTGCTGCTCTTACAGTGTAAACATGTCCGCTACACTAGTAGTGTGCAGCAAGGAGGGGCATAGTTCCCCACCCCGGGATGGCCTACCGAAACAGAAAACATCAATGGTACCTGTCTGACTATTCAATAATGGAGAAATTCGAACGCGGGTCTCATGGAAACCGACATTTCTAGTCACGCGATCATAGATTGATAGACAGAATAAAGAGCAAATAGAAAACGTTTATCAATATAACATGTTTCTTTCTTTTATTTAAGCTTCATCGGATAATATGATATGAAGAAAACAACAACAACAAATCAGAAATAGCAACTCAAATAAGTGTACCCAGCAAAAATAATTTTTATATTAAGATGAAATAATGTCATCGAGTTTCTTTTTAAATAAACTTTATTAGTTTTAGTTGTTCAGTCTTTGGAGCCTTTATAGGGTTGTGGGGACCTAAATAGTAATCTGTGTTGAATCTGAAACAATCGGATTATTTTCACTCAATATTCGTCATAACAGATCCTTAATGAAACCATAAAAAATGAAAAACAGCCGACCTAGATTGAGAAATCCTTCTAAAGAAAGATGGTACCTCCGATAGGAATTGAACCTGTATCCACATTCTCACCAGATAAGCCGTTTCTAAAGCCGAATCATGCATTCGTGTTGATAGAGCAAGTTTTGATTTACAAATGTAGCGAGTGCACTATTTTCGTTGGGATTTCTGCGAATCTATATCTGCTAGCGTAAGTTTCCTACCCAAATTTAATTAATTTTTCTCTTTAAGAAAATTTTAAAAAATAAATATGTATAGCAGTGCTAATGTCTGTCCTATAAAAATAATGTTTATGCTATGTAGAAATAATGTCGGGTAAAAAATCATTTCAAAATTTACTGTTGTTTACATTTAAGCTTACATAAACGTATTTAGCTGTTCTTTTATTGTCTTTCTGTTCTATAAAGTTTTCTCATTTGCATCACTCTCAGTACCTTCTTGCGCCTTAGTGGCATTATCGCCATCCTTGCACACACATACACGCGCGGACACATACACACACACACACATACATATATATATATATATATATATATATATATATATATATATATATATATATATATATATATATATATATACAGAGAGAGAGAGAGAGAGAGAGAGAGAGATAGATAGATAGATAGATAGATAATATTACACTTAGTAGGACACAACGAAACAGAAAATCAATAACCAAGATGAACATTTGTAACATTGCTTCATTTATCTCCCTTTCCTGTGGTACCAAAAATTACATCAATGAAAAAAAAAAGAATCTAAAAGCTGTAACAAACAGGAATAAAGTAACATTATTACTTTCTTTTATCGGACTATGCATGCAATAAGGCAAATAGATTAGTGAAAGGAATCGGTTTCATGAGCTCTAATTTTTCTTGTTTTTCAATATCTACGGAGTATTTCAGTTCGTTTGTTGTTATCGCATTCTCCAGGCTCCCAGCAAAAAACTTTCAGAGCCAAGAGAAGAGACGAACTAAGGAAATAATGGTAAAATAAGAATGTGAAAAATATATGCGTGTTTTGCCTTCTTTGTCGATCTCCGTACATAAATAACTAGCTGGATATTTAACAGAATCTAACATTAGAAATACATTAGAGTCTGGTGTGATGTAGCTTACAAAAAATAGAACAACTTAGTTTTAAAAAAAGAGTTGAATATAATAGGAGCACTGTATGTACTCGAGTTGCTAAACTAGTAAATGGAAGTAATTCAGTTTTAGCTCATAAACAGGCAAACGACAAATTAAATAAATACTTTCATATATATATATATATATATATATATATATATATATATATATATATATATATATATATTACGCGAATCATTCATACAAAAAGCAGATAATGAAGTTAATGATATAAATGCCAAGAATCACTCTCGCAAATAATTTTTAATAATATATCATTAACTTCATTATCTGCTTTTCGTATGAATGATTCGCGTAATATAAAGTGAACCTGCACCACATAATTGATATATATATATATATATATATACATATATATACATATATATATATATATATATATATATATATATATATATATATATATATATATATATATATATACAAAGTAACCAAAAAAGTACTGTCCGTTCTTTGATTAGTCATTGAATGAAGTTCAAATATATACGAAATGCGTGTAGCAATTGTTTTCAAATTCGGACAGCTATACGTTATAAAAAAATATGCGCACCGTGCCCGGCCATCAGTTATAAGCCGGACAGCTGGGTGAAGGATGGAAGTGTCTAGAGATCTCGTTCAGAGCTGTTTGCTTTACGACTTCAAAGTTGGCTTATCAGCAGCTGCATCAAGTCACCGCATATGTCAAGCGTTTGGGGATAGTGCTGTAGATGAACGTACTGCAAAGCGTTGGTTTCGAAAATTCAAGTCGGCAGATTTGTCTCTCCATGATGAGCCTCGCAGTGGACAACCACAGGTCTTGAATGACAGAGTCCTGAAGGCGGCCATTGAAGACGACAGTAGTCTAACGTGTGGTGAACTTGCAAGACAGTTCAACGTTTCCGATGTAACAGTTAGACTTCACTTGCACCGCCTCGGTAAGACGTACAAACTGAGCAAGTGGGTTCCACAAGGGACAACGAGTGGCAGCCTGCGTATACCTGCTTCTCGCCATCGTAACGCATCCTTATTCAATCGCGTGCTTACCAGTGATGAAAAGTGGGTTCTGTACGATACTCCCAAACGTTCCAGTCATTGATTGTCTCCTCAGGATGCTGTCTCTCACACCGCAAGACCGCCTATGCACCCACGCAATATTATGCTTTGTGTCTGGTGGACAGGTCGTCAACTGGTTCATTATGAACTGCTACCAACGGGCCAAACGGTCACTGGAGACCTATACTCGCAGCAATTGAAACGTGTGAAACAGGCATTGCGCCAGAAGGAGCCAGCACTGGTGAATCACAAAAGTGTGCTTTTCCTACATGACAATGCCAGGCCGCATGTAGCAACTTGGGTGGGAGACTTTGTGTCATCCACCTTATTCACCTGAACATGCGCCATCCGTTTACTACCTCTTCCAATACCTGGATAATCATCTTTGTGGGAAATCCTTCACCAATGAAGCAGACTTGCGTCAAAACCCCCACCCCCGAGTTCTACTGCAAGGGCATTGAACAGCTGGAGACACGTTGGCAGAAGGTGCTGGTTGCCGATGGCGATTAGTTCGAAGACTAAATATAAGTTACACATACTGTGAAGCGTTTTCTTTTTTTCCTTTAAAAACGGACATAACTTTTTGGTTACCTTATATATATATATATATATATATATATATATATATATATATATATATATATATATGAATCTGAAAATGTATGTTTAGTGGACAGTTATGTTTGAAAAAGTGGCCTCGATTTTAATTTAAACAGCGTATATTACATATACCAGAATCTGCACCTGAGGAATATTACGTAAAAGCTGAAATACCAAAAGGATAGTCGTAACCCACACTAATAATAATAGAATAAGAATAGGCAATCTAATTAAAGGTGAGTACCCAATAAATGCCAAGTTTGAATAATATAGGTTTAAAAATTAATCTCTCTCTGTCTATCTGTCTGTTTGTCTTTCTGTTCGTCTGTCTTTCTCTCTCTCGCTGTGTCTGTCTGTCTGTCTCTCTCTCCGTCTATATATATATATATATATATATATGTGTGTGTGTCTGTCTCTCACTCTCTATATATATATATATGTGTGTGTGTGTGGGTGTGTTTGTGTGTGTGTGTGTGTGTGTGTTTGTGTGTGCGCGCGCGTGCGTGTATTGTTGACTCTCCTGTCTTATTCGACGTATGACGGTGAAGCAGCTCATTTCCTAGGAATCGAGAGCCAGACACCAACACAGGAGATATGATTATAGTGGTGAAGGCTTTGGGCAGAACCATCCACACATTTTGAAGGCCTTAATACAGAGACCTGGTTCACTACATGCCACACGGTCCCCAATCAACCCTCCGCAGGTCTCGAATTCAGAGTTGACCATCTGCTAGTTTATAGTTGACTTTTCTAATATAAAACAGTTAAAACTGCTAACAACTTTAATACTACAGCTAACAGCTTTACTACAATAAAAGTTATAAAACAGCTAACCTTATCATCAAATGCAAAAACACACCAGCAAATCAAAATTAGTAAGAACGAACATTTTCTATGACTTCAAATGCCCTTAAGGAACTGTGTTCCTGATCAAACCGAATTCATAAATAATTACATTGGTCACACAACTACATGCCTATTCAGACGCCTTACGTTACACCTATCTGAGCATAGATCTAATAGAATCCATTTAAACACATACACAAACTTAACAGACACCGTCTGAAATATATTGGTAGAAAACACAAACATAATAACCTCATCCACTTGTAAAAAAGAATAAATATAACGGAAACACTAATAATAAAAAAGAAAAAGCCAACTCTTAACAATACTAACTACGAACAAAACCACAATGTGCAAACAGTGTTCTGAAAATAAAACATATGTATAGCACTAAAAACATACATATAACATACAGCCACAATTAAACTGAAAAAAATTAAAATCATCTTTGATAAGAGCTAAAAGTATAGCAGAAATCGCTCGGAATTATAGAACATTTCGACAGTTTCTACACACTCTGTGTTCCAAAAAGAAAGCACTTGTTCGAAGACAAAGAAATTTAAAAAAAGCTTAATCGTAGTATCTTGTCTGTCATTTTTAATGAAACATGCATAAATGAAGAATTTCTGCCTAAATACACCACATATATTACTTCAAACTAATTATTTCCGTTAATTATAATTATTATTTATTTCGAAGCTGAGCCTTCTGGACGGTAGATTTTCCCTAATAGGTTTACACGAGTGTGCAGTCATGTAGACGAAACAAAAGCTGTTTAAAAAAATGATAATTAATATAAATACATTAACTCTTTATGTATTAACGTGGTTTGGAAAACAACTTTTGAATTTGTTTTTATAGAACATATGTTATATATGTGAGGACAATCAGTTTTATTATTAAGAAGACATGAATTTTTAATTATATTTTCTTTTATATTTTGAAATAAATATGGCATCGTTACTAGAACCTCAAAGAAAATTTTGCATTTGAAGTACATTAGATTCTTGTGTGATTTAGGATAAAAACTTTATATATATATATATATAAATATATGTATGTATGTGTGTGTGTATGCGTGTATGTCTTTGTTTGCGTGTGTGCATTTGTACCCGTGTGTGTAAAATATGATCTATATAATTGTTGTGTAGGATCCACATAATCTGCTCAGAACCGAGAAGATCCGGTAGGAAACGGAAGTTCACGGACCCATTGGACGTGAATCCAAAACGAAAAAGATATTGAAAAAAAAAACAGATATACGTATGAACTATGCAAAGGGGATCTACAAAGAAATAACCATAATCATCATCACATATAGAAGCCAGTTTGAAATCCAAAAGGATTCCAAGGCTTGGGAGGGGGGTGTTCCGTAGGATCCACCTAATCTGCATAGTTGACTACCAACTATATAAATAATGGTTGGTACCGGAAGACGAGGAGGAAGGAATCACGAGATCCAACTAGAGACTCTGATCGATTGCGACTAGTCAACACATTCTCCAGGAACGTCTTCCCAGAAATATACAGAAATGCTATATGTACTTATTGTGTACACTTTCTTGTTATAATACATTCTTGTTCTAAGTACATTTTGTGTAGCATTATTATTCCATGCATTAGGCGAGATTCTACAAAAACAGGCATGGATTAAAAGGAGCACAAATTCATCGTGTCGACTTTGAAAGGTAACAAACTTTAAAAAATTTTTTTTTTAAATTATTTGTTCAACAATATAGTGACGAATTACCTCTGATAAGAAAATCAGACGTTGTCATTGAAATACGCGAACAGAAGTCGAAAACGAAAAAAAAAGTCCGACGCTCCAAAGTTGATTAGCACGGGCGTGAATGTAAAAGCAAGACATAAAATATAAAAGTCGTACGTTGTATCGATTTTTTGGTCAGCTTATATGATATTCGGGGATACACAAGTTAAAAGTAACTATCAGCTAAAGATGGATGAACTATCCAAAGTCATATCCGAATTATTCAAATCCCAACAGATAGCACAGCAAGAACAACTGATAGCAATGCAAAAATATCAAGAACGTCAAGAGGAAAGACTTTTGGAAATTCAAAAGTTAACACTGGAGAAGTTAAACAACTATCAGGCAAATGAGGGAAATTCTTCATACTATAATAACACCATATTTAATTCGCTGGAAACTTTCAACTATGTGCCAGACGAAGAAAAAACGTTTGAAGCGTACTTTAAACGATATGAAGATATTTTCTACACAGACTGTGAAAACTGGTCGAATTCAAAAAAGTCAGTCTATTATTAAGAAAGCTAGGTACAGCAGAACATAGCAAATTTGTAGATTTTATTCTACCGAGAAAAACAACTGAATTGGAATTCTCGGAAACAGTGAAATTGCTAAAAGAGCTGTTTGGAGCAAATATGTCGCTTTGGCATAAGCGATGGTTATGCATGAATGTCTCTAAATCCGACGATCAGGATTACTTAACATATGCATCTATAGTGAATAGACATTGTGACAATTTCAGATTGGCAGAGATTACGGTTGAAGAATTCAAGTGCTTAATTTTTGCTCAAGGACTGGTATCCAGTAAGTGTGCCGAAATAAGACGTAGAGTTTTGCCTAAACTCGAATCTGAACAAGGCCTTACCCTGCAAAAGTTAGCAGAGGAGTGTCAACGGGCCGTAAAGTTAAAGAAAGAGTCGCAAAAAATCGAAAAAGCTGGTATTGCTTATATTAAAAAAAAAAAAAGCAGCCAAATTACCCATCAGAGAAAAATTGGAGAAAAAATTCGGCGTACTTTAAGAATAGACAAGAAAATAAAAAGAACGAAAATAAAAAAGTCCCACCATATAATTGCAGACGTTGTAACGAAAGACATTGGGAGGTAAATTGCCCATATAGAAATAAGAAATGTTTCGTGTGCCAAAAGAATGGTCACAAAGGATCGTGTTGTAAAACGAAAAAATTCAAGACCCGAATTAGACAAACAAATTCGAATATCAAATCAGATAGAGATTTGAGGAAATATGTGACGACTGAAATATTCAAAAAGAATATCAAATTTCAACTCGATTCGGGGTCAGATTTAACAATAATGAACGATAAAACATGGAAAATTTTAAAAAGGCCTACAATAATGAAGTCAACGAAACTCGCTCGAACGGTAACTGGAAAGCAAATTAACTTCGAAGGCGAGGTTGTACTTCCAATGAAATTGAATGGGATCGTTAAAAAAATGAAAGTTTTCATTCTGAGAAATGGAGAAAACTTGTTGGGTACAGATTTTATTGAAACATTCGAATTGTGGGATAAACCTTTAAACTCATTCTGCAGAAAAGTAGAAAGTAATACGCAAACAAGACAGGACATTAAAGATGAATTAAAGAAAAAGTTTCCAGAAACCTTTACACCTGGTCTTGGAAGATGTAACAAGTTTGAAGCTAAATTTGAATTAAAAGAAAATACTATGCCTATATTTAAAAAGAAACGTAACGTGCCTTTCGCAAGTGTAGAGAAAATAGTAGTACCAAAAAAGTTGCAGAAAAGAATCCTACGGGACTTTCATATGGGTCACCCGGGGATTAATAGAACAAAAAGCTTAATGCG
>OZ038490.1:65046598-65061598 GCA_964036315.1 Acanthosepion esculentum
GGCTAGATATAACCTTAAACTCTATGCTAACAATTTCTTTTCTCGCATGACTGGCTAGTGAAGCTCTCTTCCGGCTCCAAGATTTCCAGCCAACGTTAATCTGCAAAAATTTAAATGCAATGTCAATCGATATCTACTGTCCTCATGATTACTCTTTCCTCTTCCCGCTTATTAGTAATGTTTCTGTTCCTAATTCTTCCCCATCCTGTAACCCCTTGTATCTTAGTGGCTTTTCTGCCTTGAATGAGGTGATACCTACGAAAAAATATCCGTTCATACCAAAGGCCTTGAATATGTATGTCTTCTTCCATCCATGGCTTAAACAAAAATGTAACACTGAGCTTTTTTGCCTTCGACGGAAGCCAGTCTTTGTGGGAAGATCAGAAATCAATCCTAGTAATTATTCCGACAGGATTGTCTCATTCTTCTTGAGTGACAGTCATTCTTGGAGAAGGAAGTGCCTGAATTTAATATCAGTTTGAAGATAGATTGGTTCCTCAAGAATCCCTCTCAATGCGGCTATGTAATAACTATCACACGATGTTCATATTTACGAGTAATAGATAATAGATTGTAGCAGAAAGTTTTTACAGTATTTTCTCTCTGCATCTTTCTCTCTCTCTGTGTCTTTCTCTCTCTCTTTCTCTAATCCCATATCTTTTCCTGGGTAAAGATATTATGGCTCTCCATAGCTTCTTAAATTACATTTTGTTTATTTCAGTAATACTTTATCTTTAGGTCAGAACTTAGTCTTCATAATGGATTTTCAATTTCGTTCAATTAAATTCACCTTCACTTGTTTTCGTTATGCCCTGCATGTGTTAAATTCTCCAACTATACTTTCTTCATAATGCATTCTAACATTTGGTAAATGCTCGTGGAAAAGGTGCTTTTTGATTCAAATGCGACTTGTTGAGAAATTTAGAAAAACAGAATATTTTCCCCAATTTAAAAACGAAAACCTGTCCAAATAACAATAAATGCCCTGCCAGGCGAGGCAACGGTAATAAACAAGACGTATTTCAGGTTAACTGAATAGCAACAGTAATAAACAGACTGTGTGTAACAGTTTGACTACTACAACTGACGAAAGATTGCAGACGATAGACAAAGTGAATGATAACAGCGCTAACAAGAGCAATCCTCAAATCAGTATGATAACTGAAGGGAAAGCGAAGAAAAACGGAGATAAAATCTCACGGCGACAATATTGAAAGTAAAGAACTACACAGATTAATCAAGAAAATGACAAAAGATGAAAACGACAAGAGTAATGTAAATGATGGCGGAACTTATCAGAAAAGTAACAAAGAAAGGACGAACCTGCAAATTAAAATTACACATACCAAAAGCAACAAAATACAAGAATTTTAATATCGAACAGAGATTAACAGATTGTGAACAGTGCGACAGTGAAATCCGAAGCCGAATTGAGATAGCAGGAGATGCCTTCCAAAAGCTAAGCAAAGTATAGGGTGACCACCAAAAAATGTGAAAGTTTTAACAATCCAATAAAACCAAGAGTGATGGAAGAAATATATTTAATTCATAGTAATTGAAACCTTAAAACATGCCATTAAAGAAACAATGTTGGAATTTTGATTTTTTTTAAATTACGTCCTGTAGATGGCGTCCTCCTGTACGAATGCATTCTTGAAATCTGTTGTTGAGTTTCCTCATTGACTGCTGCAACATCTTAGCTGGGATACTGTGAATTTCATTCTCGTTACTAAAATGGCGAAATGTTTACTTGCTCAAGGTCTCGCAGTGTTGCCACTTGCTCATATCTGGCAATACGCACTTAAAAAATTCCCGTTTTTTTTAGTCACCCTGCATAAATAATCCTCCAAAATTCATAAGAAACAAATAAAAGAATACTGTACAGTTAAAAAAATCAGTTATCCTATACGGGAGAGAATGCTGGTCAATTTGCCAGATGAACAAGAGATTTGAAGTATAGTGTATCATAGCTATGGACGATAATGTGTATGCCCCCATTGCCATAAATACAGTTGTGAATACTGTACATTGTCTAGAGTTTGAGATTCGTCCCCAGCTGTGCTGATGAACCTCTCTGCCCGGAGGCAGGGAGGATCCCCAGACAAGGCTATGTCGAAGAGCAGAGTCTCGTCTCGGGAAACAGCTACCCGATCCCGTTTTATACGGGATCTACGGGAAATTTTTGGCTGAGTCTACGGACTCGGATATCCCATATTGAATTCGGCCTTGTGCCACATCTGACCATGTGGGGTAATGGTAGATATCCTAGAGGTGGAGATTCGTCTCCAGCTGTGCTGGCCGGGCTCTCTGCGTCCGGGCTAAGAGGATCCCCGGGCAGGATTATGTCGAAGGGCAGAGTCTTGTCTCGAGAAATAGATACCCGAACACGTTTTATACGGCATTTAGCCTATGGGCTCGGATACCCCACATTAAATTCAGCCTTGCGCCACATCTGACCGTGTAGGGCGGTTGGTAGATATCCTAGAGTTGGAGATTCATTGTGAAATTCACTTGACTAACTTCTAGCAGTTGACCACTAGTTCTACGCGGCGCTGGCGAATCTTATCCGCCTTGTTTTTGTTCCTAGTATTATCGTTCATTACCAACCTTCATTTATTATTATAGTCAGTAACCTTCCCTAGGTTACAACGTTTTGGCTACAAGGATTAGCCAAAATTACAACAAAGTAACAAAAATATGGTTTAACAGAAAGATGCTGCGAATACCATATACTGGTAATGTGAGCAAAGACGAAGTTTTAGAGACGGATGAAACAAAAAGACACTTTTATTTAATATCAGAAAGAGGGAATTGAAATTTCTCTGCTATATAATGTGGAAATAGGGCTCGGAAAATTACTCGTCACAGGGCATATAGAAAGGAAGATCAAAGGAAAACAGTGCTTAACAACGTGAATTTGAGTAAATGGATATCGCAACAATGTTTATGAGAGATAACAAGAAGACAAATAGTAAGAGCTACAAAGGAATGGATGCTGCGGAGGATCATGATCGCCAATCCTGAAGTGTCACTGCACTTAGAAGAAGACTTGTTGAACTTGTGCTTGATCTGTAATACATATCGATGAATAATCAATGTTTTATGAACATTAAATATAGCTACATATTTATATAAGTGAATAGAAGTATGCAAATCTTTAAGTATCATCACATTAACTCCGGGATATGCAAATGATGTTCCTGGCTGATAAATGTGTTTTTTTTTGCTTCTGGGCGTGGAACTCAAAAAAGCACCGGATGAAAATGGCAGAATAATATATATTTTTAAATAGACAGGAGAAACACCAGACACATACAAAAAAGTAAGCTGTCGCAAATTTGTCTAGTAATGGTGATTCGGACGGAGAAGAAAGGTTAAAGTTATAACATTGGTAACTATCGTCCTAACAAGTTACTATAGAACTTATATAAGATATATGCGAATTACACAGAACAGACGAACGAAAATTCTGTAATCAAATCAATCACGGGAGCAAGGTGATTTAAAGTTTTATAACTTATCTATTCTACAGAAATTAGAAGGTCTACAGAAAAAGGGAACTAGAAGAACACTCCTGCGTAAAATAAGGAAGGAATAGTGGAAAACTTTGGGATACATAATGAGAAAGAATGTATGGTCACTTTGATGTGATATAATGATGAACAAGCTTGTCTCACTAGATGAATTACGACTGAATAGTGAATTTGATCCTCACAATATACACCATACATTCGACCTTGTGTGACATCGAAGCTATGCATAGAAAATCTATGAGGAAAGATAGCTTCGAAAGCTTAATACTCACAAGGCTTACTGATAGAAGTATGATAGAGAGGAACAGTAAAAAAAAATAACTAATGTATTCCTAATACGATATTTTGAATAACAAGTGTTTACTATTTTACACATATACATGATGTTAAAGTTAGTATTAGTTAATGACTCTCATTAAAGATTATGGGATGCTGACCCAATTATATTAGATATGCGTCGGTGAAGTTGATCTGGCCTTTTTTAGAGAACGTCAGTACAGATTCTGTAAATATGGTGCCACATGAAAAGAATTGAAAATCCTGCAAATTATTATTAAGGAAAACGAACCTGCAAAGAGAGTAGAAATCGTATATAATTTGTAATAGTGAAAATCCATGCCTTGTGGTGGGGTGAATTACATAACATAGTGCCATACTCCCAGAAACTTATAACGGTTACCGGCAAAAGTGAATCATCGCCATTCGTTTTGTATTCCAGTAATAAGAAATAAGTTCCATTCGGACAGCTTGTTCCAAAAACTTCCACTTTGAAAGCTCCTGGGTTCCCTATTGGATGAACAGTAGTACAACAAAAATTTTATTTTGATATTTAGAAATTGATATCAATATTTATTTGTGCATATTATAGCCTAGATTTGGGTTATTTTAAATATTTAAATAAAACAAAAATTGCCAAAATTCTTGTGAATATATTATTTATTTTTTTTATTTTTGTATATAGTTCATCAAAAGGAATTCGTTTGAAAATTTAGCTGAGCAGGGACTATGAAGTTAGTTAGAGCTTCAAGCGTTACTTAACCCTACAATAAACAGGTTGTTTTTAACCACCCACCTACGAATGGCGTAAGGAATTAACATAAATAAAAATGAACAAAACAATAGAGTTTCGACAAACAACAGTCCAAAACGCGTACATACAATCTATGTAATTAAAATGGTCGGCTCCATGTATCGCTCCAGTTAGTAACTGATTCCTCCTGATATCCTCTTCCTTTACAAAAGCCAAATCAAGCCAAAAATACTGTTGTCATAATTGGGCGGGAGCTGTCCAGACTTCAGTCTCCAGCCTTGATAGAGTTCAAAAGCGTTTCCGGGGCCGTGTGAGTGATGAATTATTCTCCGCTCTTTAACCTCTCTCCCACAGGTGGTATGTGGCAAGCCTCTCGCTGTTCTACCTCTACTTCTACAGAAATTACCCGGACGAACTACATTTCCTGATCAAGAACACGCCATGACACTTACATAGCTGCAAACAACCCACATTCTCTCCGTATTCCATCGATGAGACATTAGTTCCACTCGAGCAGCTTGTTCCAGCGAACAACTGCCCTGTGGATCCGATTCACAACATGATTTTTCCCCGATCATTACAACATTCAAGACTAGAGGTAATTGTTATCTTACACTCCTATAGACAACAAATGGTCTCCTAACGCAACTTTCTACCATGAGTAAGCCCAGGGTTTGTAAAGGGTGAACCTTACTGTAAAAAAAAAAACACCTCGAAAAAGCACAAACCATGTTCTTTGAATATTGTTGAGTAGGAAAAAGGCATTTAACGCAGAAGAGTACACGACAGTTTTCAAATCAATATTAAAAGCGTGTATTACAAAAAATTACAATATATTCATGAAAAGGTATTCGATATTATAACAAGTAAAATAACGCCCAGATAAATGAGATCAAGTTATACAATTTCGTCTAAAATATTTACAGAAATACCTTAAAGTAGATTCCGAAAAACGAACTGAAATGCAAATAGGTAATTTGAGAACTTTTTATCTCCTACGGGGCGTATTTTACTTATATCAGAATCATGTACTATACGATTTATAACAGCATGCCTGTAGACATTCGCATTTCAGGAAAATTCTTTTTGAAAATACTTCTATATTTTTTCCTGAAATTAATAAGCATAAACTGAAAATTCTTCAAGTTATCTATATTAAAAAATCGAAGCCAACCCCTAGTAAAATTAATTATGAATACTGCACAAATGTTTTCAAATGTTTACAGAAGATAGTTTTAAGATATCTAGATTTTAATTAATAGTTTTAAATAGATTTTAAAAAACAACAAATAAAAACGTCTGGACAGTTCATAATTTAGTTACCTCCCCTGACGTTTAAATCGTTAAATTTAAATCGTACATTACATAAACGTAGGTTTTTCTTCACGTCAAAATTAAAATATTTAAATTTAATAAGAATACAAAAATTTTGTATTAAAAAAATTTGAACAGAATCATTTTTGTCATAGAAAAAAACAATACCCTAATGTTGACATTGTGCTAATGTCGAAAGTACTCGGAATAAATGAATATATGTTATGGTCTAATTTCCTTGTAGCACGGTGATGGTCCAAGGTAGAACCAATGAAGAAATAAGTTGAACACAGGTATGGAATAACACAGATATATTACAAACAGAAATATGTACAAAGAAGTAGATGTATTAGTAATGACTATCAGATTTGGTTAGTGTGAACTATGTTGTCTCGACAAGTATCACTATTCCAATGTCTACAGTAATCGTCTGACTCTCGACTCTGTCTCTGACTCTGACTGACGATGTTCATTAACACGCCCACGTGTGTCAAATGTGGCACACGGCCGGTTTAATGTGGGCTTTCCGAGCCCGTAGGCTCGGGCAAAAATTGCCCGTAGACCCATATAAACGGGATCGGGCTGGTCAACCTCCCCGAACGAGGCTCTGCCCTTCGGTGGAACCTCGTCCGGGTTCCTCTCTGCTTGTCTGGGAATATGAGAAAATCCTATTGAAAATGAGTAGACAAAATTTGTCAAAATTATTAAACGAGACTTGTCTTAAGGAAAACATGATGCCAAAATATACGCAATTAATGCAAAGTGCCCCAAACCCAATCCACGGTTTGACCAAAGCCTTCTGAGTGAAATTCAGTAGACGGAACATTTGGGAGCCGTCGATAGCTGTGCTAGCACGAAGTCACAAGTCATCGTGGCCGAGGACTTGAGCGTGCTGGCCTAGATCAAATTGTTGATCACGCTAGGTAACACGCTCTTTCCTAGAAACTGTAGCTAAGTTCTGCTCAGCATAGTTGCAGTATAAACCACGGGTGGGTTCTCTGGGTACTGAATAAACACAAATGCGCCTGAGCAAGCGTCTGCAATAGGGATTGGCTAGTCGCTCTAGTAGACGGGGATCCTCGAAAACGAGTGGCCAGATACACACACACACATATCGCATTTAAAAAGCTCGGTGAAGGTCTGATATTATTATTATTATTATTATTATTATTATTATTATTATTATTATTATAGTTTCCGTATTAAGTAATTCCCAAAATTCTGCTCGATTTTAAATGCATTAAATTCTGATAATTGTTCAAGATATGTTAGGAATTGCCGATTCTGTTAATATTATACTTACTAGTATACATATGTGTGTGTGTGTCGTGTGTGTGTGTTTGTGTGTGTAAAAATAAAGAGATTGGAACAATGAAGAAACGAGATGTTGAAATAGATATTGTAAATTTCAGGTAATATATAATTTTAAGAAAATGATGAAATGTCAAGTTGTTCAATTAATCACCTATAAAATTTAAATTAATCTGATAAAAATATTTCGTGTAGAGGTCATATATTTTTTTTTCGCAAAAACACATGAGATCTCTTAATGAAGTAGCCATATGAAGTTATTAATTACATTCTCTATGGAAGATCAACTGCGTAATCTTAATTAGATTTTTGAAATTATAAATGAGTTATGTCGCCTTTTAACCGAGGCAGCGATAAATTATGTACAATTAAAAATTTGTGGAATATCACGTCGAGTATTGTTTGTGCATTCAGTTAGCAATGTCGCCTGGAATGACTTGCTTTATGCTTTTCAAATTTAGTTTTCTTTTTCTTTTGTGAGAAAGATTAATTTTGTTAATGAGAATTTCCGATACGATGGAGTTTAATTTCTGGCCTCGTAGACGCTTGTCTGATTTCTATAACGACTGATTGTTGACTTATGCTTGTGCATAGAATTGAGTTGCCGATTGTAGAATTTGCAAATGTTTCGTCACCGTACAAAACGGTTTCTCTATCTACTGTCTGACAACGACATCATCAAAACACTATAAGTAATTTAGCGTGGTATTTACATTATTTACACTCGCCCCCAGCCTCATCCTTGTTGTTATCATCACAACATTTTGCTTGTTGTTCAGTCCGAGGTTTTTCAGTTGTTAGTCGATCCTCCTTTTAATCTCGACGTATGGATAACGCGTCTTGTTCTAATTTAGTACTGTTCAGTGGTTACTCGCCTTGATTTTACTGTGTTTATGCTTGGTGTACCTGGCTTGGGGATAATGACAGACTGAAGAACATCTCGTTGTGCTGAAAATAAAGACGGATCGGCAATCCACAAGGAATAGTATAAATATTAATTATTTACATATTTTGCTTTGTCATCTGAAACTGCGTTTGGGCGTATGGAAAATAAAATGGCTGAAATCAACTTGGTTTTGCGTACCGTATTTGCGTATTTGGTTCGAGTGAAAAAGGTTTGCGTCTGGCAACCTGATAGAGAAACCGCTCGATATTATGCCACCATTTTTGAGGAGCATGGCTGCAACTGTATTTGCATCTGCGCCCACAATATTGCAGTAGGAAACACGTATTCGATTTCATATGGGAAGCCCATATACCTACATATAGACAAACAACCAAATAATGTTTACTCATCTATTTTAGGGTAATGGTGAAGGTGAGGATTCCTGCGATTCGCCCCAATTATTGTCTTTTTCATAATGGTGCCCTGAAACAACAACACGGTTTGGGGAATTGGAATATATAGCGATTTTCCAAGCCTAGCTTAGATGTGGCAAAAGGCCGAAAGTATGGGGGCACCCAGTGAGGATCGAACTCATTACTCAGTCGTAACTGTTCCAGCGAGACAAGCTTGCTAACCATTACACCGCCTCGAGGGGCCCGGGGGAACTGGAATATATAAGACTAATTTTGCTCCCAGATCGAAGCTGATTATAGGAGCATATTTGCTGAGGTTATTTGCAAAACAATCGTAGCAGGATGCGGAATATTGACGGCTTAAGTTTGGCCTACTATTTATGTATATTTAGACCAATGGCAAAAATTGCTTTTATATCGCGATCATTGTCGCGCTAGCTCGGTGTATTTGTGACGTCCCTATTTAGTGCAATGGGGAAGCTGGTTTCTCAGGGTACGAATTTCCAAGGGTCATCACCTCTCGTAAAAAAAAAATCCACGCAAATAAACATTTTTTATTAAGTCAACGTCAGACACGTATCAAAAGATACATGATCGCCTAAGCGTGTATCAAACATGACACATAAATGAATTTGGGGTCATCATTTAAAATATATATTCACCAAAGGGGTTGAAAAAGATAAGGTTTTGCTTGTATATGTTCAAAGCGACATATATATTTCTTGAACGACAGAATGAAAAGAGCTTAATATAGTCCCGAATATACCATAAGATTTAAGTGGGAAAGCGTATATAAAACGATCATTTATTCACGTTGGATATATAAGAATATAATCACTTTGGATATATAAAAATATAATCTCTTGTTAAATTATGCTGGTGGATAAATTAAGATGGACGCTAAGAAATTATTATCAGACTGCAATATCACATTTCGATATAGAAATCTCTCGGCGGGAAAACCATATTTTCCCTACAAATCATGGCGCTACATTTTCCAACAACGCCCTCTGAAGAGTTTCCAAGACAATAGATTTTAAAGCGCATTCCAGACGCCAATTCTTAAATATATTATCCATTTTACTTACATAAATGACCAGTATGTGGCGGAAGCGTGTTAGATGCCATTATGCAAAAGAAATATGGGTTAATGTTGAGAAGATTCAAATTCTACGGCCATATTTCCAGCATCCGGTTCTGGTACAGTGAGACAATATATTAAGTTAAGAGACATTACTTTTGAAGAGAGGAAACTCGACATGGTGCAATGGTTATCAAGATTTTCTCGTGCCCCTTACGTTCAGCATTGTGCCACATTTAAGCTACACTTAGAAAATCACGATTACTTTCGAAAAGTTCTTTGTACATTATTACTTCTAATATAGATAAGAACAATAAATTAGCATTATTTCCCTTTTAATACTATTAATGTAATTGTATTACAATATTATACTCGACTAGTTCTTCAAGTGGGGTTATGATTTCTAAACGTACCGCGAGTTGGCTACCCCGTATTATTGTGTTATATACACTAATTTATATCAGAATGTGCAGATCTATTTCCTAATTTCTCTTTTTTACCTACTCAAAATAACATATAACCAGTAGATTTATTTGGTTGGTAGATGTAATGTTGTGCAATTAACTCAAAATTTAAATTGGGTAAAGTGGTATACAAATCTATGTTTGTCTTATTACCAAATCGATTCGCGGAAGCTTCAGAGGTATTGATTGGTGCAGCATATATTGATGGCCTAAAAAGCAATAAATTGTTTTAATTGACCTAAAGGAACTGAAAAAAAAAAACAGCATGTAAATCACGTTGTATTGAATGTGACGTCATTGCGTCTTTAGGAGAAGTTAACAACGGAACTAAATTAATTTATCAAAAAGATATCGATCTATAAATTGATCACTTCGTATACGACTGTGTTCGGGTGAGTAGCGTCAAAGAATTGGAAGAATAAATGGATATATTGATAAACAATAACAGGATGGGATGTGTACGTATGTAGGTTATGCCAGATAATGTGTGAAAAAAGTTGGAGTAATGGATAGCGGCTCGTCGGAGAGCCGAGTTCAAATTCCAGTTGAATCAATTACATTCATTTACGTGCTAATACCCTTGGGAAGGTATGAATCCTCTTCTTCTCCCCCCTATAGGTAAATAGCAGGAAAGACCGGGTTCTATAGCCTTGGATGGCAACTGGTCTACTGCAGAAAGAAATGACAACCTACTGCGAAAAAAAATCTGCATCGAAATATACATGACCGCCTAAGCGTGTATCACGCATGGCACATAACTTACCGACGTGCTAATACACTTGGGAAAGGTACGAAGTCTCTTCTTCTCCCCCCAACTATGGTTAAATAGCTGGGCAGACCGGTTTCTATAGACTTGCATGGCAACTGGTCTACTGCAGAAAGAAATGGCAAACTACTGCAGGAAAGAAATTTGCCTCGTCAGTCATGTATCGAAAAGTACATGATCGCCTAAGCGTGTATCACGCATGGCATAAAAAAAAACTACGTCTACAGATATTTTTGCGCATAGAAATTTAAATAAAATAATGCTTGTCGTACGCTGTCCGAACTCATTTCTTTAACTCAAACTGACGTGCTCTCTTTCGCAATTAGAAAAAAGGTCAACGCGGTTTTCATTGCAACCGATTCTGGGCCTTTGACTCACTATAATTAAGGTTGATTTAGCCCTCGAAAGCAAATCCGACCAGGCTAACATTAAATAGAGATTCTACGGACCGACCGACTATCAGAAGCAATGACTAATATGGAATATTTCTCTCATAACTCCATCTCACACGACTACATATCGTGTTGATAGGGTACCTCAACGTGGTGTAATGGTTAGCAAGCTTGTCTTGCTAGAACAACTAAGACTGAATAATGAGTGAGTTCCTCACTGGGTGCCCCAAAACTTTCGACCTTGTGCCACATCTGAGCTACGCTTAGAATATTGCCATATCGTGTCGATTGTCTCCACGTCTCTATCTCGATTACTACTTAGGGTTATACCCGGAACGAACCCTAATTCTTGCCCGACAGATATGTCATAACCTGAAACGATCGAACTCGCAGATCGGGGAGAAATAAAATTATTTACAACCATGTCATATATCCATTTGTTGTTTTGTCACTTTTTTTCTTGTTAATGCCAAGACTGGCGTTACATAGCAATTGTCAATGTAAAATCAAATTTGTCTGTTTGCTTCTAACCCATTTTGATACCTTCATTAGAATCGTCTGGAAAGACGTCGAACGAAACATTTCCCGTGATCTATCAGAGAGACGGGGATTTTGAATGCATCCTATTTCAGTTTAATTTTGCGTTTCTCTGATTGAGTCGATAAATTTCAACTTCTGTCATGACAGCACATAAATTGTGCCAATTTTCGATTCTGCTGCTTGAATAACATCACGTGTACACTTATGTATAAACTTAATATCATCATGGATTAAACAAATGTTCCATTAATACACATTAAAAATTAAACTGGTTAATTATGTCTCTCTGATAATCGCATAGGATGCTTGCAATTTTGTGTAAGCGGCATCTTCATTATACTTTCAGCATTAGAGAAAAATGCTTCATGAAATTGACGCGTGAATAAAGTGCGAAATTCGAGTTGCAAAACATCGAAGTATGAATAATCAATTTTTCACATGATAAATATTTTTCTTTTCCATCATTCGCTACATCTCACATTATGAGACGCTTAACATTTTTCTCATATTCAATAAACTAACTAATGGCTTCAAGAATATAAATGCACTCTATATCAAATATCATAAAATCTAAAGTATCAGCAATATTATAGGTGATTATTATTCTCACGTCTCAGCTTCAGTCCTTTTCTCACCGTCTTAATGTCGCTCCGCTGTGGAGTTACTATAAATAACCTCATGATAATTATTTGGAGGAATTCTTCGCTATGGTATTTAGACTTTATGGACTTAAAGGCAGTAATAGGTTGGCGGTAAGGTTTGATGAATTTACAGTTATATTGATTAGATGTAAACTTTAAAAAATATTTTTTTTCCTGTTATATGCTAACTATTACTTTTCCTGCAATTCTCGCTTGAGAAAATCTGTTCTGGGTCCATTCTTTCCAGCCAACATTGATCTATAAAATTTAAATCCAGTATAAGTCGTCATCTACTGTTTTCTTGATTACTCTTCTATTTTTCGTGCCCCTTAATAATGTTTATCTTTTTTTCTTATTCTTTCACACTCAGAAACCGCTTGTGTCTTCGTGGCATTATTGACTTGCATGAGGTAAAATGATTAAAATTAAACTTCATATTAGTAGTTAAATACTTCAAGGATATTGCCTTTCGGTAATTATCTTTGCTATCTCTATCTATAAAAGGCAGGATGTGTATGTGTGTAACGAATGCACGGTCGCAATTTTCGACGGATTTGCACCAAAATTTACATGCACATGCTCCAATTTAGCGGGAAGTCCAAGACCGACTTTGCACTGCCCAATTCCCATCAATAGTGGAAATAATCGATTTTTATGCTTCTACGGCAGTTTTCATGTAGTTTGCGGCCATTTTCCACTGGCCAGAGTGAGAGCCTATAGCTGGCTGCCACGAATAGGCAGGAAGATTCTATTGGCTAGCATAAGAGCCAACAGCTGACTGGCACCAATGTTAACTAGCATGCAAAAAAAAATCGATAGCTGCATTCTCTCACAAGTAGGAAAAATTTAAATCTGCATGGCACTTTACTCCAATTAGCTCATTCGCTTGCTTAAAACTCAACGTTGATTCTGATTCCGCAGAACTGGGTCGGGTGTGTAAAAGTATTTGTTGTTAACATTCTTTTTTCCTTCGGTTTTTCCAGCTACGAGTCTTGTTTTAAAGCTGATCGTTTTGTGTTCAATTTGTTTAGTTCTTTTTCGTAACAGATTTAATGTTTAGTATAGAGCTTAGAAAAAAAATCGCAGTGCAAGATGTAAGGCATGTAGCAACATCATCATGGCAAACGGCACTCATTTAAAGGCAAGGAAGAGCAAAAATATTTCTAGTCAAATGATAGCGATTGCTGTATGAGTCGTACGATTTTTGAATCAAGCATGGGCAACTCCGTAGTTGTATTAATATATCTCCCAATTTATTGTTCTGTGATTTTGTATGTATCCGTTAGTACCGAATATTGGTGCTGAATAAATTTATTAAGTACGCATACTTCTCTGTGTATCATTCACCTCGGCGATACAACAGATTAGCGACGAGGTTTCGAGAAATCGAAAATGAAACAACAGAATTAAAAAAAAAAAATTAACAAGACAACTTGCAAGGAATAAAGGAGCGTCATATGCCGTTTAGACAAACGAATTAAGATCAGTCCAAATATTAATTAACATAGTATCAACTTATTAATCAACTGCTGAAGTCCTTAATTGTAAACTAAGGTTATAAGCCAGGTCATCTGGTAAAGTGCTGAAGGGGTGCTAACTACTCTACAACTCAATCAAAATAAAAAAGGACACGGATAATATTACAATTACAATTAACACACAGTATATTGTTTTGCATTTTTATGCTATGGCCCTTCAGGATGCATAAGGTCACGATTTTCAACATATTACTTTTTCGTTAGTTTTCCTGAATTCCATTGATATATTAAATATTGTCGAAAGGTTTTCTCTTTCATTATACACTTTTTGCCATCCGAAACTATCATTCGTCTAGAATCCAGGCATTGTCCGCAGAATCATTCTTACTATTAGACCCGAAGTGGGAGAGGAGACGATAGATGGATTCATACGTTTCTCTAGGACATATGAGATAAACCTAACCGACAACGGAAGACCATGAATTCTGGTCAGCAATTGCCCTTTCAGTGCCGACAGCCATTACACTACCCACACATGAAATCTAGTAGATTACATTTCATTTTTACTTACGATCGATGTTGTTAATTTTACTGGATTTTCCAAGCTTCAACTTAATAGATTGAGTGATGAATCTCCGAGGAACTTTCTGAAAATAGATGGCGCTCAAGAATCAATGACAAATATGTGTAAAAGAAATAATGAAAGCAATTTCATTATAAGTGTAAAATTGTAAAAGCGATAATAATACAAAATGTCTGTTCCATTTATGAAATGAAATACAGACGACATTCATGAACCGACTTTGGCAGTTGTTGAATTTTTCAGAATAGCTATAAAAATGTTCGAACTTTTAACTTTTAACGGTTCGCGAATATGAGATTTCTTATTTATGTTAAGCTCGAATGAATAAGTCAGTCATTCAGTCCTTTCATGAAACGAGTTACTTTAAAAACTGTTAAATTCAATTATTATTTAGATATCTTCGCTGAAAATGGAGGGTAATTGTTGTCTATCTCTCTCTCTCTCCCTATATATATATATATATATATATATATATATATATATATATATATATATATATATATATATATATATATATATAATATCTCGCACATGTATCGGTGATGATATATATATATATATATATATA
>OZ038490.1:65066598-65136598 GCA_964036315.1 Acanthosepion esculentum
CAAATAATGACTGTTTTCGACGAGCTTGAAACCTATCTGTGTACGCATCTCTTAAAACCTGGTAAATACTTAATCCCATTCTCCCAAAATCTAGAGACAAACATAATATCACGTGTAACCCCCACATATAAAGCAATTATCACGTTATAAACACATTATCACGTGCAACCACACATATAAATAGATAATCACTTATAAACACATTATCACGTGTAACTGCAGCTATAAATACATTAAACATTATAAACACATTATGTCATTATTTCACATTATAAACACCTTATCACGTCCAACGTCATATTTAAACAAATTGTTACATTGTAAACACATTATCACGTTTAACCACAATTATAAGCTTATTATCACATGATAATCACATTATCACATTATATAAAATGATAAACACATTATAACGTGCAACCCCAAATATAAACACATTATCACATTATAAACACATCAGCATGTGTAACCCCACATATTCGCTAGTTATTTACATTTTTTGTCATCAAGATCTGTTGACAAGTTACTGTGTTTATTCAAATTGTATTATTTACGATTTTCTCACCTTAGATAATATTTTCAGTGTTTAAACATAATTTATATTACGAGGCGTAGAGAAGTGTATAATCTTTATCTATAAAAGACAGAATGTGTGTGTGTGTGTGTGTGTGTGTGTGTGTGTGTGTGTGTGTGTGTGTGTGTGTAACGAATGCACGATCGCAATTTTTGAAGGATTTGCACCAAAATTTACATGCACAGGCTGTAAGTTAGTAGAAGGCCCACAATCGACTTTGCATTTCCCAACTCACATTGATAGTGGAAATAATCGATATTTTATGCTTCTACGGTAGTTTTCATGTAGTTTGCGCCATTTTCTACTGGCCAAAGTGAGAGCCCATAGCTGGCTGCCACGAATATGCAGGAATATTCTATTGGCTAGCGTGAGAGCCAACAGCTGATTGGCACGAATGTTAACTAGCATTCTAGCATGCAAAAAAATCGATAGCTGCATTCATCACAAGTGGGAAAAATTTAAATCTGTATGCCACTTTACTCCAATTGCCTCATTCGCTTGCTTAAACTCAACGTTGATTCAGATACTGCAGACCTGAGTTGGGTGTGAAAAAGTATTTGCTGTTAACATTCTTTTTTCATTCGGTTTTTCCAGTTACGAGCCATTTTTAAAGCTGATCGTTTTGTGTTCATTTTGTTTCGTTCTTTTTTCGTAACAGATTTAATGTTTAGTATAGAGCTTAGAAAAAATCGCAGGCAAGGAATAAGGCATGTAGCTACATCAGCACGGCAAAGGGCACTCCTTTAAAGGCAAGGAAAGGCAATACTATTTAAAGTCCAGTGATAGCTATTGCTGTATGAGTCGTGTGATTTTTTAATCAAGCACGGCAACGCCGGGCCATGCTGCTAGTAATTCACTAATTTCTTTTGAGCTTATTCGTAGCGCACCATTATTAAGTATCTACAGACTAAGATTATTTTATTTATTCTCAAGCCAAACAACAGCTACAGAGCTGTTATAAAGAATCGAAGTCTCTACACCTGTGATTTTGCCAGGAAGATCTCATTCGATTTGAGATAAATATTACACTCATGGCAAGGTTGCCCAGAATAAGGTATGTATAATTTAAAATATCTAAACTATAAACTTCTATTCTTGGGAGAATTTCGTGTGAACTCTTTTGTGCAGAATATAATGATATGAATTGTTTTTTCTGTTTCTCTTTCTACCATTTAAATATTTATGGAATCATATGCAAGGAAAAATTGAATAACAATGCATCATATGGAAGTTTTATTTCTCCTGAGAAAAATGGCGTTGAAATTGAAAAAAATATCATTTTTAAGATAAGAGAAATAAAAGCTATCGTATGTTTTTCTTATTATTTATTAAATACAACTAACCCTGTCATATATAATTTTTCACACTCGTTGACATACGCTTTATTGTATATTAATATCTTATTAGGAAAATGTTGCAAAACATAATTTATTGAATACGGCGAGTGTGATTTGCTCTGGGCCATAATAAATTAAATCTAATATGCGAAAAATTGATACTAAACGAAATGGTACTGTCTTTTAATATTTATTCAGTTAAAGAAAAACAAAAACAAAACGAACTAAAAACTGCCGTATTTTTTGCCAATATCGGTTGGTGATCTGAAGTCCAGATAAAGATCACTTCTTAAATGCTATTTGCTCACGAAATACAAATCAACACTTACAAAACTTTGGGGTATGGAGTTTGTCTCACCGCAAATCATGACTATTAAATATTGATTATCAATTATTCTCATGCTAGTTAAAATCAGAAAATATTCTTTTTATATTATAAGAATTTTGGGAGAGATAATGATTTACTGATACTGTCTAATAATTTAGACAAGGTTTGTCTACTTATTTTCAACATGATGCTCTCATATTCACGGTCAAGCCTCTTACTATCCCGATTAAAGGAGATAGAACATTACCATATATATATATATATATATATATATATATATATATATATATATATATATATATATATATATATATATATATACACAAGGGTCATTCAATAAATAATGTGAATTTTTCGGTATAAGGACTTCTAATACAGATAGAAGCTTACTTTATTATTTTTCAACGTAGTCTCCCAGCACTGTCACATACTTTTCACATCTGTGCACAAGCTTCCGTATTCCCTCAGCGTAAAAAGTTTTGGACTGATGTCTCAGCCAGTCGCTCACAACACTTTTGACTTCATCAGCACTTTTAAACTTCGTGCCTCTCGTGAAAGCTTTCAAGGGACCAGACAGGTGAAAGTCTGAAGGGGCAAGGTCTGGGCTGTAAGGGGGATGAGGGAGCAATTCCCAGCCCAGCTCGTTGATGGTCTGCACCTTTTGGGCTGCGGTGTGAGGCCTTGCGTTATCATGATTCAAGATGACTCCTTCTGACTGATGACCCCTGCGTCTATCGCAACAGATAAGCTCAAAGTCCTTGCAATGTCTTACACTGTCAGCCTTCTGTCAGACTGAATGAGGTCATTGACTGATTCGATCACCTCAGGAGGCCTCACTTCTGTAGGCCTCCCAGGCCTGTCTTAATTCTCATTCACTGCTCCGTACTTCTTTAAACAATTTAGCCCACTTGTAGACATTGTTTTCGGCTGAAACATGTGGCACCATACACAGTTGACATTCTACTATGAATTGCAACTGGTTTGAACCCTTCAACAACCAAAAACTTGATAACTGACCGCTGTTCAATCCTGGAGCATGCTTCTTGGTCAGCCATCTTTGTTAATCGGCAAAACTCTCAAAGTTTTTTTTAGTCTGCAAAAGAAATTAAATCCATGTAAAAAAGAAGTAAAACAAAAGGAAATAAAAAAGAGTAAGCTTCTATCTGTATTGGAAGTCCTTATACTGAAAAATTCAACTTATCTATTGAATGACCCTCGTATATATTCATTTATTCTTATTTCGACATTGACATAATATAATCATCAGGGTGTTGATTTTTCTCAGATATTTTTGTGTTCACCATTTTTCTAAAATAAAATTGTTGTGTTCCTGAAAGTTAAATTTTTTAACTGTGAAGTGAAAAACGCCAAAATCATATGCGGCAATGTTTTCTACGGCGAAGATTCCTGAGGTATATTTTCCTACGGCAAAAATGTTTACGTCGAATGTTGCTAGAGCCGGCTGAAAAGCTCCAGTCACCAACGTTTGAAGCTTGGTTAGAAAAAAATGTTGATTCAATTTATAGATATCTCGGTTTCGCCAATCGACTTTATCTGCTTTAACATTTTTCTTTTTAGTCATTTGATGGCCGAGGATAAAACTAGAAAAGTACATAACTATTTTATGAGCGGTACATATTTATATTTGATTCGAAAATGTTTTGTAAGAAAACGTATCTGTTTTTGTGGCCTCTGAAGAATAGAAAACATAAATTGAGACAGGAAGTAGAGAGAACGAAAGCTGTTTCACTACGACAAGTGAATCAGTAGTAATAATTAGAATGGGAAATCTAATTTCAAATTGAGATGAGCTTGTAATTTCATGTGATTCCTGAAGGAACGCTTCAGATATTTTGTGTTTTAAATATAATTGATCACACTAAATATACAGATATGATTCTTTTCTTAAGATTAATACCGAAATTATTAGCCTGTTTATATCACAAGTTTTACATTGTGCATCTTGCCCATGACCTTTTTTTTTCCGCAGATGCTCTTGTAAGGCTCGATGATAACGTATAAGAATATGAACGTTTTTCTCTCCGTGTAACGTGAATACAAATCTAAAAAGTCGGTTTTCTGATGTTACAATATATAATTATTCCTTATATTTTCACTTTTTTTATTCTGATTTATTTTTATACACCCATGTCTTCTCGAAACCCAGAACAGGCACCCTGTTCTATGAATGAACATGCTGTTCTCGGTGACGATAAACTACGACCGGCGGCATAGCTTCTGATCAGATCTTTTGTGGAGCGTGGAACCAACTCTTTATTGCTGTTCTTCCCAGGTCCATCCAGACCCGGAGTGGTAGCTCCTGTTACTGTCCCGGCTATAAGCAAATAGTTCTACACTGCGTCAAAACAAGATGGGTGCATAAAAATACATTTTTATAGTAAGATACACCGCAACAGATTTTAATAGTAAAATCAATATTCCAGCAATAGATTTCAATAGAAAAATAAATTACCAAAGCTCCAATGAAATTTAAATTTAGGCATCACGTGAAACATAAGGAGTTCATATGCCATTAAATAAACAGACCAAACCTTAAATGTAAACACCTGGAGTTTGGAAGACCGAAGAACAAAGCTTCCGAAACGTTGCATAAAAACAATAACGATACATTATTGAATAATGTCTAGAATTGTGCAATGTAGTTATTTAATCATATTTGATATTTTTAATTAATTCTACCATAATAGTATCCTTGATACGGCCGTAGTATATCACTCAATATAAATCCTTTGCTGTAGATTTTTAGAAAAATGTGAAGTACAATCTGAATTTATTTTCACCCATTGAAAATCTATTTTCTCATCGTGAATATCAATCAAGATGTTGCACAACTAGAATTTAGATATGGAAATAGCTATTGCTATGGTTATGAAATCGCATGAAAAGAATCTGTATGTGTTTCTCAAACTTTAAATTTGAAGATTCTAATATTGACATTCAGATTGTTGTTGGTAGATATCGTTCCTATCAAGACTATAGGTACGATTCAGTAAACAGAATTTCTTTGGTATAAGTAAATTTAGACGTAGTAAATACGAAATCAAAATGCAAAGATTTCTAAATTTACCTTGATTACGATAAAGCCAGATACAGTTTTTTCTGAAAATGATTTAAATAAAAAAAAATAATATAATAACAAAAGTTTTAGCAGGGGGAAAAATTATTCGCGCGTTTTATTATTATTATTATTATTATTATTATTATTATTATTATTATTATTATTATTATTATTTGTGTATGCTATGTTTCCTGTGTTGTATCGTCTAGAGCCGGCCCAAAACTATGTTGCTTAGACACTATAGGAGAATTGTCATTTAATTGCTAGCACTTTTCTTAGTATATGGGATGTTCCAAGCAGGGCGATCTTGTGATCAACTTGTACGTTGATGTCACCTGTGACACTGTTAGTAAAATTGTCCATTCGTTTTCTGAAGAGAATCGAAGTTCCGATAACTATTGGTGCAGTCTCAGTCTTCATTCCTCAGATCCTGTTACTCTCGATCTCCGGGTTCTTGTATTTAGATATTTTCCCGATAATTTTTATGGATATGGTTCTCTCAGACGATAATGCTATGTCAATAAGCATACACTTCCAGAATTTCTTGTCTTTTATGATAATATCAGGTCTGTTATCATTATTTTCGCCGCAGTTTGAATTGGCATGTCCCAGAGGATAGTTACATCGCTATTTTGGATAAGTTTGTCGGGTTGGTTTTGATTTTGTGCATCTTGCATATCTTCTAGTGCACATATGTCACTACCTAGTTATATCTTTAGTTATATTCATTTTCTGCTAGTTCCGGACTTCCTGAGATAATATCGTCGAAGTTTCATCTTATTTTTTGCAGATCCTGAATTTCGGTGATAGGATCTGTTTTCAAGGCTTTGGTCCTGAGCTGCAATAATTATGCCTTCTGTCTCAGGTTTCAAATCGGTGCTCCTCGGCCACTGATGTGTTTTCTGTCAATTATTTGCCATGCAATGTCTTGTCCTCCCAGGCCTTTTTAAATTTCATTTGGCCAAGTTGTTTTGCTTTGTTTTACTCGTTGGGCATAGACGTTATTCGCTTCGTTTTTTGTTGGTAGGATTTCAGGTATATTAAGCTGTTTCTTGAAGCGTGCAGCTTCTTTGTTGACGGAGTGGATTTGGTGTTTTACTATATGTAGAGGAGGGTCATTGTTTTTTTTTTTGGTGAGGTAGGCTTCCAATCCGATTGTTGTAGTTTTTGAAGTTGGTTCAAGTTGGATTAGAATTCGGACTCATAGAGCTCTTGGTACGTACAACATATCAGCATTTGATTTCGTGTGATGCATCCTCATTTGGGCAAGCGTTTTCCTGGTCTTGGCGATCAAAATTTATGTCATTCAACTTCCATTTAATAATGTCGAAGCTGTATGTTACTACGGGTATAACTAATGCGTTGATAGCATTCATTTTATTGGCTTCATTTATTTCGCATTTTAGTATCAGGTGCACTATCCTATAATATTCTTTTCGGATCTTTGTCTTCATAATTGAATGTTGTATTCCTTCGCCTTCATTAATTCCTAAATCTTTGTATGTACTATCTTGATCTAATTCCTTAATCTTATCGATATCCATGCCTAAATCTGTAGTTTTCGTTCGTTTTCCGCCTTTCAAGTTGGCTTTGGGAGATTTGTCAATTCCGAAATCCATCCTAATGTCTTTGCTGAATGTTTTGATAATGGTGTGTAGATTTTCTGCTGGTTGTCATCCTTGGCAAACGTTTTAAGATCATCAATACAGACTATTCAGTTTGACATTCTGTAACTTCCATCGTAGCTACTGTTGTTCAGTAGGCAGCTGGGTGGCGCCATTGCAAGAATCGCCTTGGAAAATCCCGATTTTGATGTTGATTGGTTTCGATGTTAATGAACCGTTTGTATGGTTTAGATTTCGTGTAGTCTTTCAGTTTTTCATGCCCTGTTATGTATTTGACCGTTGTGGGGCATACCTTATATTTCTAGCCTATCCATGAGCGTGGAACTCTGTCGAACGTCTTTCTGCAGTTGATCCATTTGTGACGTTAAGTTTCTTTTTCTTTGTTTTCACCTCTTCTAAATATTGTTTTCTTGATAATTATTTGGTCCTTGCGCCTTAACTTACAATTTTATATCACTTCTGTTCAGCTGGGAGAAAACTGTTTTTTTTCAAGGAAGTTGTATATCTTCTTGTTTATGATAGACACATGCCACAGATTCAAGTCAATTTGTATATTATCAATTCAATCAATTGCTTCTTTCTCTTAATGCCATCAATTTCAAGTAAATGTGAACAGCTTTTGATTGTAACGCATGCACAGAACAACAAACTAACACCTCCAAACTTAATTACATGGAAAGTCTTCATTGGCAGATGAGCTTCGCCATTTTCCCCCATTAAACATTTCTCCCCGTCGTTATAAGCAGTTAACTCTGATTTTATTTCACTAGAACTGAACATCTTCTAGAATCCATTATTTTTATCATTGCCATCTCGAGCGGACATCCAACGTGACTTCAAAAAACGAATATGCAAAAGTGGGACCATTCATGAACGGTATACATTCAACTCTTCCACTTTGAGAATTCTACACCCCCTTGGCTGATATATATTGTGAACAATTCATTAGCTACTTGTATGATGGTCAGTCTATTGATTGTCTATGCAATCTTAAATATTATACAATCACTTCAATCAGGAATTAAAATTTCCTTGGGCTCTTGTACACATGTTCTCTCCACTAGTAGATCCTACATACTTTTTAATAATGCCATATTTCAATGTCAGCTTTTATATATTTCCAGATATTATTAAAAATAATTAATTTCTTTCTTGTTTTTCGATGTTCGAAATATTCTCGATATGAGACATTCTCTTTTTGTTTGTTACTGTCTTCCTGAATTGGCAGTGAAAAAGTTCTGCATGAAGGGTTATAAAACAATATACATATATATATATATATATATATATATATATATATATATATATATATATATATATATATATATGTGTGTATATTGTTTTATAATCTCTCTCTCTCTCTATATATATATATAGATAGATAGATTGATAGATATATAGATAGTTAGATAATATATATATATATATATATATGTGTGTATATTGTTTTATAATCTCTCTCTCTATATATATATATAGATAGATAGATAGATAGATAGATAGTTAGATAATATATATATATATATATATATATATATATATATATATATATATATATATATATATATATATATATATATATATATATATATATATATATATATAAATCTGCACCCTGATATTTCATAATCTCAAGTTTGTTGTTACAATTACAACAAACACGACCACCGACATGGTGAAAAATCAAAACAATTTTTTTAAATACATCACCTCATGTCTTGAAGACGAAAAACTTACATGCTCACCTCCTGCGATAACAATCTAATCACAATTAATTATTCACTTAAATTTTACCAGATTTTGAATTGTGACACTGTATCCTCCACGTGTTTTGACTGACCTTTCAACCAAATGATGAACATTCATTTACGTTCTCAAATTTGAAAGCATGGATAAACCAATGACATCCTCTCTTTTGTTTATAAACACGTGCAGCAAAATAAATCCTACATTGCCTTGGTAAAGCCCTCACAGTTCGAAATAGATCGACTAAGAACAGTTTTTATTCATGTCTCTTTTCATTCATTTTGTTCCTTTATAGATAGACTCTATCTAAAAATAATTTACACAGACACACACACACACACGCACACACACAGACACACACATATATACATATATATATACATATATATATATATATATATATGTGTGTGTGTGTGTGTGTGTGTGTGTGTGTGTGTGTGTGTGTGTGTGTGTGTGTGTGTGTGTGTGTGTGTGTAATTCTGTGAAACGTCAATCCTGCACAGCGTAAGTAACTATCATAACACCACTTTAATTTCGTTCTCCCAGACGACTCATATTCATATTCATGTCTCTATTCATTCATTTTATTCCTTTATAGATACACTGGATCTAAAAATAATTTACATATATATATATATATATATATATATATATATATATATATATATATATAGATAGATAGATAGATAGATAGATAGATAAAAGTAATTCTGCGAAACATCAATCCTGCACAGCATATGTAACTATCATAACATCACTTTAATTTCGTTCTTCGAGACTCATTCATTACATTGCTACTTATGTTCAACTGTCACAAATATCTACTTCGCGTTAAAGACAATATTATACAAAGAGGTTTAGAATTTCCCGGTATAAATAGAAATCTGCAATGTAGGTATTTATTTTGCTGTATATTTTAATTTCACGTAATTTTCTGCGACATCCACACATCTACTTTCTTATTAGAGGAATTGCCATTTCTTGATTGTGCTTGCAGGATTATTGAGGAAGTTTGTGTAAAGATGGAATCATGCAGCTGAGAACAGACCATTTGCAACATCCCGTGAGGATACACAGCATATTCCTTTTTCTTAGATGAATAAATGAAACAAACAATTATTATCCAAAAAAGAGGTGAACTTAACACCTTGTTTAGCATAAAGCGGCGAATAACAGCTGCGTGTGTTATACCTTGAAAAACCACAGCAAATAATGAATAAACTTAAAATTCAAAGATAAAGCTACTCATTTCAACTCATCAGCTTATTTGGTATTTATTTCTAGCCAGATTTTCGAATACAAATATATACGTCGATTTGCGTTTTGTCTCTAATGTACGCGATGATAACACTAAACATTCTTTTAAAGTATGTGTCAGATATTTCATTTATTCTATAATTTACGCATAAAAATGAAATTGCGTACTGTGTCGATATTTGGAAAAAAGAAAGAATATTTGTTTAATTTAAGCGCAAAATAAGTTTGCCACATCTGACTAATGATATGTTTCTTCTTCTATATGCTGTATGCCTTCAGGACGTGAGCGATCCTGGTTCTCCGTAATTTAGGCTAATCAAAATTTGTCTTTTTCTCTCGACTAATCCATGTTTTGACAATCATTAAAAGAAGGTTATTAGGTTGTTTAGGCACAGTTTCCTTTATTGCTTTTACCTTCTATACGTTATGTAAGTGTCAAATGTCTAAGCACACTTTCTCCATCATTTCGCCTAAATACTTTAACTGTGCCTTTCTGATGCTATCATACGTGCGCTTTTCGTTTCCATTTCCTCTAAAACCTCGTCGTTGATCAATTGTTTAGTCGATAGTATTCGGGATATCCTTCTGTGGTCTCCATTATTCTCTGTCATATAAGAGGACTGATAGTATATAACATGTCAGTAGTCGTTTTTGTTTTTAATGAAATTATTATATTCCTTAACAGGTGGCAAAGTTTTGAAGAAATCTTTTGCTATCCTAATTTGAAACGGATTTAGGTGACGCATTTATTGTCCTCTGTTAAAATTTTACTAGATATTTAAAATTTTATACTTTCTAAAATTTTTCGTTTTCTTGTAGTCGCTATGTTGGGTTGAACGTTATGATATGATTTACTATTAAATGACAAAATATGAATAGAAATTTTACACACACACACACACACACACACATATATATATATATATATATATATATATATATATAAAATAGTAATTCGCTTAGAATCCTCAACTAATTTTAAAATTATCCTAAATTCCCAAATCAATTACTTGCATATCTTGCTAGATCCAGTTAAGCTCTGTGATAGAGCCGCTAAGGGTCAAAATAGTAGTCGTGGCACTTGGTGCACAAGTTCCGAGGTTATTCGGGGACTCTGGATAAATCTGTATAATTGGATGGTGGTCGGTGAACGGATTTGAGTGAGTTGTGGCGCTATATCGAGTCTAGTTTATGTCTTCTGCATTACCGAAACCCGTGGTACAGTTGGTATGACGGTTGAATTTTATCGAAGCGATCCGCGTTCGATTCTCGGTAGTGGATGCGGACGAAACGGCCGTCCAGTGCTTTCTGCTGAGGATTCTAATCTCGACGAATTGCTATAAAATTAGCCTCACTACCCAAATCAATTACCTATATATATGCGTGTATATATTTATTTATTTATTCAAATATATATATACACACACATGTGTGTGTGTATATATATATATATATATTTATTTATCGTTGAATATGACAGACAAGGTACATGTATTTTTTCTAGCATTTTTTTTCATTTTCACGTTTGGTGCGAGCGCAAAAATTGTAAATTTTCCAGATTGTGCTAACACCCTTGGAAATAGCGAAAGAATTGGTCGAAGACAATGAATAATTTCAGAAAGCGCAATCATAATCTGACTGATAATTGCGTTTAGGATGAACAGTCTGTCGTCTCTGAGTGTTGACTTCAATGTTCACTTTCATATATATATATATATATATATATATATATATATATATATATATATATTGTTACGTTTGGACTAATGTTTAAAATTCCGATATGATACCTGAGTCCGATTCTCACCATAATGTTCTTCAGGTAACATCTGGATAATGTCGGACTGGCACGGTTGCAAAGTCTCTGAAAACCACACCATTAGTTGGCTCAGGGTTTGTAAATAAAATTGGTTAGACGAAATCTTGCGTATCTCTCCATGGTTGGGCTAGCACAATGTCACGAATCATCGTGACCGATAGGTTGAATGTTCTAGATTATTTAAAATTTTTTAACTCTCTCATATTATACGTTCACTCTCAGAAACTGTAACCAGTTCGCTCAGCATAGTTGCAGTATAAACTACACTTTGGGTTTAGAACAAACACAAATGGGCCAGTACATGTGTTCTAAAAAGATCAGGTACGCACCCTAGCTGACATACATACTCGGGCAGGAAAGTCAACCATATATTGCCAAATATATAAAGCACTTTTGAGAGAAAATTTCAGAATATGAACATTGGAAATTAGCTGTATATATACACGCTTATGTGTGTATAACATCTAGTTAACCCTTCTCCTGAGAGAAAATTCCATTTCAGTATGAGCAATTAGTACGTTCGTTGACATTGATGACAAACTCTGTTTTTTACTTCCACTCTGATAAGTTAATCATGCTTGAATTATTTAGTTTAATCTGATTTGTACATCGAGACAAAATATAAAAGTGAAGAAAAATAGCACTATCAATTTGTTCTGACATAAGAGAACGAAAACAGTATTTTGAACATTATTTGACCTTACACATTTAACAGAATCTTTTTGGTGTAGGTGGAAGCTCAGAGGCGTGTCTTATGGCTATGCAAAAGTCACGCTGCGCATGATAAATTTAACTCAAACTTTTCTCTTATTTTGCAAAGGAAACAAAACGTTGACGGTATGTCATTTAATTCGTCGTAAGTACCCTACTTTTGATCGACATTTCCACTATGCAATAGTCGATGTTAATATTATTTCATATTGCTGTCGTATTTGTTCACTTGTTCGTGTTATAAATCCCGCGATTCTTAACAAAATCCAGTGAAAAGTCTGTAATGTTATCGCTTCTCGACATCAGTCACTTTCCTACAGCCTTGACATGGATTCTCTGAGTGTTTTGTTAAAATGAATATTTCATGGCAGTTATTCTAATGACATCTCTTCTTTGGCACTTCGACCGCACGAATTTAAACGTTGTACAAGGTCTCATGGCTGTAATGTTGAAATAGCTAGATGCAACGGTAAGTTATATTCTAATATTTTCTTTCTCGGATTCTCACCTGTAGAACACTCTTCCGGTTTCTTGCAGAAATGTATCCTATGTTCTTCAAAAATGTAAATGCAAGGTTAATCACAATCTGTCTTTTTTACTCTTGTTCATTTATTGTCCTTTCTCCTCGTTGCAATATTCTCACTCAAAGTAACCCCTGTCGTCTTATTGGCATTATCGCCCTACTTGGAGTGGAATGATTAAAAATAAATTGCAGGATATAGTGTATATCATTAACAGAATGATGTCTTAGTAATAACTAATAATAATATAATAATACATCTCTCCTAAGTATAATTATTATTTACTTATATTTAGATTCCGTCAAATTGACATCGACCTGAAGGTGTTTGGTTTGGGGAGCTTTTTTGAACGCTGATCATCATCTTGCGATTATGTGAGGGACTATAACTATTCCTTCGTAGCGTAGCTTTATATCATCCTGCAGTCTGATATATATATATATATATATATATATATATATATATATATATATATATATATATATATATATATATATATATATATATATTTACAAAGCTTCATATTATCCTGTAGTCTGATATATATATATATATATATATATATATATATATATATATATATATATATATATATTCTAACTTTAACTGGATTGACCTGTTTATATGTCGGCACTGCGACTAAAATTATTTTACGTCGGATTCTGCATTTGGTGGCTAGGAAATCACCATCTAGGTCAACACACAGTTGTACCTAAATTTTTCATGTTCTGTTGTGTCACCAAGTGTTAAGCGTAAAATGATATCTCTCAGCTTTGCCGTGTACACAATTTTAGGACATTAGTTTCTTACTGACATCAATTTTAACTTAATTCTCTGATGTTTCCTAACGTAAATCGCGAGCACCAAATTATTTCCTAATGTGAATTCCATACTAAAACTAGGAAATTAGAATAAAACAAAGTTCTTTGTTAGGTAAAAGACAGCTATCGTTTCGGATATTGCAAATTTGTATCATCCTCGTCAAGGTTTTATTTGGACTCATGTCAGAAATAACAAAATCAAAACTGATTTAATTCAGGTTCCAAACGATTACGAATGACCGTACATTTCTATTTAGAGATATTGAGAAATGCGGATTGCAGCAGGGAAGGCTTGCAATCCCTAAAGCCCCTGCAATAATCACTTGGAAAATGAAGTAATCATAGAACACCATAAAATATGAATAATAATAATAAAGACAACAATATGAAAAGAAGAAGATAGCAATAGCAAAAAGTAAAACGGGAAAACCTCGAAGCTGAAAATATATGTAATAGAAATCATTGAATCGTGTGGAAAATAAAACCGCAAAGAAGGTAAGAAAGCGATAGTGAATTTAATATTGATGGCAACAGGAAACGAAAAAGAAACATCATTGTCAATTTTGTTCAATGCTTTTTTTTTATTTATATCTACACTTATTACAGGAATGTTACAAAAAGATATAGTTAAAAAAGCGTCGATAAGATAATAAATAAAACTATTTTTTTTTATTAAATCAAATCAAAAGAAAACGTGATTATTAATTAAATGATGAAACATTTGAAGATCAAACTATTATGTTTCACTACATTCTAATATTTGATTTTTATTATAAGTGTTAACAGTCAAAACAATCTGTGTGAATTATAATTCTGAGTACATGTTTTTTTACTTCAGTTTTGATTCGCTTTCTGGTGCTTATCAACCGTTTGCACGTTATTTAAAGTCTGACAATATTTTTAGATGAGAAGAAATTTTTTTTTTTTAAGATAAAAATGGGTTTTGCTGATACAGGTAACACTAGTTAACAGATGGAAGGAGAGGCGGATTCATATCTTTGCCAAGAGTATTTGCGCATAAGTGAATATATCGAACCCAACGGGAATTGGAATTCGGCTCTCCGATGAACAATTCCGAGCAATTACAATTACACCACCTGCACATCCAAGGTTACAGAACCTGGTATCCCCAAGAGATCACCTATAAAGGTACAGACCAGGAACGACGTTGTTTAACTTTGGTGATCTTTCTGGAACCGGTATTTCAACTTGATATAACCATATGCCTTTTCTTTTCAAATAACGCTTTTTATCGCTAGACAATATTTTCAAGAAATTTGGAAACATGTAGGTGTTCCTTTTCGACTGAAACCAATTTGTTAGTTGTATTCATTTTTTGAATAAATATCGCTTTTCTTAAATAGTCTTTTTTTATATGATTCAAAGACTAATCTGCTTGCCTAGCTGAAGAGGATAGGTATATATGTAGATATGCCCTATTATAATTAATTATTATATATTGATTATGCAATTTATTATTAATTCAAAGAGGACTGAAAAATCAAGTTTAAAGCCATATCTTTTCAGAACGTAGGCTATCATGATTCTATATTACTTTCTTTTTATTATCTCTAATTTTTTATAACCTCTTGGAGATTATACTTCCAATGGTTCTCATTAGTTTCTCCACGGCTTTGAATTCAGTTCTCCTTCTATTTGATTCAGTCACTACCTAAGCTGAGAGATTTCAGTCTACCCTGTTATTATTTGCATAACTGACAGGCGGACAGATAATAATTCATAAGGACATTTATGCTTAAATCAACGCAATTGACGAGGTCCGAATTCGAACTCGATTCATTGATTTCACTCTCTACGCCGGTACTCGTTACAATAGTGACAGACCATATGTTTAATTTGAAATAATTTTGGAGTTTAAAATTTCTTAAAGTTTCCAGAAGGGTTTTGGTGAATAAATATGTGAAAGTTTAAATAACTAGCCAATTAAGTTCGTGTAGTTTAATAATATTACATTGTTTCAGCCGTTCTCCTCGGGTAAATCGAAACATCTGTTGTCTGGGATTATATGTAGAAGATTGACAGAGAATGTTGTTGCTGAGAAAATAACTTGACACGGGCAGAATATATTATGTATAGGCATCAAACGGAAAGGAGTAGCCAAATATTTTTTATGAATTCCCCTAGCTACTTTTTCGTGTCTTCGGAAAGGATAGTGTATCTAGTGCTACTGAAATAGAGTTGTCTATTTTATATATTAATGAACAATTGGCACCAACATTTAAGAAATTGTTTCACAAATTTGGAAATAATTTATGCTTTTATATTAAACAAGCAGCATGGCCCGGCGTTGCCCGTGCTTGATTCAAAAATCGTACGACACATACGGCAATCGCTATCACTTGACTTAAAATATTTTTTTCCCATCCTTACCTTTAAAGTAGTGCCCTTTGCCGTGCTGATGTTGCTACATGCCTTACTTCTTGTCTATCTCACACTGCGAAATTTTTATAAGCTCTATACTAAACATTAAATCTGTTACGAAAAAAGAACTAAACAAAATGAACACAAAACGACCAGCTTTAAAAAAGGACTCGTAACACGAAAAACCGAATGAAAAAAGTATGTTAACAACAAATACTTTTTCACACCCAACCCTGTTCTGCGGAATCAGAATCAACGTTGAGTTTAAGCAAGCGAATGAGCCAATTGGATTAAAGTGCCATGCAGATTTAAATTTTTCCCACTTGTGACGAATGCAGCTATCGATTACTTTTTGCATGCTATCATGCTAATTAACCTTCGTATCAGTCAGCTGTTGGCTCTCACGCTGGCCAGTAGAATCTTCCTGCTTATTCGTGGCAGCCAGCTATAGGCTCTCATTCTGGCCAGTAGAAAATGACCGCAAACTATACGAAAACTGCCGTAGAAGCATGAAAAAATCAATTTTTTCCACTATCGATGGGAGTTGGGAGCCTGTTCATGTAAATGTTGGTGCAAATCCGTCGAAAATTGCGGCTGTGCATTCGTCACACACACACACAGACACACACACACACACACAACACACACACACATCCTGCCTTTTATAGATAGAGATTGTTGGAATTAACTTTTTCTTCTTCAACCAAAGGAAACTTACTTTTTTGTGCCGTTCTAGGAAACAATAATTTAATAGTCATTATGTTGAGAAGAAAAAGTTTTTTTCAATGTACTTCGGTACAGGCAACATTGTCTCCAGCAAATATTTGAGGTTTCACAACCAATTTATTATATTATGACTCAAAATGCCTGATGAAGCGGCAAGGGTGATCCCCATGGATTTAATTTGAATTGTTCCGTGGAGGAAATATTTATATGGCTGTCCTCACTTTATAAAGGACTTAAAGGAGCAACTCATACCATATGTCTGTAATATTCTATCAGTTACAATTTTTGATCAATTTACATCATTTATATTAGCAAAAAAATCGATATCCCTTGGGTTTTCATGTGACAAAACGCCGCCTAATTAATTAATCAAATTTGCAACACGGAAAATCTTAGGAAGCACTGCTGTAGATTATTAAGGATCATATGTAACATTTCACGTGTTATTAGTTTTCAACAGGAAAAATTATATATATATATATATATATATATATATATATATATATATATATATATATATATATAATTATTACTGTTGAAAACTAATAACACGTGAAATGTTACATATGAACCTTTATTGTTAAATATGATCCTTTATATATATATATATATATATATATATATATATATATATATATATATATATATATATATATATATATATGCATGTTTCATTAAAACGACAGACAAGATTATATGGTTATGCTTGTTACTTAATTTTTCTTTTCTTCTCGTAATAAACTCATCGACTTGTAAAAAAAGATTAAAAATAATGGAAACCATTACAATAAAAAAGGACAACTCTTAACAATAAAAACTACGAACAAGGTCTCAATGTGCTAACCGTGTTCGAAAAATAAGACATCTCTATAACACATTAAAAACGTACATATAATGCGCACACTCAATGAAACTGAAGAAATAAAATCATCCTTGATAATGGCAACAATATAGCACTGTGTTTGCAAAAAGAAAGCTCTTGTGCGAACACAAGAAAAATTAAATAAAAAGCTTAACCTTAGTACCTTCTCTGTTGTTTTTAAGAAAACATGCATAATATATATATATATATATATATATATATATATATATATATATATATATGTGTGTGTGTGTGTGTGTGTGTGTGTGTGTGTGTGTGTGTGTGTCGTCATTCACAGACAGACTCAGTGTCTAGACATCTGATCGCTTCAGGCCGGGACCGAAATACGATCGATTATTTAAGAATGTACTTGGTCCCATCTTTGCGACGAGAATGAGATCCAAGATGTTGTGACCAAGTAAAAGTTTAAAGAAATAACAAAAGTGTCACAGATATATCATATATTAAGAGTAAGTACAACATTAGAGTATTATACGACTAGTGAGTGTGTAACGGTTCACCCAGCGTTCAATCTATTCCACTGTTAATATTTAACAGCTCCTCCACGAATCATGTATGTGGCCCAAGGCCGAGTATACCCGTGGATTTTCCGAGCCCGTAGACTTGGCCAAAAATATTCCCTTAGAACCCGTATAAACAGGTTCAGGGACTGTCTACCTCCCCGGACGAAAAATTGCCCTGCGGGAAAGCCTCCTCGACTTTCTCCCCGGTCGAGGCAGAGAGTTCGACAGAAATGAACAGTCTGGTCGACTGTTAATATTTGACAGCTACCCCACGAGGGATGTATGTGGATTAAGGCCAAGTTTACCGTGGGTTTTCCGAGCCCGTAGGCTAAGCCAAAATATTCCTTTAGAACCCGCCTAAACGGGTTCAGGGCCTGCCTACCTCCCCAGGCGAAAGCCTCGTCCGGGTTCCTCTCCGCTGAGGCGGAGAGGTCGACAGAAATGAACAGTCTGGTCGACTGTTAATATTTAACAGCCCGTCCACAAGGGTGTATGTGGCACAAGGCCGGTTTATAGTGGGTACTCCGAGCTCGTAGGCTCGGCCAAAAATATGCCCTTTAGAACCCGTATAAACGGGTTCAGGGACTGTCTACCTCCCCGGACAAAACTTTGCCCTGCGGCAAAGCTTCGTCCGAGTTCCTCTCTGCCGATGCAGGGAGTTTGCCAGTTGAACAGTCTGTACGACTGTTTCCCCTAGGCCTTCTCTCCTACTAGTCTTAGAGTATGCGGAAGAGTCCAATATAGACGCTTTAGAGGGGGGACACCACGACCCTATTCCTGGTCCGTCGATGTGGCTGTGGTACGTCGGACCCTATACCACTAAGTGTTTGAATGCTGATACTCCTCTGCTGATATCGGATCAACTTAAGAACAATTTAAGATCCTTAATCGCCTGTTTGATTGGCTAACGTTGAATACTTAATTTTGATTCGCTGTTTTTTTATTATTTTTATTTTACTGAAAATATCTCCGCGCGTTGTTTACGCCACGGTGTCTAAAGTTTTAAATTAATTAATACTTTCATCTTTCCTACATCCGTCTGTGTGCAGGAAAATTATATTTTATATTTTTGCAGATGCGACATATTGTTTTCTTAGTATTATTTTGCAGCAGTTTTGCTGTTTAACTTAAAATAACTCTGTGTATTAAAGACAAACATCTTGGAAAAGGTTTTTCCATTCATGAGCGTCTATCATTTTGTTCATTTAATTTTACATCATCGTTGATCATTTTGCAATAATTCTCTGGTGTATTTTATTTTACTGATCACTCTTTATAGGGTGAAATTCTTGTTTACTTTTGTGCCAACCCAATACTAGAAATGGTACCATGAATAAATGTTGCGTACAAAAGTTAATATAGTTTCCTTGTTTTTATTTCTCTTGTTATTTTAAACAGAAATTGGCGCTTTATAAAAAGAAAAAAAAACAGATCAAAAACTATAAAACTTGTGTGCTGATTGCTATAGTTAGCTTTTATTCTTTTAGATTATAAATTAGGCTTTTAGCATAAATGTCATCGTGAAAGAAAGAAATAATTCAGCATTATGTAAGTTCGTATTCATAAAGTGATATTTTATATTCCTATTGACATCATCTTTTTAAATTTCGCCATTAGAAATTTGAATTATTTAGCAGAACATCCAAATACATATTGTTTACAAAAGTCCTATGACGTACATTGACCAAGTGTCAAATATGGATAAGTGTCGTTGACAATGAATCTTCTGCTAATTAAAGTCGGCTCTAACTGCCCAGAGCGGTTACAGTGACATGATAAAATGGAATTGCCTAAGACAACTGACCAATAGATTCACACACACAGACAGGCAAAATGAAATCATATTTGATTTTCTCGACTACCAGCATTTCCGATACAAGACACGGGACTATTACCGAAGAGAAGAAACAACATCACAAAAAGATTATGCAAGGTGCTAGAGATTCTTCATTATCCGTTGTGAAAGTACACAGGAGATAAGGGGAACAGGCAGATTTTGCCGAATCTGCATCCTATGCGTAACCCATAATAATTGAGCTTTCTGGAGCACGTAATAAGGAAGGAGGGCTTTGAAAAGTGATACTCACGGGAAATATTGAGGAAAAGAATGACAGAGGAAAGCAGCGTGTGAAATAGTTGATGAGCTTGAGAATAAGTATTTGGTGGAATAACAAAAAAAAAACGCATTAAAAACTAAAAGGAAAAAGAAGATGTGGAGGGTTATGATCACCTACTTCCAGAAGAGACAACGCGCATAAAAGAAAAAGTAGTCCTCCCTTTCGTGGAACTAAGACGCGTTTACATTAAACCTAATCATTTTAACGGAAATATTGAAATTCTTGTACTATTTCTCTAAAGAGCAACGTCTTATTTATCATGACGAATTAAAAAAGAACAAAAACAAAAATAGAATCATCACTCTCGCTAATCTTGTGTTATTGCAATTTCGATTATTTTCCATTTCTTGGCAGAATGATATGATAACTGATATTTTGTGTGAAGAGAGAAATTGAGCCTCCTTATCTTTCTTTTCTGTTGTTTTATTTTTGTCAACTTTCATTCAGATTAGAGGCTTCTCCCGAAAAGTTGAGTTATGAATTTTATTTCACTTTTTGCATTTTGCCTCTGATTACAAACCACCGGTTACAAGAAAATATGTTTTATAGATTCGCAATGCAAAGCAGGCATACATAACTACGAAACCCCGTCTGCTTTCTCTCTCTCTTTTACACTTTAAAATATTAGTTTGATCATAAAGTACAGTCTCATTTCGCTGTTATTATTATTTATCGATAAAGCAAGTCTGAACCTACGTTGAATGGAATGGAACTAACCTATAATTACTATTGTTAGATTACCATTTCGTCTTTCGTACGGTGCGTCGTTTATAGGACATTTCAGACATTAAGCCAGCGTTTTTCAACATTTTTACTCTTATGGAACACTTCAAATAGATTTCATATGTCAGGGAACTCCTGCCTAAAAGCTATTGTATATCAATATAAATGTTTATCTTTTTTATATTTTCCCAAAGTTCACGTGGTAGACATAATATAGTGGCCACATGCATGCGTCCGGTACTCAAATGAGTCACTCATTTACACAAGATTCTGAAAGGTACAGGTCCTGTCTATTAACCAGTGAAGTCGGCTTCACACAGACGTATATATATATATATATATATATATATATATATATATATATATATATATATATATATATATATATATATATATATATATAGTCAAACCTAATGAGCCAGACACACCTACCAAGGTTTCACTTAGGCAGATCGTCAGAGCCGACCCTGACGATCTGCCTAAGTGAAACCTTGGTAGGTGTGTCTGGCTCATTAGGTTTGACTAGGTTTGCTCTACGCTTGTATTGAGCTCTTTAGTTAGTTGTTTATTCGTATCGGGGTTTTTTCTTTGGGCCTTGAACCTGTATCTGTGCGATTATTTTCGACAGACTTTCATGTTCCTGGCTCTTTCTTTTTTTAAAACCTTTTTTTCCTTCGTGATTGATTTGGCTGTTGTTAAATCAAGAGTTCGAAGGTTTTTCGACACGAGTATAGTTACCTATATATATATATATATATATATATATATATATATATATTTATCTATATACATACATATATATATATATATATATATATATATATATATATATATATTTCTATGGTGAAATAAATTATTACATGGAGCCTTAAAGTGGTCTGTTTTTCTTTTTTTTCTTTAAATGATTAGCTCGGAATTTACATTAAGCTTTCAGGATTTCATCCTCCTTGGTCTACCTATACGGATTACCAAATTCTTCTTAACTTAACTATATATATATATATATATATATGTATATATATATATATATGTTGTGGTGGGATCCACCTAATCTGCATAGGTGACTACCAACTATATAAACAATGGTTGATACCGGAAGACGGGGGGAAAGGAATCACGAGCTCCAACGGCCGTCTTGTTATTCCTTTTCTCTTTGTTGTAGACCGCAGACCGACTGCACGTTTGCCGGAATTCTGTTTGACTGCTGACAGACTGCTCGTTTGCCTGAATTCTGTGTTGCATTGTATTTAGCTAAGTTTGTTTTTTATTATTTCCATTTGACTGTTTCAGGAAAAAAAGAAAAAAAAGAAAAAAAAAAGAAAAAAAAAAAAAGTCCTTTTGATTTTTGCTTCTCTCCATTTTTTTTACCCCCCCCTCTTTTAATTTCTGTTATTTTTCCTTTTATTTCAGTTTTCCAATTTTCCCCCTTTAATTTTTGTTTTCCTTTTAATTTTTTTTTTACCCCCGGTAATTCTTTGTTTTTTTATTTTTTACCCCTTTTTAATTTGCAGGCCTTTTCTTTTTATTCTAGTTTCTCGTTTTAATTTCCTTCCAACCTTTAATTTTTGTTTTTCATTTCCACGCTTTTTCTTTTTAGCCTCCGTTAAAATTTTCATTTTCCTTTAATTTCTGATTTTCGCGTTTATTAATTTTAATTTCTGTTTTCTTTCCTAACCTTACGTTTTTCCGTGTTTTTCGTTTTATAATTTGTTTGTACTAATTTCGTTTTGTAATCCTTGTATTGTATAATTTATTTGTTTATTTTTCCTTTGTTTATCGGTTCGACTCGCTTTTCTGTGGGTCGGCCATTTTGAATTTTTGTTTCTAGCTTTGGTTGTCGTCGAAAGTTACGTATTTTCTTTTGTTTATTCTTTTCGACTAGTGTCGGCCATTTTGTTTTTTTGTTAATAGCTCCGGCTATTTGCCGAAGTTTATTATTGTCTTTGTTTACCTTGTTTTGAACCGTTTTCTTTGTATTATTTAATTTTCCTCCTTGTGTTTTTTATTTTCGCCTTTAGTTGATATTTGTTTAAGTTTTTTACGTGTTATTTTTGTTGAGTTTGTAATTGTTTAATTTAGCTGTTTATTTGTTAGTCTCACTTCTTAAAGTCGGCCATCTTTTTTTAACTAGCTTCGGCTAGAGGTTAATCTTATCAGTTTTTTATCTATCTTTTCTTTGAACTTTTTTTTGTCTAATTCCCCCCCCCTTTTTATTTTTTTGCGCCTTTTGGCGTTATTCGTTCTTTTTTGTTTCGCCTTTAGGCGAAATTTAGTAAATATCCCTCCCCCTATTCCTCCACTCCCGACCCTCCCCCTTACTTCAGCATGGAGAAGAAGGAAAAAAAAGCCCCTTCTTTTCTGATCACAAAGAAAAAGACTTCGACCCTGGCTACCATCAAAAAATCGGTTAGGAAGCATCTTTTTAACCCGAAAAAAGACCCCCCAGACAAAGATAATCCAAATGAATATCCTGCCCTGCCAAGAACCCCTACTAATGAGGAGATTGTGGACGTCCTGAAGAAGGCGGCCAAAGCCAGGATAGCTAATGAAATCCTGGAAAAGGAAAAAAACAATGAAAAGCCGAAAGTTAGTACCGAGGTCGGGGATTCGCCCTCTTGTTGGAAGTCCCCTCCGAATTGTATTATCGACATCGCGGAGTTCCTGGAGCGTGCCAAGAGTTACGCTCACCTCGTGGTGAAAGACGGGCTCTTGGAGGATCCAGTGGAACTGAAGAGAGTCGAGAAAAGAATAGTGTCTGTTTTTGTCGTCGACAAGCGTTCGCGCAAAATTTGTCGTTCGACTAAAGACACAGTGTTTAAAGCACTGGAGTCCCTGGGGTTCAAACCCCTAAGAATTGTCAAAGGCAAGGGTTTCTTCATGTGGGACGTGCTGCTGCCCACTGCAGAAGACTGCGTGAGAGCCACCCGGAGAGAATTAATCACCAAAGATCTCATCCTCCGAACAGAGTACGAGGGTCGGCGAAGGACCAGGGTGGCAGTGTACGAGGTCCCTCCTCAGGTTATCGGGGAACACCTCGCGGCATTCCTGGCCCAATACGGGGAAATATTGGCCGCTTCCTGCGATAGCCTGACCGGGGGATGGAGCTTTGATATGATGCTCGATCGTAAGGCCTTCAGCTCCGTCCCCAACTGGATTGACGTCGGTGACCTGAAGCTGCCGGTCATCGTGACCGGTCGTAAACCAGCCTGCTGGAAGTGTGGAGTGACTGGTCATCTCTCCTCTTCCTGCCCAGAGAAGAAGGCCTCTGGAACTCAGGTCACAAAAGACCAAACTCCCCCTCTGACTGAGTCTGCAAAATCCGCCGCGCCTGTAATGGGCATGCCAGCTGCCGGGACCGGAGAGGTTGTTCCCCCGGTTGGGTCACCATCCAAGCCCCCATCCCCCGAAGAGCCCTCTTCCGCCGCTCCTGTGGCTAAGAAGGGGGAAGAAGGGGAATGGCAGGTAGTTGGCAGGGTCAGAGGGAAGCGTCAGCCAGCGGGTCCTCAGTCCCCTGAAGCCTCGGGGACTAAAGACACACACAGTCCCACTCCCTCTATCAACAGCAAGGGCGACGCCCCGACCTCCACTCTTTCAATTGAAGAGCAGAGGCTAAAATACGAGCCGAGCCACGAAAAAGCGGAGAAACTAAAAAAACTCAAAAAACATCTGGACGACCAAAAAAAACCCACAAAATCTCCTCCAAAAAAAAACATCCCCTTACAGTCACCTAAATTAATTTCCCCCATCAAATCTCCCCCGAAGAAGAAGGCCACCCTTTGTGTATCCTCCATCCCCATGCCTCCCACTTCAACCCCTCTCTCCAGAGTGAAGCCTTCTCCTGCTATGCCGTCCACCTCCCATGCCCAATCCCAAATCCCGCTCAGTAGAGATCCCAGTCCCTTTAGACAACCCTGCACTCCTTGCCACACTCCCAGTCCTTCTCCCACTAAAACCTCTCAGATGTTACCACCGGTCACCAAAAGGCCCCGAAGCCCCACTCAAGATCCCGGCGAAAAGAAAAAAAAACCAAAGGGCATTTTCAATCATGGATTGGACATTTGTAAGATCTCCCCTAGGCAGGCGGAAAAAGCTAGGGATTATGGGAACCGTATCCCTAATCTAAAGTTCCTCCTGTCCATCAAACAGTTCAGCGACAAAGACATCGACAACCCGTTGAACTTCCCAGATGCCCAGCGGGTTTTAACCGTGGTGGGAGTGGACACGGGAGCAAAACAGATTTGGGCCATGTTGGACGAGGCCATATCCTCGTTCAACATGAGCCCGCCCATTGCTATCATCCAGAGCGACAAGCTCCGGAAAATGAACTCATTTTGCGCAGGGAGGGTCCCAATTTTTGTTCACCCCTCCCTCTATAGGGCTCTTAAACTTACTTTCCCGTGGGATATCGGCGGGATCTCCCAGGACGGTAACATCAACACTGAGATGGGCCATGGGTCTATGGGAGATGCTGTCGGTATCCTCACCCCGGCCATGTTCAAAGCAGGTAAGCAACCCTAATCAGTTTTCACTATGGCTCTCTGGTTGGCTACGTTAAATGTCCGGGGCCTGAGGTCGGAGTCTCGCAGGGCGAGGCTCTCTCGCGACCTTCAGCGCCTCGGGGTTAATATCTGTTGTGTGCAAGAGACCCGGTTTTCTTCTCATGATCGTGAGGATGTGCTGTCTAAGGGGTTCGCCCTTTATTCAGCATGTTTTGATGGTCGTTCGAGGGGTGTCTCTTGGCTAGTGAGCAGGTCTTTAGACGCTGCATGTACTCTTGTTTTCGCAGATCCGGCGGGCAGGCTTTGTGTGCTGGACGTTACCATAAAAGGTAAGGCTTTACGTCTCATCGGCGTTTATGCGCCTAATACCCATGCTGAGCGACCTGGTCTGTTTCGGCAGATCGAGCCGTTTTTGACGACATCTCGTCGGGTAGTTTTAGCGGGCGATTGGAATGCCGTCCTTGAGCCCGATATAGATCGTATAGGGAAAAAACGGGGTACTAACAATCCTGATGTGAAACCATTTCGGGACTTTATCGGCGGGTTTGATCTCGTCGATAAGTACCGGAATGAGCATCCTCGGGAGGTAGCATGGACTTGGACTAATAGTGGCAACTCGGCTCCTGGGACGCTTGCGAGCTACCTCGACCGGGTCTTAGTTAAGAGAGTCGATGTAGGGCTCTTAGGGTGTCCAAGTTTCCATTACATAGTTTATTCGGATCATAGGCTTGTCCGGGTCCGGGTAAACTTAGATAAGCCTAAGGTTAGGTTGGCTGGTTACTGGAAATTCAACTGTTCACTGTTTGGTGAGCAGGGATTTCGGGACCAGCTGGTACTAATGATACAACGGGAATTGTCGGGAGCGGTTTTCGGGAACGCCTGGTGGGGTAAACTTAAATCCAAAATTAGAACGTTTGCTGCCGATTTTAGTCGTCGACTCAATCGAGATAGATTAGCGGCGCAAACTGCTTTAGAAGAAAAAGTTGATCGGGCCGTGAAATCCCGTGTTAGTGGGGATGTAGCCTTAGCTAAGGCAGAGTTGGCCTCCTTGCTTATCAAGAAGGATCAAGCTCTGGTAGTTAGGGCTAGGTTAAAAAGAATGTCCTCTGAGGCGACGAATATGGCCGCTGAATTGCGTGCAGAGGAGAGTAGGAGTGCGTCTCGACGACATATCGCGTGCGTCACATTACCGGATAATCGGACCGTGACTACAAACGCGGGCATATGTGAGGTCTTTCGTGATTACTTTCAGGATCTTTTCACCAGGGAGCCCGGTCTGAGCTCTGCTCAGTTCGACTCCTATTTAGCCGACTTTCCCTGCCTCGAGGCAGCTGAAGCGGCTGGGTGCGAGGGTCCCATAACAGAGTCCGAGATCTGGGATGCGCTGAAGCAGGTTGGCCTGGATAAGTCTCCGGGACTCGATGGTCTTCCCTACGAAGTGTACTTGAGGCTGTCGCCCGTTTTTGTTCCTTTGCTGGAGCTGATTTTCAACCACTGGATGAAGCAGGGGTCTATACCCCAACGCTTCACCAGGGGTGTGATCAAGTTGCTGCGTAAGGACAAGAACGGTGGGGATGGGTTAGGGAACTTTCGCCCTTTAACAATGTTAAACACGGAGTTAAAGATTTTGGCGAAGATCTTAGCCAACCGTTTGCAGCTTGTCCTGTCTAGTCTGATTGGTCCCGAGCAGACTTGTGCTGTGAAGGGCAGGACTATTCAGGATAACCTGCATATGGTACGCTTGATCTTAGAACAAGTCGACGGTGAAGCCGCGCTGATCAATTTAGATCAGTCCAAGGCCTTCGATAGGGTTGACCATCGTTTTCTGGAGGCTGTCCTTTCGGCGGCCGGTTTCGGAGCCGACTTTCGCTCCTGGATCCGACTCTTGTATGCGACCCCCGGTGCGCTGGTGGAAGTGAATGGAGTAAGATCGAAGCCTTTCGTATTGTCTCGCTCTATTCGTCAGGGTTGTCCGCTCTCGCCTTTGCTGTACGTTCTTGCGTTGGAACCGTTCCTTCGCAAGTTAAAGGCGAATCCGGTCCTGCGTGGAATATCTCTGCCTGGGGCCACCACCTCAGCAAGGTATTCTGCCTATGCTGACGACGTTTCGGTTCTTGTGTCGAGCAGAGCCGAGATTGACGAAGTCAGCAAAGTGGTCAGTGGTTATGAGATGGTGACAGGGGCCAAGATCAATCGCGATAAGTCTGTGGGCTTGCGATTGGGTGCGTGGAAGGGAGTTTCTCTTCCCGGACCTTTCCTCTGGACGGATGGGCCGATCAAGATACTCGGCGTCTGGTTCGGCCCGGATCTCCAGTTGGAAATGAATTGGTCGGAGGTACGAGGGAAGGCCGAGATCGCGGTTGGTCTGTGGTCTCGGAGGAGGCTTTCCCTGAAGGGAAGGGCGGAAGTATGTGTTTCTCACATATATCCTATTCTCGTGTACCGACTCTCTGTACTTCCACTTCCGTTTACCGCACTAAGTTTATTAGTAAGGCTCTTGTTCTCTTTCTTGTGGAGAGGCAAGGCCGCTATGGTATCTCGCAAGATCTGTTGCCTTCATACCGCTGAGGGCGGCCTGGGAATGCCAAGCATTGAGATTCGTCAACATATGCTTCGCATTGCATTCCTGGACCGATTGTGTCGCGAACCGGACGAGGTGGGAGCCTTCTGGAAGGAAGATGCCCGGAAAAATTTCCCGTCCCTGAGAAGTGTGCACTCGTGCGAGGGGGAGGCCCGCCGTAGACCCCGAGCCGAAAGCTCCTTCTATCACGAATGTCGTCGCGCTCTGAAATGCCTCTTACGGGCGTCGGAAGGCCTCTCCAACGTCCAGGCGTTGTCTCGTAGGGCATTGTATCAAGTGTTAGTTCGGGGGTCCGTTCAAGATGCTCTGATTAGCGAGCTCGGTCTTACGAAGCAGCAGGCTCGCTCAATATGGCCTTGGGCGACAGGGTTGAAATGCCTCACTAACGACGAGGCATCACTCACCTGGCAGGTGATTCGTGGAGCCCTCTGGGTCGGCAAAAGACTTTGTGCAGCGGGCTTGGAGAATTCTCCAAACTGCCGCCGCTGTGTTGGGGAAGTCGAGACCATTGGTCACGCCTTCTTTCAGTGCAGAGTGGTAGTGCCGTTGTGCAAGTTTGTTGAAGGTCTCATGGTTCGCGTCTTGCGGAGAAAGACCTTTGTCCTGGATGTCGTTTCTGTTTGCAGCAATGTGGTACCGCAGATGTCGAGGGCTGAGAATTATGTGTTCTGTTGCTTACTAGGCGTTATGAGAGTCGTGATTTGGACGACGCGTCAGAAGGAATTCTATGGTGGCGAGAAGTTTGCTTCTTCCGAACTGATCTTGTTCTTTAGGCATCTGCTTAAAGTCAAGATTAGGACGGAAAGGCGGCGACTCACATCATCTGAATTTGGCGAAAGGTGGGTGACTCTTGCGCGTTTGTGCCGTGTGAAAGGGGCTGACCTTGAGTGGCATTTTGATGCCGGTTAGGCATAGGATATTGTTTTCCTGGGTTGAACTTGGGCAACCCATCCATGCTTAGGCTAGATTAGGGTATTTGGTGTTTTATTTTTTAGGATTATGTAAACTTAGCTAAGGTATGTTTGCTCATTGGCCCCTTTTTTTTCTGTCCCCTTTTCTTTTCCTTTAGTTTAACTCCCCATCCCTCCCCTCTTTAGGTGCTCAGTGATTTCAGTTCTCTGGATGATGCGGGACGCCTTTCGTTTTCGTGTGTGTGATCCTTTTCGTATGTTTGTGTGTGAATCAGTGCGTGTTTGTGCGAGTGGTTGGGATGGATAAATGTGTATTTTATATTGTCAAAGTCCCGTGTCGATTTCGCCCAGTTAATTGATTTTACTGGCACATTTAGGATTTGTCGGGGGGTTTTTAATTACTAACATGATTTTGTTTAGTTTTCTTGTACATATTTGTATGCATATTGTATATAGTCATTGGGGATTATTTTATTTAATTTTTATGCCCGCCCCCCAACAGACTTTATTGTATATATGGGGTTATTTAGGATTTTCATAGAGACAATGAGGTATTTTGGTGGTTGTAGAACGAATGGTATGTATGAATGTGGTGTTTTGGTGAAAGGAATATTGTTTTGTATGCTTGGGTCAGTGCGTGCGACTAGCTAAGTTTAATTTTAAGACAAGCGATGACCTTCCTTTCCCAATCCCCATTTTTGGCTTTGTGCCACATTTACCGTGTTTTGTATACGGTAATAAATATTATCACGCGATCCAACGGCCGTCTTGTTATTCCTTTTCTCTTTTTTGTAGACCACAGACCGACTGCACGTTTGCCCGAATTCTGTTTGACTGCTGACAGACTGCTCGTTTGCCCGAATTCTGTGTTGCATTATATTTGGCTAAGTTTGTTTTTTATTATTTCCATTTGACTGTTTCAGGAAAAAAAAGAAAAAAAAGAAAAAAAAAAAAAAAAGAAAAAAAAAGTCCTTTTGATTTTTGCTTCTCTCCATTTTTTTTTTTACCCCCCTCTTTTAATTTCTGTTATTTTTTCTTTTTATTTCAGTTTTCCAATTTTCCCCCTTTAATTTTTGTTTTTTTTTACCCCCGGTAATTCTTTGTTTTTTATTTTTTACCCCTTTTTAATTTGCAGGCCTTGTTCTTTTTATTCTAGTTTCCCGTTTTAATTTCCTTCCAACCTTTAATTTTTGTTTTTCGTTTCCACGCTTTTTCTTTTTAGCCTCCGTTAAAATTTTCATTTTCCTTTAATTTCTGATTTTCGCGTTTATTAATTTTAATTTCTGTTTTTTTTTCCTAACCTAACGTTTTTCCGTGTTTTTCGTTTTATAATTTGTTTGTATTAATTTCGTTTTGAAATCCTTGTATTGTATAATTTATTTGTTTATTTTTCCTTTGTTTATCGGTTCGACTCGCTTTTCTGTGGGTCGGCCATTTTGAATTTTTGTTTCTAGCTTTGGTTGTCGTCGAAAGTTACGTATTTTCTTTTGTTTATTCTTTTCGACTAGTGTCGGCCATTTTGTTTTTTTGTTAATAGCTCCGGCTATTTGCCGAAGTTTATTATTGTCTTTGTTTACCTTGTTTTGAACCGTTTTCTTTGTATTATTTAATTTTCCTCTTTGTGTTTTTTATTTTCGCCTTTAGGTGATATTTGTTTAAGTTTTTTACGTGTTATTTTTGTTTGTAATTGTTTAATTTAGCTGTTTATTTTTACTGGTTAGTCTCGCTTCTTAAAGTCGGCCATCTTTTATTTTATTTTTAACTAGCTTCGGCTAGAGTTTAAATCTTATTAGTTTTTCTTATCTATCTTTTCTTTGAACTTTTTTGTCTAAATTCCCCCCCCCCCTTTTTTATTTTTTTTGCGCCTTTTGGCGTTATTCGTTCCTTTTTGTTTCGCCTTTAGGCGAAATTTAGTAAATATCCCTCCCCCTATTCCTCCACTCCCGACCCTCCCCCTTACTTCATCATGGAGAAGAAGGAAAAAAAAGCCCCTTCTTTTCTGATCACAAAGAAAAAGACATCGACCCTGGCTACCATAAAAAAATCGGTTAGGAAGCATCTTTTTAACCCGAAAAAAGACCCCCCAGACAAAGATAATCCCAATGAATATCCTGCCCTGCCACGAACCCCTACTAATGAGGAGATTGTGGACGTCCTTAAGCAGGCGGCCAAAGCCAGGATAGCTAAGGAAATCCTGGAAAAGGAAAAAAACAATGAAAAGCCTAAAGTTAGTACCGAGGTCGGGGATTCGCCCTCTTGTTGGAAGTCCCCTCCGAATTGTATTATCGACATCGCGGAGTTCCTGGAGCGTGCCAAGAGTTACGCTCACCTCGTGGTGAAAGACGGGCTCTTGGAGGATCCAGTGGAACTGAAGAGAGTCGAGAAAAGAATAGTGTCTGTTTTTGTCGTCGACAAGCGTTCGCGCAAAATTTGTCGTTCGACTAAAGACACAGTGTTTAAAGCACTGGAGTCCCTGGGGTTCAAACCCCTAAGAATTGTCAAGGGCAAGGGTTTCTTCATGTGGGACGTGCTGCTGCCCGCTGCAGAAGACTGCGTGAGAGCCACCCGGAGAGAATTAATCACCAAAGATCTCATCCTCCGAACAGAGTACGAGGGTCGGCGAAGGACCAGGGTGGCAGTGTACGAGGTCCCTCCTCAGGTTATCGGGGAACACCTCGCGGCTTTCCTGGCCCAATACGGGGAAATATTGGCCGCTTCCTGCGATAGCCTGACCGGGGGATGGAGCTTTGATATGATGCTCGATCGTAAGGCCTTCAGCTCCGTCCCCAACTGGATTGACGTCGGTGACCTGAAGCTGCCGGTCATCGTGACCGGTCGTAAACCAGCCTGCTGGAAGTGTGGAGTGACTGGTCATCTCTCCTCTTCCTGCCCAGAGAAGAAGGCCTCTGGAACTCAGGTCACAAAAGACCAAACTCCCCCTCTGACCGAGTCCGCAAAATCCGTCGCGCCTGTAATGGGCATGCCAGCTGCCGGGACCGGAGAGGTTGTTCCCCCGGTTGGGTCACCATCCAAGCCCCCATCCCCCGAAGAGCCCTCTTCCGCCGCTCCTGTGGCTAAGAAGGGGGAAGAAGGGGAATGGCAGGTAGTTGGCAGGGTCAGAGGGAAGCGTCAGCCAGCGGGTCCTCAGTCCCCTGAAGCCTCGGGGACTAAAGACACACACAGTCCCACTCCCTCTATCAACAGCAAGGGCGACGCCCCGACCTCCACTCTTTCAATTGAAGAGCAGAGGCTAAAATACGAGCCGAGCCACGAAAAAGCGGAGAAACTAAAAAAACTCAAAAAACATCTGGACGACCAAAAAAAAACCACAAAATCTCCTCCAAAAAAAAACATCCCCTTACAGTCACCTAAATTAATTTCCCCCATCAAATCTCCCCCGAAGAAGAAGGCCACACTTTGTGTATCCTCCATCCCCATGCCTCCCACTTCAACCCCTCTCTCCAGAGTGAAGCCTTCTCCTGCTATGCCGTCCACCTCCCATGCCCAATCCCAAATCCCGCTCAGTAGAGATCCCAGTCCCTTTAGACAACCCTGCACTCCTTGCCACACTCCCAGTCCTTCTCCCACTAAAACCTCTCAGATGTTACCACCGGTCACCAAAAGGCCCCGAAGCCCCACTCAAGATCCCGGCGAAAAGAAAAAAAAACCAAAGGGCATTTTCAATCATGGATTGGACATTTGTAAGATCTCCCCTAGGCAGGCGGAAAAAGCTAGGGATTATGGGAACCGTATCCCTAATCTAAAGTTCCTCCTGTCCATCAAACAATTCAGCGACAAAGACATCGACAACCCGTTGAACTTTCCAGATGCCCAGCGGGTTTTAACCGTGGTGGGCGTGGACACGGGAGCAAAACAGATTTGGGCCATGTTGGACGAGGCCATATCCTCGTTCAACATGAGCCCGCCCATTGCTATCATTCAGAGCGACAAGCTCCGGAAAATGAACTCATTTTGCGCAGGGAGGGTCCCAATTTTTGTTCACCCCTCCCTCTATAGGGCTCTTAAACTTACTTTCCCGTGGGATATCGGCGGGATCTCCCAGGACGGTAACATCAACACTGAGATGGGCCATGGGTCTATGGGAGATGCGGTCGGTATCCTCACCCCGGCCATGTTCAAAACAGGTAAGCAACCCTAATCAGTTTTCACTATGGCTCTCTGGTTGGCTACTTTAAATGTCCGGGGCCTGAGGTCGGAGTCTCGCAGGGCGAGGCTCTCTCGCGACCTTCAGCGCCTCGGGGTTAATATCTGTTGTGTGCAAGAGACCCGGTTTTCTTCTCATGATCGTGAGGATGTGCTGTCTAAGGGGTTCGCCCTTTATTCAGCATGTTTTGATGGTCGTTCGAGGGGTGTCTCTTGGCTAGTGAGCAGGTCTTTAGACGCTGCATGTACTCTTGTTTTCGCAGATCCGGCGGGCAGGCTTTGTGTGCTGGACGTTACCATAAAAGGTAAGGCTTTACGTCTCATCGGCGTTTATGCGCCTAATACCCATGCTGAGCGACCTGGTCTGTTTCGGCAGATCGAGCCGTTTTTGACGACATCTCGTCGGGTAGTTTTAGCGGGCGATTGGAATGCCGTCCTTGACCCCGATATAGATCGTATAGGGAAAAAACGGGGTACTAACAATCCTGATGTGAAACCATTTCGGGACTTTATCGGCGGGTTTGATCTCGTCGATAAGTACCGGAATGAGCATCCTCGGGAGGTAGCATGGACTTGGACTAATAGTGGCAACTCGGCTCCTGGGACGCTTGCGAGCTACCTCGACCGGGTCTTAGTTAAGAGAGTCGATGTAGGGCTCTTAGGGTGTCCAAGTTTCCATTACATAGTTTATTCGGATCATAGGCTTGTCCGGGTCCGGGTAAACTTAGATAAGCCTAAGGTTAGGTTGGCTGGTTACTGGAAATTCAACTGTTCACTTTTTGGTGAGCAGGGATTTCGGGACCAGCTGGTACTAATGATACAACGGGAATTGTCGGGAGCGGTTTTTGGGAACGCCTGGTGGGGTAAACTTAAATCCAAAATTAGAACGTTTGCTGCCGATTTTAGTCGTCGACTCAATCGAGATAGATTAGCGGCGCAAACTGCTTTAGAAGAAAAAGTTGATCGGGCCGTGAAATCCCGTGTTAGTGGGGATGTAGCCTTAGCTAAGGCAGAGTTGGCCTCCTTGCTTATCAAGAAGGATCAAGCTCTGGTAGTTAGGGCTAGGTTAAAAAGAATGTCCTCTGAGGCGACGAATATGGCCGCTGAATTGCGTGCAGAGGAGAGTAGGAGTGCGTCTCGACGACATATCGCGTGCGTCACATTACCGGATAATCGGACCGTGACTACAAACGCGGGCATATGTGAGGTCTTTCGAGATTACTTTCAGGATCTTTTCACCAGGGAGCCCGGTCTGAGCTCTGCTCAGTTCGACTCCTATTTAGCCGACTTTCCCTGCCTCGAGGCAGCTGAAGCGGCTGGGTGCGAGGGTCCCATAACAGAGTCCGAGATCTGGGATGCGCTGAAGCAGGTTGGCCTGGATAAGTCTCCGGGACTCGATGGTCTTCCCTACGAAGTGTACTTGAGGCTGTCGCCCGTTTTTGTTCCTTTGCTGGAGCTGATTTTCAACCACTGGATGAAGCAGGGGTCTATACCCCAACGCTTCACCAGGGGTGTGATCAAGTTGCTGCGTAAGGACAAGAACGGTGGGGATGGGTTAGGGAACTTTCGCCCTTTAACAATGTTAAACACGGAGTTAAAGATTTTGGCGAAGATCTTAGCCAACCGTTTGCAGCTTGTCCTGTCTAGTCTGATTGGTCCCGAGCAGACTTGTGCTGTGAAGGGCAGGACTATTCAGGATAACCTGCATATGGTACGCTTGATCTTAGAACAAGTCGACGGTGAAGCCGCGCTGATCAATTTAGATCAGTCCAAGGCCTTCGATAGGGTTGACCATCGTTTTCTGGAGGCTGTCCTTTCGGCGGCCGGTTTCGGAGCCGACTTTCGCTCCTGGATCCGACTCTTGTATGCGACCCCCGGTGCGCTGGTGGAAGTGAATGGAGTAAGATCGAAGCCTTTCGTATTGTCTCGCTCTATTCGTCAGGGTTGTCCGCTCTCGCCTTTGCTGTACGTTCTTGCGTTGGAACCGTTCCTTCGCAAGTTAAAGGCGAATCCGGTCCTGCGTGGAATATCTCTGCCTGGGGCCACCACCTCAGCAAGGTATTCTGCCTATGCTGACGACGTTTCGGTTCTTGTGTCGAGCAGAGCCGAGATTGACGAAGTCAGCAAAGTGGTCAGTGGTTATGAGATGGTGACAGGGGCCAAGATCAATCGCGATAAGTCTGTGGGCTTGCGATTGGGTGCGTGGAAGGGAGTTTCTCTTCCCGGACCTTTCCTCTGGACGGATGGGCCGATCAAGATACTCGGCGTCTGGTTCGGTCCGGATCTCCAGTTGGAAATGAATTGGTCGGAGGTACGAGGGAAGGCCGAGATCGCGGTTGGTCTGTGGTCTCGGAGGAGGCTTTCCCTGAAGGGAAGGGCGGAAGTATGTGTTTCTCACATATATCCTATTCTCGTGTACCGACTCTCTGTACTTCCACTTCCGTTTACCGCACTAAGTTTCTTAGTAAGGCTCTTGTTCTCTTTCTTGTGGAGAGGCAAGGCCGCTATGGTATCTCGCAAGATCTGTTGCCTTCATACCGCTGAGGGCGGCCTGGGAATGCCAAGCATTGAGATTCGTCAACATATGCTTCGCATTGCATTCCTGGACCGATTGTGTCGCGAACCGGACGAGGTGGGAGCCTTCTGGAAGGAAGATGCCCGGAAAAATTTCCCGTCCCTGAGAAGTGTGCACTCGTGCGAGGGGGAGGCCCGCCGTAGACCCCGAGCCGAAAGCTCCTTCTATCACGAATGTCGTCGCGCTCTGAAATGCCTCTTACGGGCGTCGGAAGGCCTCTCCAACGTCCAGGCGTTGTCTCGTAGGGCATTGTATCAAGTGTTAGTTCGGGGGTCCGTTCAAGATGCTCTGATTAGCGAGCTCGGTCTTACGAAGCAGCAGGCTCGCTCAATATGGCCTTGGGCGACAGGGTTGAAATGCCTCACTAACGACGAGGCATCACTCACCTGGCAGGTGATTCGTGGAGCCCTCTGGGTCGGCAAAAGACTTTGTGCAGCGGGCTTGGAGAATTCTCCAAACTGCCGCCGCTGTGTTGGGGAAGTCGAGACCATTGGTCACGCCTTCTTTCAGTGCAGAGTGGTAGTGCCGTTGTGCAGGTTTGTTGAAGGCCTCATGGTTCGCGTCTTGCGGAGAAAGACCTTTGTCCTGGATGTCGTTTCTGTTTGCAGCAATGTGGTACCGCAGATGTCGAGGGCTGAGAATTATGTGTTCTGTTGCTTACTAGGCGTTATGAGAGTCGTGATTTGGACGACGCGTCAGAAGGAATTCTATGGTGGCGAGAAGTTTGCTTCTTCCGAACTGATCTTGTTCTTTAGGCATCTGCTTAAAGTCAAGATTAGGACGGAAAGGCGGCGACTCACATCATCTGAATTTGGCGAAAGGTGGGTGACTCTTGCGCGTTTGTGCCGTGTGAAAGGGGCTGACCTTGAGTGGCATTTTGATGCCGGTTAGGCATAGGATATTGTTTACCTGGGTTGAACTTGGGCAACCCATCCATGCTTAGGCTAGATTAGGTTTTTTTGGTGTTTTATTTTTTAGTTTCTTAGGATTATGTAAACTTAGCTAAGGTATGTTTGCTCATTGGCCCCTTTTTTTTCTGTCCCCTTTTCTTTTCCTTTAGTTTAACTCCCCATCCCTCCCCTCTTTAGGTGCTCAGTGATTTCAGTTCTCTGGATGATGCGGGACGCCTTTCGTTTTCGTGTGTGTGATCCTTTTCGTATGTTTGTGTGTGAATCAGTGCGTGTTTGTGCGAGTGGTTGGGATGGATAAATGTGTATTTTATATTGTCAAAGTCCCGTGTCGATTTCGCCCAGTTAATTGATTTTACTGGCACATTTAGGATTTGTCGGGGGGGTTTTAATTACTAACATGATTTTGTTTAGTTTTCTTGTACATATTTGTATGCATATTGTATATAGTCATTGGGGATTATTTTATTTAATTTTTATGCCCGCCCCCCAACAGACTTTATTGTATATATGGGGTTATTTAGGATTTTCATAGAGACAATGAGGTATTTTGGTGGTTGTAGAACGAATGGTATGTATGAATGTGGTGTTTTGGTGAAAGGAATATTGTTTTGTATGCTTGGGTCAGTGCGTGCGACTAGCTAAGTTTAATTTTAAGACAAGCGATGACCTTCCTTTCCCAATCCCCATTTTTGGCTTTGTGCCACATTTACTGTGTTTTGCATACAGTAATAAATATTATCACGAGATCCAACTAGAGACTCTGATCGACTGCGACTAGTCAACACATTCTCCAGGAACGTCTTCCCAGAAATATACAGAAGTATTATATGTACTTATTGTGTACACTTTCTTGTTATAATACATTCTTGTTCTAAGTACATTTTGTGTTGCATTATTATTCCATGCATTAGGCGAGATTCAACAATGAGTCAAGACTCAACAATATATATATATATATATATATATATATATATATATATATATATATATATATATGAGACACCTATTGCTAATGCCTACACCTGGTGGTGTATCCACGTTTTAGTGGTCCAATTCTCAGGGTTTTAGAAGGACGTTTTAACCACGGAGTTAGCTTTGCGATGGTCAGTGCTGACCGCCGGTCCAAGATTGATGTTTGTCGCTGGTCCAAGATGGTTGTTTGTCGCTGCTCGCTTCAGTTCTCAACGACCCTGTCCACGCTGTGTTCTTCATTTCAGAGCAATGGAAAGTGGAATGCCGTAGTCTCGCAGCGCTATTGTAAGCCGTGGTGGATGCGATATTAAGGAAAAATATCTCTTAGACGAAAATTAAAACGAGAGTTTCGTAGTTTTATACTTAAATTTGTTTACGTATTTCTGGTTTTAAAAAATCCCTTCCCGCATAAATCTCTGTTGTAACACTGGGCTTTGTCTATACGTTGGGAGGAGCTGGATTCAATGTTTTGGAATCAGGAAATCTGATGTGGTTTTACATCAAATGGTTTACATAGCTCTGGGCAAAAAATGAACCCTTCTCGCATCGATCTCTATAGTAACACGTGGTTTTGTCTAAACGTTCGAAGGAGCTTGATTCAAAGTTTTTGAATCAGGAAATCTGGAGGCAGATGACGTGGATTATAGAGGTATTCGATTCGGGTCCTCAGCCCAAAATTCCAAAGTCGCCAAAGCCATCTGCTTATATGCACTCGGCACAAAACTGACGTGGGGCCTAAGGGTTTGATGGATTCGGTGATTCCCCAGTTTTCATTAATTCCAATAAAGATTTTCTTTATTCTCTTTTTCTGTTTTCTTAATCAACTTTCCAAATTTGGAGAATTATCAATCTTCTTTGGGAGTAATCACAAGGATTTCTCCTCCCTTAAATCCAACATGCTTCATTTCATATCTCACACCGCTAATCCGCACGGACGGGGGAAATTTCTGTCCCTTCCTCTTTCCTTTTGGGTATTCTAACTCTTCTCATTTTTCAGGGCTTGTATAAGTGTCTTTGTGACAAATGTAATTTTGAAGTTGCATAGGATAAAGTGCGTGGATTATTCTCCTCATTAATTTCAATCATTTGACTCCTTTCCTGGAACCATTTGTACAGGATAAATATAAATCAGATCACCTTCTCATATTAAGATTTCCAGTGATATATATATATATAAATTATTTCCTTCGTCAATGAAAAAATATTTTTTCACCTAAATTCTCAACAAAGAAACACGATGTTTACAATTATTTGGCCTGTAACCGTCTTAGCGAAAACTTAAACCAGATCACCTCCCTGCTATGATGGATATATGTTCATAATCCTAACTCTCCCAGCGAGTTAATTCTCTGTTTTTATTTCTCAATTCGTCTTCGCTAACAAAAATATAATTCCCCGTCTGCTTCTCTTTTCGCCAATGACATGTGATTCATAATTTCCCAAGAAAGACATAAAGCCATTTCTCAGTTTGCTTTTACCTTCGTGACAAATTTTCGATAGATAAAAAGTAAACTCTTCGTACATAGGTCTAATTCGTAGTGGTGTGGCAACCAAAATGGCCATTTCTTTACTTCAAAATTATCATTGAAAATGTCTCCCATTTTCTCTTTCTCTCTCTCTATCTTCCAGTTTATATTTTATTTTGGACTTAACCCATTTTATGCGTAGGATTAATGTTTAACAGCCTCCGTGTCACATATAGACACTACTAAATACTTAATCTGTGATTAGTATAACTTTTAGTAATACAAGTGGTGGAAACCTTTATTATTATAATAACCAAGACTTTTCTAATAATATGCTGTACGTGTATAGTAAAATTGCAAATATATTATAAAACAATAATTATTCAAATATACATTAGCTTATTTATCACCGTTTCTCGGGGAAGCCCGTGAGACCTCTTGCGGAATCCTAGGATTCCGGGGAACACAGGTTAAGAAAAAATGGTTTAACCTCATAGACGGTTATGAATTTAAAAAGGCAAAATATTCGCTATTGTTTACTGTATGAAGTCCTAAAGATTAGTGCTGCTACAAAAAGATAATAAAAATATGTGCAGTATATACGGACGTCGTCCGCGTTTTAAAACTTTAAAAATGGCGATTTCTGCATATTCAAAGAAGACAACCGATTCTCAATGAAAAACGGTCGAAAAAAATGAACTGGATTCAAGTTTGACGGAAAAACCTATTTTGTCAAATTTATCTCTCCAGGAATATTTAGAATTTAGAATACTTGACAATAGTGAAATTTTCAAGATTTCTTGTTTGAAAAATCGAACAAAATATTTCAGCATCCGCTTCAGACTTTTAAACTGGAATGCCAAGCGTTCAATTTTCATCAAATTCTGAAAGGTGATGAAAAATGAGTTTTGAAAGTCGAAAGAAAACGAAACAGAGAGTTGTTATCAGAAAATAAGAAATTACTGCTACACCAAAACACGGGCTCCATCCGCAGAGAATTTGCTTCCTATCTCGTACAATATGAGAGCAGATTCGTTTGGTAAACGAAGCATTAATTGGAAAGTACCGTGCTCCGTTAAAGGTTTCATTTCACAGTGTAACGTCGCGTTCATTCAGAATTTTTAAATAATTACAGAGGGCATTCTCACGTTTTTTGTTTGGGTTTTTTTATTACAGCAGAATGCAGATTTTCCCAGAGTTACAATAATCTTTGTAATTTACGCCTGAAGATGATCTTGGAAAAAAATCAAAAGCACTCGGGTCAAAAAAAAAAAAAGAAAAAAAAAGAAAAAAAGAAAGAAAAGAAACAAAAACCTACGAGGCGCCTTACTTTGATGAATTTCATCTTAACATCAAGAAACCGATGACAGAAAAGTAAAGGATTAGTGTTGTGGTGGGATCCACCTAATCTGCATAGGTGACTATCAACTATATAAATAATGGTTGGTACCGGAAGACGAGAGAAGAGAGAATCACGAGATCCAACTAGAGACTCTGATCGACTGCGACTAGTCAACACATTCTCCAGGAACGTCTTCCCAGAAATATACAGAAATACTATATGTACTTATTGTGAACACTTTCTTGTTATAATACATTCTTGTTCCAAGTACATTTTGTGTTGCATTATTATTCCATGCAATAGGCGAGATTCAACATTGAGTCAAGACTCAACAATTAGTAAAAAAAGTAAGTAGATAAAGTATCTCTATAATATTCAATGAAATATGTTTGAATGAAGATATGCTTTATATATATATATATATATATATATATATATATATATATATATATATATATATATATATATATAGTTACTGTTTCTGTGACTGTTCTATCAGAGTTGGAACAGCACCCATAACCTCAAACACTGTGTCACAGTGACATGTGATTTCATGCTATCTCAACTCTCAACGACTTCCGGCTATCAATGCCCGAATCAAACTCTGATATGGTTTTCAGGCATTTTCCTAACGTACCGTACACTGAAGACCGCCTCAACTGCCCGATAAAATTAAGTTGACATTTTCCAGAAACATCGACTATGATGAAATTCCAACACGAAACTTATGAACGGTAAACGTATCTCCTACGCAAGAGTTTATTCTCAGCCTTGACGGGATTTCAAAAGCGTCAGTGCAGCGTTTTGTGCGATAAATGTATTCACCAATCTTTAACAAATCTTTCTGAAATACAGAACTTCGTAAGGCTAATAATTAGTGATTTCGTTTTTGATAAATGATATTTAAGTAATTTTAATTATATTTATTTTCTTTTTCATTCATTCTGACAAAACTTTATTAATTTCAAGAATTCGTGTATATCAAGTAAAATATGTTAAAATATGTTAAAATATGTTATATGCCTGTTTGACGCATAAAATAGAGTTTGATATGTTGAGGTATACGAGGTGTTATTCGTACGTGTCAGTTCTTCTTTTAAATTAAATGTGTAATGATTGTAATATGCAGTATAAACTATCGACTTTATTCTATATGGAGGCGCGTTGATTTTTCACTTTTTGCGACAATCATCATAGCACTCAATGCATAAACTGGGGTTTGAAATGCTATGTACTGACACCAAAAATTAGATTAACAGTTCTTAGCCATTTTCGAGCATTTAGCTTTAAAGACACATCGAAAAAATAAAGAAAACAATTTCCGTGGGTTTTTGCTTGAAACTTGGCTTCAGAAGTTTACTATTTCTAGAATAAATCCAACTATTATATTTTAGCATTAGATAGATTAGGTGGAAAATATATAAAAAACAACAGAATTCCAATTACGAATCACCACAAGCAAAATACATAATTTTTACTGTATTTGATAACAGAAAACTGTGAAAAATGGTAAAAGATTACAAAATGGCTAATCAATGAATGAGATCTTACACCATTTTAGGTAATAATTAAAAAAAATAGATAAAAGTGTATATAATACCAGAATAGAGCTGTACACAAATTATACGACAAATTGTTTGAAATCTGCACTTAAAAAAAATTGGAATAAAACTATTGGACTCTATAGCATAATATATCATAATATAGCTACATTATTCAGTATAATTTCCTTTTAAATAAATGTGGGTCTTATTTGATGGTACAATGTTTGAGTAATAATGTACTTGTACCTTGCTTCTTCTCCCTATATAATTTATGAAGCTTCAGTAGTTAATTTAGCAGCTCTTTCCCCACCTTGTGAATGTGCAGGTACATTCATCATCTCGTCATTAGAACCTCTTGCACTTCATTGTTTGAAAAACCTTATACAAAAGTAGGTTCAAAAGCATCGTTTTGTGGTGGCTTAGTCAAACCAGGCTTCACTTCAGGGTTGATAAATGTTATTTTTTAATCTTTTTTTTGGTGGTTCGATAGTTCTGCAACAAAAAAAAAAACACATTTTTTATTGGAAGATGTAGTTGGTGATATAATTGTGATGTAATTTGAATGAAATGTTAAATATAGTCTTGTAAATTGACATAAGTAATTAATATTTACTTATCCAATGAACAAAATATTTTATAGCCTCCAATTCATCTGACTTCAACAGTGAGAAATAATATTTCCTGGAATCAAGGCGAAGGCATTTTGCTGTAGCTTTTATTTCAAATACATTCTGTATTTCGGTCAATTGTCGTTTTATTCTCTGGATCAAGTTTAAGATATACAATTTTTGTCTTTGGAATTTATTATATCTTTAATTATCAAACCAATTAACTGCATAACTTTCAGTTATAAATTGTATAAGGCAGTGCTTTTACTGATCACCGGAATTAAATTTCAAGGCTCCAGATTTGAACCTAAACATAATATTTAAACACGTTTCATCTAAAACATGGAAACACTAGTTTTTGTCATTATTTAGCATATCAAACCACAAATTTCAAATTTATTGCAAAACCCCGTCTCCAAAAACGACCTACTCTATTGTATATGTGATCCACGAAAGCATTGAAACCAGGCTTGAGATCTATAGATTTTGAAGTAATCCCATACGAAGCCTGCTAAAGAATAACATCTTTTGTGGTTATCGAAAGAAATCTTTTTTTTTATATGCTGTTTCATTTAACCAATCAGGTTGCCGGCAATAACCGTCTTCATTGATCGTCATTGCAATTTAGCTTAACTTTCTAAGCATTTGTTATAAACTGTAATCAAAGTTTGTTGTACCTCCTCATTGTAAATTGTTCTTTTTTATATATATCTAACCTTGATTTATAAATGTTTGTAGTGTGAAAAATTTCCTTCGGAGAATGAAATGCGTCACTAACAAATACTTTCAACTTGTAATCACCTTACTCACAATTAGTTTGTTATTTACATTTTATATCTTATATATATATATATATATATATATATATATATATATATATATATATATATATATATATATATGATTGGACATTCAAATCAACACTAAGAGGCGATAGACTGTAGGTTGACTTCAACGTTCACTTTTATATTTACATACGCTCTATCTCTGATATTGAGCACTTTAGCCCATAAGTATAGCACACCTTAAAACTGTATTTCTTCACGCACACACGAATATATATATATATATATATATATATATATATATATATATACATATATATATATATATACATATATATATATATATATATACATATATATATATATATATATATATATATATATATATATATATATATATATATATACATATATATATATATATATATATATATATATATACATATATATATATATACAGGTATAGGATTGGTGTCGGTGGAATAAATTCTAATAACTAAAAATACTATTCTTAAGAGAGTGCTCACTAAGGTGTAGAGCAAATATTATTTATTCAAAGATTATTAAATAAACATGTTATAACATCACTACAAAATAGCCATTTTTTTCTAACTCTTCTGGTGTCTTATCTAGTTGTGATGTTGGATGTATTCAACAGTCGACAAGAAAAACTCAGATTGGATTTACAATATATATTGAAAATAAAATACCACATTAAAAGATTAAACAGAGATTTTGTTTTACTCCGAGCATATATTTTCTTCAGGGACGCCTCTAAACAACATCAACAACAACATTCCTAGGAAGAGTGAGTCTCACTGCTTTTTTTATTCCTTGTCTCGTTGAAAAAGGACGTATAGAAAATATTGCAACAGATACCAAAAATTTGTACTGAAGTAATCAATGCAGAAGGAGGATATTTTGACGAGCGCAAAATTTAATCATAAAATTTCTAATATAATATCATGTCTCATTTTTTAACCATGCATAATAATTTTCTCTTATATAAAGTTCAAAACAGATCATTTTTCGCCCAATTAAAAAAAGTAACAGGTTCTCCTCAAACTTTTGAACTGCAGTGTGTATATATAGGTAGAACAATTTACACGCATTACAGCCTTGTCTGTTTCTTTTTTATATAAATTGGAACTTACTGCATAATAAATAATTCACTCAATAAACCACTCAAGGCAGAGCCATGAAATTCAAATTATTAACATTTAATATGTAAACTTATCAATATTAACCTGTCGCTTTTTTGTAAATTTAGAATCAGTGAATGTTTGAAAATAACGAAGAATTAGAAAATCCTGCGGTTTTGTGACAGAATTCTACAATTTCTCTTCATCTCAATGAATTATGACTTTTGTTACATATTCTTAATGTCAGAAAATACCAGATGTTTGAATTGAATTTAATGCCAATTAAAAACGTTGTTCTAAGAAGAGTTGATATGTTGTGACCCCAATATCGATTGCGTTCACCCTAAGATATAACAAGTTAAGTACGAGGTGTATCTGGTGCAGAATAGGGCCTGAAACGGTATTAGTACATTTCACCAATATAAATAAGGAAGTGCATCCGCTAAATTTATGATCTACACATAAAAGACACCCGGATAACTGAATTTTTTTATAACCACCCTACCGACGTAGAATCTTGCAACATGAAATCCAATGTTCGGTTACCATTAATTTGATAGAGTTTAAACTAAATAATAATTAAATTAGTTTCATATTCTTATTAGATATTAACAAACATAACATTAAATTACTGTTTGTATATATATACTATGGCCTCTGGTTACAATAATCCCGATCTGCACGTTTCGTGGTTACGACGCAATCTCCATTAATCCTGTTTCGACTTATGCCGATTGCCACGTGCATATAACGAAAGAATATTTTGCATATATACGTCATCATATGTTACTAGAGTAAGGAAATTGCGGTGAGTCAGTTCATAGGGGTAGGCCATATTGCATTGTTTTGAATTTCGAAGCAGTTATCTTTTATTCAGTAACGTTATAAATCTAGAAAGAGTTTCGAATTCGTAGAAAGTCCCATGTTATTTGGAAACGAGAACCAATCAGATCATATTGTTATTTTGCCATCTTTCAGGTGATTATTCTCTTTCATAGCGAACACTCTTGTTAATGGAAACACACCATATACGTCTCTTACATTATGGAGGAACTGCTAGCGAAAACTGACAAGATATATTTTTCTGAACTATTTAAAGCAAGCTTCAGTAGAATCCATGGCAAAATTAAATATGGTATCGCAATTTTGAAACTTCGTTACTTTGACAATGGTTTCAATGGGTCTTCAGATTTATGGGTTTCATCATGTATTTTATATTTTTATGAATCTGTTGGTCGAAGCTTTGACAACGCATGAACTTCGTGCCAACAAAAAACCTGTGTCAAAAGGACGGTTATTTCCTTGACATCGCTATTACAGTATACACTTTTGACACCCTCGACAATGTTACCTACAAGATTATACAAATATGTGAACCAAGTACAATGTGATGTTTATTGATTACCTTATATGAACATTTATTAGTCCCACTATTATAAAGGAAAATGTTTAAAAATGAATATTTTTATTTAGATATTTATAAATATTTACAAATTTATCAAAATAGGTATGCTTACTATAATTCCAATCACCTGAAGGAGGCTAGGGCGTACAACGGCCGAAACGTTGTGAATATGGCAATGAAGATGAGGATAACACACCGAATAATGTAAATAACCCTAATACCTCATCTCAGAGATATAGACAGATATTGAAGAACAATTTCAATCACCTGAAGTAAGCCGGAGCGTACAACGGCCGAAACTTTCTGAATATGGCAATGGAGATGAGGATAACGGTCCGAATAATATAAATAATGAAAATAATCATAATACCTCATCACAGAGATATAGACAACAATATTTATTGCCATTTTCTCAAAAACTATGAAACAATTTGTTCTTTATTCAATCTAACAAATAAATAAGGTTTAATAATTTTGGTGTAAGTTCTCAAGAAAAAGACAACGAATAAACCTGCTTTCATATTTTGTGGTTTTATTGAAACGCAAATAATCGCTTTTTAACACGCTAAACATTGCTTAGGGAGTCGTAAGTTATGCAATAATAGTGGTGTCAAGGGAATAACCGTCCTTTTGAAAGAAACTTTGTTTAGGCAGGCATGAAGGTTTTAAATTAGCGGAGATTTCTTCTCAAACGATTCAAAAAAATTCTATCATTTCGCTGTCTATAGATAATGTGAAATCCACTTGGATATAAAAGATGCATAGTTAAATTACGGGAAAATGAAAATAACACTGACGTCTCATTTTGACAGATGTATTTACCAATATTAAACACTAAAGACTAAATTTATTCAATAAAATCTACATTGGATTCAACGACTGCGAACAGACGACTTCTGAATCCCCTGCATCTCTTCTGAACAGTCTCCTGTTTTAAGTTGTTGAACGCTGCCATCAGCTAATCTTTGGTCTTAAAAGTAATTCTGTTGGTCTCTTGATCAACTGTGTCCTACGCATAATAATCAAGTGGGGTTGTAGTCTGGTGTTCAGCTGTAAGAGGTGATGTGGTGGCAAAAATTGTCTGACAGGTATATCAGTGTTCTCCTGCTTCTTGTGTGGCATGGTGCCTTGTTTCCAGAAATAGGATCTTCCAGCGGCCACCCTCTTGATCAAGGACAGGACTACCTCCTCAAGGCACTTGATCTAAGCTTTCCTGTTTATTCTGGGGTTCTGTGGGAAGATGAATACAGGTATAACGTCGCCATCACTAAGGATCACTCGAAACACTTTCGCAATCACGATTAGTTTCATCCAGTTCTTTCCAAATCCCTTGTTCTGTCCTCTGAAATAGTCGTATTGGAGCTTTCTATTTGACCCAAGCTTTGTGAGTGAAATTGTGTACACGGAATTGTTCCTCAGGTGTCGATGTTTTTTTGCCAGCATGAATTCACAAGTCATCGTGACCAAAGGTTCGAGTTTACTGGCTTTGTGTGTAATGGCTTTTGATCACGCTAGATGGTGAGATTTCACATAGAAACAGATGTATCTGAGCAGGCGTTTCCAACAGGGATAAGCTTGCCGCCTTAGTAGACGAGTGTTCTCGATATCGACTGATCGAGCACGGTGCATGTGCGTATGTATACTCGCATAGCAGGGACTGCTGTACTGTGCTCGGAACGACCCTTTTTCCAAAATATTATTATTTTTTTTTTTACAGTACGTTTGACCTTCTCCAAGGCCCGGGCGCCATTCGAAGTAGATAGTAACATTTGGAAGAACTTTGAGTGTTTAAGAGAAGAATATAACAGTTAACCCTAGACATGAATAGGTTAAAATTGTGTCGATCGTGTCGGTTCAACAGAGCAGTGGTTCGCGGTAAGATGCTGTTCGAGTGGAACTTCTGTTCACATTCGGAAAACTCAGATTTTAATACGATATATATCCTTTGTTTTGTCGAAAACATAGAATACTTTGTGTGTGTGTTTGCGCGAGTGTGTATATGCATATTTGTCCATATGTTTGCACTACAATATGTGCGTATGTAAAAGTGTGTACATATATCTTCAATAATCAAAACTCAATATTGAATCGGCATAAAACATGTTATTTGAATCATATCGTTAAAAAAACAATTGACGAATTCGAGATTCAATTCAAACAAATATATTAAATTATCCTGTACCCATCCTTACTCACATCACTCCATTGCAAGTATATATATATATATATATATATATATATATATAAGTGTATGTATTCAAATGCATGCGGATTCGTATATATGTATATATATATATATATATATATATTAACTCGATTAAATTTCCTCAACATTATTTGAAATTTATGAATATTTCTGTTTTTGTTTCACCGTGCATCTGTGTCTGTGTGTTTGTGTTTGTGTGTGTGTGTGTGTGTGTGTGTGTGTGGTGTCTGTGTGTGTCTGTATTTCTATTATTGTATCTGTAGCTTCTCTCGATCAGTATTCCTATTGTTAGCGCCATTTCCCATATATTGAAATATAGATACTTTTTTTCTTTTTTCTTCTTTTGTTAATGGGGAGTTAACCTTTTGAAATCTTCCTATCATTTTGAAAAAAGCATCTTTGTTAACTCGCGCTGCTATTCTATTTGGTTCGTATTGAAGACAAAAGGATGCAGTTTTCAACAGGTCCCTACATGCCATCTATTAAAGAGAATGAAGTGTTTCATAGATGCCTCTTGACACCGGCGTTCAACGTGCCATTATTTTTACGAATGCTTTATTGTACATTGGGTTACTGTCATTCAAAATCTATGATTCTTCTATTGTCTATATTATTAATGTGAATATGTTGTTGACGATTGATAGCTGTGAATGTTCTCAGATTTTATTTTGCATATATTAACTGGTTTCGTTTTGAGTGGATATTGATTTTCATTGTTTTAAAGATTTCTGGACAATGTGGTCTACTTCGCATATGACGACAGAATCCTTTCATCTTTTTTTTCCCCCTTGTGACGCCATGTTTCTTTTATTTCTAAACTTCTAAAAGGTTGTGATCGATATGTTTTAAGTTTTTATTATTTTTCACACTATTTTTTATCTTCATTTTTAAATCTCATCTGTATTTTCCCTATTACCACATTCGTTCGATTTTAAATTTTCTGTACATTTTAATTCTACACCGGTTTTATCTGGCTTTAAATTTTGGAATGTAATTTCATTATTTTCTAACTTATTTTTCTTTCTATTCTCATCTGGTTCCTTGCTTTTAATATTTAAATTTTCGTGTATTTTTCATTTTTATCTCTTATTTGTTGTTTTTTTTTTCTTTAATTCGCCGTCTCTTTACTGTGATTTTATCTGTCCATGTTGTTCTTCATTTTATTTTCTCAAAGAATATTTTACCTTGTTGGTTAAATGGCATTCACCTTTCGTTTTGTTTATTTTCTCCTTTTTACGGTTTTTCTTATTATGTTTGTTTATCTGTATGCTTTCCTAATTTTTTTAAAAAAAATATTTCCTTCCTTTACGACTTTTGTTCACATTTACTCTTCAGTTTCTGGTTTCTCTATTTCTTATTATCTCTTCTATTTATTTTATTTACTTAATTTGTTACTCATCTTTTTCTTTCAAGCACGGTTGTAGTTAAAATATATTTATTTTCTTCCAATAATATTAAATAATATTTTCTTCCGTAAAATTGTTCTAGAATTCTTAAGCTCTTTTCCCTTTTTACTTAATTACATGTTTCTTTCTTATTTCCTTCGTTTCTTTCTATTCGTCTCTATATCTCACTTTTATTGCTTTCTTTCTCTATTCTTTTCTTCTTCTTCGTCGTTTTTTCCTGCTTTCAATCTTTCATTCTAGAGTGATATTCTCTGCAGCTTTTGCCGTTTCGCGAATTAATACATGCTTTCTTTCTTATTTTTTTTTCATCTTATTGTTCTTTTATTTTCTGCTTTCATCTTATTTATCAGTGGTGCCTTTATTTCTTCTTTCTTTCTAGTGTTTGCATGCTACAGCTTCTGCCTTTATCAGAAATACATTTTCTTTATTATTTATTATTTATTTATTTCGCTCATTTGTTATGTCTTTCTCTCTCTTTTTTTTCTTTTTCAAGGCCCCATTCTCATTGCTTTTAACTTTCCGTATTGTTACTATAATTTTGCGATTCGAATCTAAATTGATGTACAAAAAGAAAAATTGCAAATTTGGTAAACACCACATTTTTTTCTCAGTCTTGCTGCATTCCATTATCATTTTTACTACATTTTTGAAATATTCATATTTCCGTAAACATCATTTCAACTGACACACCATAAGAAATATTCAACGATAATCGCACGTAAAAGATATTAATATTGATAAGTCTTCCTTAACTTACCAAGATATATATATGTGTGTGTTTCTGTTTGTGCGTCTGCTTCTCTATGTGTGTTTCTAACATGTTTCTGCTGTGCGTGCCGAATTGTATCATTTGTGTTTGTATAAATGAATAACAAATCTAATCATTTAAAATATGTGCATTTCAAAATCAATTCGGTTGACCATATGCGTTCACATTGTGATTATACCAGAGCATGCATAAACGAAAGACCCAGGCAAAAACGGACGACACTCACGTACACGTGTATGTTTCTGCCCAGTATATATATATATCTATCCCAAGTAGCAGAATTATTATTCGCCTATGCATTGGATATCGCTGTCACTATTTAGATATTCACTATTGGATATCTCTGTCAATATTTAGATATTCTTCATTAAATACAAAGAGGAATCTTTAATGCTATCGGTCCTAAACTGGCATCTCGGCTTCACTCACTTGCCCGCCGACATGACGTAATGCGTTTTCTATAAGTATGGTAATTGTTTTGATGAGCTTTCTTCATTTGTACCAAGAAGTTACGACTTTAAACGCAGTACTAGATTGGTAACTAGGTCTTATAATTTTACAGTTGAAATATCTCGATATAATTGTAAGTAATTTGCTGACAAATTCGTCTCTAGCACTTCCGTCTTGCCGAACTCTATTCCTGATTTATTTCTTTCCAATCAACTATATTATTCAAAAATTTAAATATAATATTCATTGATATTGTAGTAAAAACAGAACCAGTGAATAAACTTATACCAAAGCTTCATTGCACTTTTTTCTGTCTACTGACGGATGTTACAGGTAAGGTAACTGATGAGTTATCAGTACAGAAATATTCTACCTTCTTAATTCATCTTCTTTTATTGTTCTCTCTCCTTAATGTTTTAGTTTTTTTTTGTCAGTAACACCTGATGTCTTAGTGGCTTTATTACTTTGCTTTGCTTTCATTAATTAAAAAAGATCATATGACAATAAACGCATACAGAGATAAGCGTACGTACCTTCATTCGGGTGTGTGTTTGTAAGGTTTCTATGTGTAAAAGATAATTTAGGAAATTTCTACTTGGACTTGTTTCGATTTTCGTCAGGAGAAAATAGTTTTAATTCTTCCTATTCTTCTATGTGTTGTGTCTCGTCTGAACGTTTGCAATCATGGCTTTCCACAACTTCCTCTGTCTGAATAAAGTTTTTTTTTGTAACCACTCTTAAATCGGTGTTCTTACAAACATTTACGCAAGCACGTCGAGTAGTTTACTTGCAGCCTTCCTCTGCCCCTATTGATTTCAATATGCCACGCAAGTATCAAATTCTCCAAACCGACTTTCCTCATTATTCGCCCTAGAAAATTCAATTCACTCTTTCCGATTCGAAGTATAAGTGTCTATGTTTTCATTTGCCATAAATTTTCGTTGTTCCTCGCATTTCCGTTTACTTGTGTCTCTTCTTCATCCATGGGGATAATGTTTGTTATTTACTACCATATAAAAAGACCGATAGGGCAAAAAAAATTACAATACAGTTTGTTTTTTTTTCTAACGAAATTTTCGTTTTTCTTTACGCTTTACGGAACTTTTCTTTTGTCATGAAAATGTGTGTTCGGATTTCGGTGTCATATCTTCCATCCTCAGAGAGAAAAAGAAATCCTAGACATTTCCATTTTGTATTTGCTTGATGAGACTGTCTCAAAAATGTTGCATAGCCATTTGGTAGGGGTTTGTCTTAGGATGACTGTCTTGATTCGCTCATAAAGTTGCCTTCTTCTTTCCCGATCGTTTTTCACCAGTTGTTTTGTTTGGAGATGAAAGAGAAGTTCAACAAAAGGGATTTTAAAGTTGTCTATTTTATTAAACGCGTCGACGTGTACATTTCTAACTGAGCCAGTAGGGTCGCTCTATAAACCGCACTGAGAAGTAATTCCAATCACCAGAATAAGGCCGGAGCTTACAACGGCCGAAACGTTGTGAATATGGCAATGAAGATGAGGATAACAGTCCGAATATTGTAAATAATGTAACTAATAACTTGCAATGTTAGACTAAAATGCATAGGTTTCAAAATACGAGGTGATGTAACCTCGGCTGTACGGGTGATGTAATGGATAAATACTCGGAATTCGAAGTCAATTTCCAATTCCACTCCGGTTTGTTACATTCACTAATCTGCAAATATTATTGAGTAAGGTATGTAACCACCTCTTCTCGTCCAAACTACAGGTTAATTAGTATCGTTCTGGCAAAATCTTGGTTAACGGGGTCGATTTGATGACGTTCTCTTCTTCTCTCCTTCTCTCTCTCTGGCTGTTATTTAGTCCGGCAATAAATGAAACTTCAACAAAAGGGATTTCAAACTTATCTATTTTATTAAACACGTCAACGTGTACATTTCTAACTAGCCAGTGGCGTCGCTCTGTTACCTCACTGGTAAGCAAGTTCCCCTAGATACGAAATAACCACATCTACTGTGTATGACGTGGAAAACCTAACTCCCGGAAATCACTTTGTCACATTCCCACACTAGTTTTAACTAATCAAAAACGACTTCTTTTTTTACTGTATTTGACCTCAAAGTTCAAAATGAGGAAGTCAGATCAAAACACAATTTTTAAAAAAATAATAGTCTGCTTTTTTTTCTTGTCAGTGTTCGTCTTGCACATTTATAAATCTGCCATTTTTTCGTGCATTGAACACTGCGGTCTGGTGCTACTGCTATTCATCTCGAGGTTCTTGACAAAATCCAAAGAAGGATCTGCAATGTAATTGATCCTGACTTGTCATTTCGGATTCGGTCACTTTCTCACCGATGTGATGTGGCTTGCCTCCGTCTTTTCTACAAATATTTTCATGGCAACAGCTAAATCGATATTTTCCCCTGGTGCCCGCGAGTTTAAACGTGCTACTAGAGTGGCATCTAGGTCCGATCTTTTAATGTTGAATTAGTTAAATATTACCGCCACGTCTACTCCAACAATTTCTTGTCTCGCACTTCCCGCCTGTGGAACATATTCTGTTTACATGCTTTCCTGAGAATTATAATCTTCAAAAGTTTAAATGCAACCCCAATAGCCCTCTTCTATTTCATTGAATCCCGTTCAGCTTTTATCCTTTCTCAGGTTCCCAATATACCCGCTCTCTTCTTCACTCTCTGTAATCCACTGCGTACTAGTGGCATTCCCACCGTGCTTGAGGTGAAATGATTTTAAAGAAATTAAAAAATTATATATTAACTATTTTATGTACCATTATAATATTACGTTCACATGTTCAAATATACTAGATGAATCGACCGTAGACGAGATTATCCAATTAATGTGAACAATCCTTTCATTAGCTGCATATTATATGCTTCGACAGTGTATTTTTTTTTTAAGCGTATCACCCCAAGCAAGGCCGGTGGCCACTATCACGCATGGGGTTACAGAATGGTTGGAGGAAGAGCAGATAGGAGTGGTAAAGGAAAGGATGTGGAGAAAGAGAACGACGGAGGGTTGATCAAGGTTACGGAAGATATAGAGCGAGAGCAGATAGGAATGAAAGATGTCAGGAAGTGGAGAAGGGAAGTGGATAGATCAAGGCAATTGGAGATGACGATTGACGCTACACTTAAACCGTTGGAGATTGTATTTGTCAGGGAAACAGTAATAGGGAAGGGAGTTCCATTGGCGAGATGTGCGAGACATGAAGCTGTTGGAGTAGAAAAGTCGTCTTCATCTAACAGTTTCAACGGTGAAGGGGTGGGAACGGGATGCCAGCCTCGTAGGACGCTTAAATTCAGTGTTATCATTCCCCTAGATCGGTTACACACAAGGCAATAGAATCCAGTCTATCATACTATTAACACTATTTTATATATTTGTAGGTAGTGAGAAGAGTTGGTTCTATGTATTTAACAAGTGTGTTAGCACATACGTCAATGTAATGAACTCTACTAGAATTCGAACTCAGATCTCCGATTCTTCAATCTGAGCAGCAATCTATTAATCTACCGTGACTCCTTATGTGCTAGTATGATTTAAAGGCACACCAATCACTAAAAATTTAAAAGGGAATTTTAAAAAGAAATTACCATATAAGGAAAAAATAGTAAAGATTAAAAAATTCGGACCATCTCTATTTCTAAAATGAAAACTCCAACTTTCTACATACGTTCTACTGCATATAGAGTATGCCCCGGGACGGACCAAACCCATGACTCCTATTGCTACGCTACTGCATATATTAGGCTCTTAAAACTGTGATTGCTAATAATGGATCTGAGAAGGATTTCTTATTATTTCAGGATTACCTCTCTGTAAATATTGAATAAGTCTGCTCACGAAGACACATCTTACGTCCCTTTGTGTCTGTATTATTTTATTTTATTTTATTTTTTTATTCTCTTTACGTTCTTGTTTTTTTTACTGAATTGATTTTCCTTTCGATGACAAGCGATTTGCTCACAGTATAGGTTCTGGATTATTCTAATCAGTCAATAATGTGCCATGCGTTATACACGCGTAGGCGATCGTGTATCATTCGAAACGTGAGTGACGCGGCAGATTCTTTCCGCAGTATGTTGCTATTTCTTTCTGAGGTAGACCAGTTGCTATCCATGACTATAGAACCAGGTCATCCCTGCTATTTCTCCATAGCTCGGGAGAGAAGAAGAGGATTCGTACCTTTCCCAAGGTTATTAGCACGTAAGTGAATGTAATTGATTCAAGTGTAATTCGAACTCGACTGTCCGATTCCGCAATCCGAGCCACTATCCATTACTCTACGTTATTTCCTAAATACATCAAGCTAACCTAACAGTTCAAACAGTTCTTTGTAGTTCACTTCCTCAAACGCTTTTTGCAGAATCTATAAGACAATTTGGGAATAACCAATCTTGTCGCCCCAGCCGTTTCCAAAGTAAATAATTTTGCGAACGAACATGCTTATAAAGATGCGTAAATTTCAAGATTGGTTATTCCTAAATTTTCGCTTGAGGATGAAACAGGGCTTGATACCTTAATTCAATTTAATTTAAATAATTATATTGAGGGTTTCGGCTCTCGTTTTTGAAACATGAGAACTCTTATGTAGCGAAGGAATCATATTTTAAAAAAAATATAATTTAAGCTCTACTTCTGTATGGAGCACTATTTAAAAAAAAATCAAACAAAAATAATAAAGAACTCAGGATTATTTGCCTAACGTGTTCTTTCCTATTTTTCTACATACCTGCACAAACACACACACACACACACACACAAACATGTGTATATATATATATATATATATATATATATATATATATATATATATATATATATATATATATATATATATATATCCCGAGATTTGTATTTCTCTTTCTGTTATCATTCTGAGCATACCTATTGCATTCCTTGTTCTCATTAGTGATAAAAAAACTGATCTAATAATTTAAATGCTGTCAACAGAGAAATATAAAATCGATCACTAAGGATGGTCACACACACATATATGATGAGAATATAGTTTTATGATTAAGCGTGCGTAATATCATATCATATCATTCATATATATATATATATATATATATATATATATATATATATATATATATATATATATGTAGCACGCGTAATTATAAAAAAAACGAAATACCTGACCTTGTTGCCGGTAATAATTCATTGATAAGCATATATAAATAGTCGAGCCATCAGACAATACACATGACTAGAAGACTGTGTTCAAATATGAAACAGACTTTCGTCACTCGCCGTTGACATCAGTTTCCAGTTTTACACATATGTGTTTTTGTTTTTGTTCACGCTCGTGCCTGTTCGTGTGTGTATTTTTTTTATAGAAATCTATGGCTTCTCTCCTTTTTGAAAAATACTTTTCTTTAAATTCCGTGTCCTTTTCCCTAGTAGCCGAATATGTTTCTTCACGAATTTTCTTTTTTTTAATATGTGCGAAATGTCACATTTTCTTGCTAAGATCAGCTTCCATGTTGTTCTCTCCTAGAATTCTATTTTTAATTATTCGGAATAGTCGTTCTTGACTAGCGTCAAACGCAGACATAGCTGGTGGGGGAAGTGATGTGTTGATTCCGTTCCTCCAGAATATTATGCACAGCTGAACTGCTCGGAATTTGCACATAATTAGCAGATTCCGAACGCGTCGGAAAGGGATAGTTTACGAAAAAAACAAATGTCTACTTTCTGCACACTGTAACTGTGTTAATTATTTTGAAAGTGTTGCACCGTGAAAATAAAAGAAAGCAAGATGAGAGAATTTAAACTGTTTCCAATACAGAATCTTTAGCTGGAATCTGTGTGTTATATACAGTACCTGTGAATACCAATGAGTATGTCCCAATCCTCATAAATACCGTTGGACACTACTCTAAGCTGTGTGTGTGTTGGGGGGGTAGTATGCTGTCTAAGTAGTTCACAACGAGCAGTGGTTTACCTACTTCACGTCGCTAGGTTACAATATTTTGGCGACGAGGATGAGATATTCGGAAGTTGGAACTATTGTCAAACGAATCGGTAGGATGATATATTTAGTCAAAGGACCGAAAATGTTGCACAAAAGCACAAGAATGAAACAGAAAGTAGGCATATATATGAAGAGAACGATACTCCAGTGGTTGGTGAGCCTATGGAAGTTCTTTTCGGCACATTTGATGTGCCCATTTCTTCGGAAAACTCCGGAGTCAAAATCCAAAAAGACAAAGTAAGAGGAAAAGAAGGGATACATAGAGAATGAGAAATGATATTGACAATGTAAATCTAAATAGCAGATGGAATACGTTGAACACTACTGTAAGGAGGGTAATATGCTAAGTAGTCCACCCCTAACAGTAGGTTACTTGCCTCACGCCGCTTGAGTGTATTGTATTTTGTTGATGTTATAAAGATTACCATTTCATTTCCAACCTCCGTTTTGGTTATTCCTCCTTCAGTAATCCTTTCTAATGTGCTAAACTAAATTTTCTATAACATTCTTATTTAAGAGAATGCGACAGTTTTGTATGGGGAATTATGAACAGATTATATGATGAGAATACATAAATCCGAAATTCTTTGCCTGTCATATATGTCGCCATTTTGACAATGTCTAGGTTGCTTCAAGTATAGTCACACTTCAAAAATACATGAAAAATGGCGGTATACCTTTCGAAAATACATCTTCATGAAGTCTTGCAAAATTATAATATTTTCGTCTGCCTGGTGCCTTGTAACAGATAATCTCTCTTTGTATCAATTCAATGATCGAATCGGGTAAGACTCAAAACCCTACGCCAAATCTTAGTATTATGGAGAATGGTTTTATTAGTGTCTGGCTTTTCCTTCCCTTATGTGGTAACGTGTTCCTACGCTAACGAATTGCCTCACTTAGCCTAGTTCAAAACCAAAGCTGAAAAACCCAATATTCTTTCATATTTAATCCCTAACAGAGGAGATGTGATGCACTCATATCTTTATGAAAAGTATTTTAATGAATGTAAGGAAATTGGAAGCCAGTAGTGTTGTCAGTTGAAATCAAGAAATTTTTTTTTCTTTTTCTGAAAACAATTATTCGTGATAATGATTTTCTCAAGTCCTATAGCTTTTATTATATTTCCAATGTTGATGGGGTTTCTTTCCTGTCTTGTTATTTGAAAGAGTGTGATAAATCAACACCTTGATTATGTCATTATTTTCTCTTAAAGTTACATTGTACCAGTCATCAAGTGATGTAGTTTCTGTTATTTTGGTATAGTTCTTTGTTTTTGAATTTATAGCGCTAGTTCCCAAAGCCCGAAGACATCTATGTAACAGGTATTTGCTGGCGGGAAATGTCTTTCCGTAATTAAAAAAAACATAACCAGTGCCATAAAAACAAGCATATGTAAGAACGAGAGAATAAAACAAAACGTGCACTCATTGTAAATGGCAAAAGATTAATAGAAGAAAAATAAGAGAAACTGCTGACCAGTGTTCGTTCCTCTCTCATCGGCACTAGATCGATTAAATAAAATAGTCGCAACAGGAAAATAAAGAGTACAGAATTAGCACGGAAATTAAATATATGTGAAGCATGTATTTGCACATTTACCCATATTGTGTTTGTCGTTTCAGAACTATGGCTGAGCAGAGATTGGCACATGATCTCTGCTTTGAATTCAGCTGTAACATCTCACTGGCGGAAAAACAGTGTGGTTACATTCAATACTACGAAAACCAAAATAGTTACAATTCATCACCGCCGATCTGACCGTGAACTATTACCAGTATGGATGGGTGCCATGAACGCCCACTGGGCTTTATACTTAACCCTGACCTCAAGTGGAACAGGTACATATGATCTATCCCTAAAAATGTTAGAAAAATGATCGGTTCCCTTTACCGCCTCAGTAGGTACCTGACTCTTTTTCTTCTACCTTTAAAAAGAGCCAGATCAGACCGAAAAATGACTACTGACTTATTTCTAATATTATTTCAAAGCAGCAAAGATTTACTATAGCTGAGTAAGCATATGAAAAAAAATACAATTTCACTTTTGGCCGCGAAATTGGTTTCAAAACCAAGACAATCCTGAAAGGAAATTTTGCTTGTAATAACTATGAAATATTACAGTGTGTTCGGTGAGTCAATTTATATATAAGTATATGGGCAGGATTATATTTGTATGTTTATTAAAGTTAGCTTCATATAGGAAATACCGAATGAGTATAGTAACGTCCCCAGAAATCTTGCTTACACCTGTTTCTGTAATAATCACAATATCTCTCCTGTGCAATGTTACTTTAAGAGATAGGTTACAACGATTGGCTGCTTCTTTTGTTTTCTCTCAAAAATACATTTATTAAGGCTCTCCCTTTGTATTTGCTGTTACTGTTCCTGTATTCGTTTTTACGAGTATTGAAGTCTCTAAATCTTCTTTTGCTCGTGTTGCTTATGAAACATGTTCACTTTCGCATTCTGGTGTCTAGCAGCAAAATCGTAGATTTTTCTCTTCGATTTAAAACTTTCTTAGATGTCATATGTACTGGGAGATCACCGGTACTATCTCACCTCAGTTGCTAGTCGTCGTTTTTGACAAACTTTCCACACATTTCTAACTTTAATTCATTATGCAGTTTCTGAAAAATGTCTTTTAATGCATTTTACATTTCTGTGTCATACATTCCGTTGTCTCGTACTTCATTGCAAAAATTTTCACCTTAATAATCTTTTCACTTTTGATGTCTACGATGTGTAAGATTGCCGCTCTGTTCGGATCTCAATCTGGTATTCATTTACTCTTCATATTTAGTTCTTTCATGCCATCCTTAATGTTGAATCTCGACTAATGCATGGAATAATAATACAACACAAAATGTACTTAGAACAAGAATGTATTATAACAAGAAAGTGTACACAATATTTACATATAGTATTTCTGTATATTTCTGGGAAGACGTTCCTGGAGAATGTGTTGACAAAGTCGCAGTCGGGCAGAGTCTATAGCTTGATCTCTGTATTCGCTCCCTGTCTTCCTGTACCAACCATTATTTATATAGTCGGTAGTCACCTATGCAGATTAGGTGGATCCTACCACAACACTTAACTAATTATTCGCGTTCCATTCTTCTTTTAAAATATATTTTCTATTTATTACATGTGTTTGCCAACTGAACACAAGCGAATCTTTGAGATATGCAGATACTCATCATATATATATAAAGTACAGTGCATCTATATTTGTGCGTGTGTGTGTCCAAGCAAGTCCTCCACTCACACTGGTCCGATTTCAATGAGCCATATCTAATTCAAAAGCCCTACAAAAGTTAGGCGAAGGGAACGATTTTCGTTTAGCTCAGATTCAGAGTTGGCAGGTTATGCCAAGTTAAATATATATATTAATATATTATAGTAGCCATTATCGTTGCGTTCATGGTTCAAGGGGAGTATCTTTTAGTTTGCTTTTTTATCCAAAATTGCAGCTAGCTTAAAATTGTAGCTAGCTTAAAATCCTCCCTATCCGGTGGCATTTAAACTAGATTCTGTGGAGGAATCTTGGTTTGGCCATCATCTCAATAGCTAGGAAGGAGTAGACGCAATAGGCATCAATGAACTACAGAAGTCAAAATTGACTGCTGCATTTAAGTACTGAATTAATGTTTAAGCTTACCTTTTAAAAAATCAACGATAATACTTCTACTGCCACTTTAAAGACGGTTTCACGTACGTAGAGCATTATTTTCCGTACAAACAATTATTTGTATTTCATGGGTGACAGAACAGGACACAATTTATAAGATAAAATTGTTATAGTGTAAAGATGGGAAAATAGAATTAGTTACACATTCAACATTTAAAGGGTTAGATAAATATTATAGCTAATTAAATAAAACCTATATTATGAATCTATATAAGTAAAAGCGAAATTAGAGGTCAATTTTGTCCAAGAATTGCAAGATTTAAAAAAGCATCAGCGCTACTTATAATAATTCACACGCTTAGAGCTCAATATCTGAATTATATATTATCTACTTCTAGGCAATATCACTCTTCGGGTTTAACTAAATTGCATACTGATTTTTAAAAAAGTTTATTTCCTTAATTAACTGTGCGTAATTACTCTTCTTTTATTCGAGGATTGTTTTATTTTCATATAAAAAATATTTCTGTTTAGAAATATCGTCTTATATAATGCAGAAAAGTGCTTGAAATTTGCAATTTATTTGGCCTTCAACAAGTTGGTATTTATTTGTAAAACTTTCCTTAAATAAAACAAGTTAATTTACGAATGAAATGTCCATTTATTTTTTTCAAAGATTCCAAGAAGTGAACATAATTTGCGAAGCGATAGCGAGCGAGCGAAACCCGCTAGTATAGAATATTTTAAGTGTTTCCCAGATCAGACAGCAAGTTTGATATGGAACTAAAATATTATAAATTATTATAATATTATAAAATATTATAATGCGGAACAAACACGTTAGTGTAGATATATTTTCTACAACATTAAAAGCCGCCCTATAGAGATGCATTGAAGCTAGCTCCCACGGTGTACTCTTGATTGGGTTTTCATCACAATAGGTAAGGATGATTAGATGCGATAGGCAACAATAAACTACAGAAGAACTCAAAATTGATCGCTGCATTTAAATATTGCATTAATATTTAAGGTCAACTTTTGAAAGTTTAACGATAATTCTTCTCCTGCCACTTAATTTAAAAAATGATGTACGCAGGTCCTTACTTTCCGTACAAATAATTACTTTTATTTCATGGGTGACTTTCACTGGATTTTACAATTAATATCCATTATTCCCATATTTATTACCAAATTATAAAAAAAAAATGTTATCGTACAAACAAATTCGTCGAAAATAATCACGTAAAAAATAGACGAAAACAACCAGTAATAAAAACTTGCGAAACTAAAATTTCAGGGTGGTGGGTTCGGATACGGCCCTGAATGTTTTTAATTTACTCACGGTGTAGGGCTTTTTCCAAAATCGTATGATATTTTGGACTAGAACCTCTAGGAGTAAAGTTGAAAATTTGTGACAGAGTGACACACTGACATTAGCATTTATTATAAAAATCACCCGTTTCCACTTACTATCATAAAAAATGGAGCAGACGCTACAAAATGAAGTATACATTATCACAATCATAATAAATGTATTTGTTTATTAATTAAGACGTGTGCACTAATATATTTGAAAAGTACGTTTTATAAGATATTTCACAACAGAAATAGAAAAATAAACCATCAAACTACTAATTACCATCAATATATGTCAAACTTTGATAAATTATTCGCGTTCAGCTACAGGAATAATATATTAGTTTAATTTTAAATTAAACTTGAATGCATCTTTGGATTAATGTCCTAGTTTCCTTAGTAGCAAAAAAATTAAAAATTTCTTTTAATAATATCTCATAACTTTTACGAGTTGGTTGGATGCAATGTATTTTTTAACATGGCTGAATTAAATTGCGTCGAGATTTGCGAAGTTACATTGTATTAAGCCTTCATGTAGGTATAAGACAAGCCTGATAGTTAACATCAGGTAATCATATAAGGAATTTCCGAATAGAAATCCAGAAAACGATCGGATTTAGAAGTTATTCGCTAACATAGTTTAAACCTTATTTGAATGAGGTACAAGATTGACGGTAATGTTATTGTAAGATTATTAGTTTAAATTAAGAATTTATAGTAAAATTATTAAATTAAATTAAAATAATATAGCGAGTATAGTTGTCACACTTTATTGATTTAAAAATTTTATTCCTGATGGTTTTGTCAAACCTATGTAACGCAGAGTGATATATTTCGATGCCTGACCAAGAAGATACTGTACAGTACTTACATAATTTACATATAAACGCCTAACAACACGTTTCTGAAAAGACCGATCAAGTCCGATGTCGCAATGTAATTATCCATTTACAAAATTATCCATCTACAGTCTTCGCTAAAAATTTGGTGAATTATGTATTATCTATCTACTGTTGTATTATACATCTACTGTATTCACTAAAAACATTTGTGAATTATATATATATATATATATATATATATATATATATATATATATATATATATATATATAACTGTTAATTCACCAGTTATAAACGCTATTTTATACAGAAGGTTAACCTAAAGTTATATACACTCATATAAGTTACACATGTTAAGTGAATGATAGTCCTACGATTTCAGCACCGATTGTGCATTTCAGAATAACAACTTCCCTACAAACATAATATCAGTGTCGGCAGGTAGAAACAGAAGGGTTCGGGAAAAGAAAAAAAACAACGAGAAAATTGCCGCTGTCTGCTTTACGTCAAGAGCTTAACGGTAAAAAATCAGATCTATAGTCAATACAACATTAGGACAATATTCGCAAACAGCTTCAAACTAGGGAGAAATATCTTCCTAGTCAAGCCTAGCACTGGCAAGAACTGTGTGTACACCATTCTTTGCACGAAACAAAGAATATAAAAGTGAAAGAAGCCGCTGCCTAAAAGAAAGGTTATAGGTACATCGAAAACCTGCAGTGAGAAATCATGCATGGCTAATCATGTACAGCGGGTAAAAGGGCAATCATCCGACCCTGTGACGATGAAATAGAAATAAATGAAAACATGTTAAAAAAACGGACAAAGAAGAACGCTGAGATGTTAGACGTCTAAAAGATTCAACGTATATGCTACGAGGACAGCATTAGTAGGCTTACCATAGAAATAATTGCAATACGGGATGAAATAACAGCCTGTTTTCAACGATTACAGCTGTTGTAAGAAAAGAGATGCTTCAAGCATGACAAGCAACATTAGTACTCATAAGAAGGCAGTTTATGTTTAAGGCTCCAGGTTCTTCATACAGAATTGCGCTACTAGATTAATCCTAGTGAGTGAAAGTATTCATTCGTGAATCCTGTGACAAATTAATTGTGAGCTCATGCTCTGAGTCGGGCTGTTTAATTGGACTCATTGGAAACGGGAAGAACCCTACCAAAACAATAACTAGACGAGATATCCCTAGACATGGGGAGCATAATGAGAATAGTCTACCTGCTTAGATTAAATAATGGTTCAGTTCGAAATTCTCTGTATGTTAACCGCACCGATAGACAACTGATGAAGACCGTAGGGCACAACGGCAGAAACGTTGTGATAACCACAACAATGATAGCTCTCCACATGTAAATAATGTAAAAAATAAAAATAAAACTCTCGTGTGTTACACGTTTGCCTCAGTAAAATGCAAAAAAAAAAATATTGTTAATTTTAAATCTTTTCATTTGTACCTGCTTACTTCTTTAAGTAATGACCTGCATTTTTTATTGTTGTATTATTTTCTTAACTATGTGAAGCTCAAATATTTAACGATATAATAGTGAAATCTTCACATGAAATTTATAGTCCTGAAAATTCCAAGGAACTTATTCAACCATAATGTTAAGAATTATGATTCAACCGAAAATGCAATTCGGAAAACCGTGACATTTTCAAAGGTACTGCTATTATTAAATAATGTGTTAGTGTGAACACATTATTGGACTTGCAAGCATGCGAACATTCGTGTCAAGAAATTATATTTATTTGAGCGAAGTAAGAGACAGAAAACGAGGTATTCAAAACCATCTATCGTGACCATTTTAGTCGAAGATATTTATTTTGTAGAAGGCTATTTTTGGAACTAGTCTAGCAATCACAGACAATTTGAGCCAATTGTAAAGACGAGACTGGAATTCTATTTTATGACAGCAGACATTTTTGAAAAGGTCAGTTTACGACTTTACTTAATCCTCAATCGAATTTACAAGGTTAAAAACTCTGATATTATCGCATATATATATATATATATATATATATATATATATATATATATATATATATATATACACACATACATATATATATACATACACACACACACACATATATATATATATATATGTATATATACATACATATATATATATATATATATATACATACACACACACACACACACACATATATATATATATATATATATACATACACACACACACACACACACACATATATATATATATATATATATATATATATATATATATATATATATATATATATATACAGATACACATATACATACACACACATATATACGTATATATATGTATATATATATACACACACGTTTGTGTGTGTATGAGCGTTTTTTTTGTGTTTGTGAAGTATTTCATACAAAAACAACAAAGAGACACGCCCATAGGTGTATGTTACATTTTAAGCATATAGTATAATGTGTCCAAACATAATTTTACACACAGTCATCTTTTCCTTTGTATGAGTCTCTTTAATCAAATTTTTGTATGAGTGTACGCGAGCATATAAATCCAGTCAGATTTAGAGCTAAACTGTTTACTCATTCCAGAGTTTATTAAATGAAGAAAAGAATAGTTCGAAATATCTTAGGTCGAGTTCAGAACAAACTTATAGGTTAGACGGTATTACTTAGATGTCGGCTTAAAATGTCTCACTCGCGCCATTTCAAGATTCTTTGATATATCGACTGGCAAGCCCGGGCATATAATTTCATTTGTACGGTTGACAGACACAATGTCCCTCATAGGCACCTTACGAAGGGCCTATTGATCTGGCACAAATGTTAAAACATACTATATTTTCTTTATGTTTCTCATTGTTATATATCGGGAAGTTAATATTCAGTTTCAGAGAGTTAAGCTAATTCAAGAATCAGACTTACACATTTATAAGTCTACCATTCGTTCTTGCATTGAATATTGCTGTCACAGTTGATCTGATGCTTCTGTTATGTAATTAAATATTCTGGAAAAAATGCAAAGACAAATCTGGAATGTTATTGATCCTGTTCTTGAATTTATTTTATTTCATTCCATTTTCGTCTTGTTTGTGATTAATATGTAGTTGGTTCTACAGAATAGTTTAATAGCATTTTTTTCTCTCACAACATTATTACATATAATGAAAGACACAATAGTACAGACTGTCTAATAAAGACGCGAAGTCGTGCTATATGGAAATGTTGAAACCGACAGTACAGAAAAAGCGAAACTCTGTTTTCATTGGAAGACAAAACATATAATAGAAAGTGGATTATAGCATGAAATATATTCGCTACTCTTCCTTTCCGAGATCCCTCTTAGAAATAGCATGTGGAAATAAAAAAAAATATTATGCATAGGTTGGTGAGTGTTTTGTGACACCTTTCATGCTTCCAGTGGTTCCGAAGAATTGTCATCTGGTTATTTAATAGAGTGGGAGAACTCCTCTGATTTGAGTAATGTCATTACATATTATACAGAAATTTTTAATTTTATTAATCTACTTTATTTCTTTTTATATGATTTCATTTTTGGTACTAAATAATGTATTGTACCCTAAATGTTATTTATATCAACCAAACAAGCAGATGCATATTAATCTACATTGTTTGAAAAATAATGTTGTATTTGTTCGTTGAATACGCTTATATATTTTATTAAACATCAACTGACTAATTCTCTTTTTCGGTTTCACGTATCATTTTTCTTGTACTGATTTCTTTGGCATTATTAAATTCGAACTCGTGATTATTTGTGACTGTCTTTCTTTCTTGATCGAGTCAATGAGAAATAACAATTACATTGTTTCACGGAATGTCAATCTGGCTTTTAAAGGCGTGATAGTCAGTTCATCAAAATTCGCTTTTGAGGGATGGTTAACAATAATTCAGTGTTAGGTGGAGACAATTCTATAAGATAGATGAATTATAATAAATCAATCGAAAAAGAACATATATATATATATATATATATATATATATATATATATATATATATATATGTATGTATGTATGTATATATATATATATATATATATATATATATATATATATATATATATATACATACATATATATATATATATATATATATATATATATGTATGTATGTATGTATATATATATATATATATATATATATATATATATACATACATATATATATATATATATATATATATATATATATATATATATATATATATATACATATATATATATATATATATATATATATATATTCAGTGTGAATAGCATATTGCTGACATAAAATCTCTGGTTAAAGCTGTCCTGGGTATGATGATAAATTACACCCAGCAGCGAGGCCTCTGATCGGGATGTTTTGAGGAGCATTTAAACATCTCTTAATTGCTGTTGTTCCCAGGTCCACCCTGGCCCGGTCTAGTAGTGTAATGCTACTTGTTGTCGCGGTTAAACGGAATCATTTTTTTGTTAAAATATAAGTAAATATCATGTAATGAGAGACATTGAAACGAGAAGGGTTAATAGCGACTATGTGTGAGAAGAACTGAGCATGTAATCCACGCATGAACGACTTGAATTTTATGTTGAGAAGTTTGAACAATGGAAAAGTGATCAAGACTTAGGGGGCAATTATGATTGACAGCTATTCTACGCAGCTGCAAATTCATGCTGTAAAGCGAAGATTTTGTTTTGCGTAAACTTGGAGTTGATTACCCTGGTGGAAAGTTGAGTTGGAATACCAGGAGGGGGTGGATAAGCCGCCCACGCTCACTGAGGAGATTTAGTGAGAGGTAATAATATGAGAGAGTGGAGAAAGGGAATTTCCCAGAATTATTGAATTCTCTTACTTTACCAGTTTGGGCGAATGTCCACAAATAGTAATGCACGAGTCGAGTCGTAGAAGGGAGAAGAGGGGCAGAAGAGACAGAGACGAGAGCAGAAACAGGAGAGAGGCCCACGTGATTATCTGCCGACGAAGCTTCCGACTTCAGCCTTGCGCCAAACTTTACCAAAGCAGCAAGCTAAACTTTGCCAAGACAACAATAATAATATCACTTCTGATTTAAACGCAGGTTGCAGTGATAATTAATTGCATGCGAACTCTGATATAACCAATTGTTGTACGAAGGACTGATATAAAAATATATTATTTATTTTTGTTCAATTTAATCGAGTGTTATTTCTTGCCTGTAGGTCTTCGTCTTGCTTGGATCCGCCCAACATGAGGATACTTGCGATGATTAGATCTTGGTCGCCTGATGATAGACCTTAAATCTCAACGTTGGGTAGGGCAGATCTGAGATCGAAGTGATATTCATCGATCAGCCGCGGTGTTGAATGTCTTGGACGACCGGGGAGGCTGTTGTACGATAACAGTTGGACCTGTTAACAATAGTTAATCCACAAACTGGGATCAAATATCATGAAAGTATAATGTTGTGTAGGATCCACCTAATCTGCATAGGTGACTATCAACTATATAAATAATGGTTGATACCGGAAGACGAGAGAAAGTGGAATCACGAGATCCAACTAGAGACTCTGATCGACTGCGACTAGTCAACACATTCTCCAGGAACGTCTTCCCAGAAATATACAGAAATACTATATGTACTTATTGTGTACACTTTCTTGTTATAATACATTCTTGTTCTAAGTACATTTTGTGTTGCATTATTATTCCATGCAATAGGCGAGATTCAACATTGAGTCAAGTCTCAACATATAAAAATATATTTTATAGTAAAAGTACTAGCAATACATCTGTGAGAAAAATGAATAAATATCGCCAGCAATAAATTTTACACTCGAGAAAGAAACCACTTTTCAAAAAACAAATCAATGAATACTGATCTACAAATTGATTTCTTATAAAGAATATGTATTCTGTTCATACGAACTTATTCTTAAAATCTTGCCGACATTAAATAACCCATTGAGGTTGATAAGCCTCAAAACAAAATAAACCAAAACAAACTGGTTAAAGCGAAATGTTTGAAGAAAAGCAAACGGTGAAAATATGTATAGATATTGTGTCACGGAATACTAACATTTCTACATTGAAAATTATAAATGTTTTGAAAGAAACTAATTCAGCTGCAAAAAATATACGGTTAAAATGTTAACCCGTCGAATACAGGAATTATATGTGATCATTTGTTGAAATCACGTCCATTAAGGAGGTCAAAAGTTATGTTTTATTTCAAATAAGTTGTTTTAAATTTCTGATTTTACTTTAGATTCCGTCTCATATAATCTCCTGTCAAATTTTGTAATTAGTAGAATATCTTTTTCAGATTTCATCCATCCAGGGAAGCTTTGACAGATCTATATCCCTATTATAAAGCTTTCTAATTAGCGCTTTCATTTCTCCGATCCTGGGACGGATTCAGGTTACAGGTTTTTCATTTCTGGAAGTTAGTGGAAACGGAAGCTCTACAACATTCTTATTGATATATTTATGATAGCTGAAGAGAAGAAATAGTTTCCCTTTATTTTTGTTGTTGTTTTTTTAATGCATGATATTCCTGAAGATTGCAATACACTCAGCCCATAGGTAGAAGGGACAGTAGAGATGAATCCATGCATTTTGCTGAGGTTAACGTTTATTTGCTGGGATATATAAAGATAAAAGGCGGCTTGGTAAATCTGGCACTCACAGAAGACACTGAATGCAAAAACAAAGATGGAAAAACGTAAATAATATGAAGCATGACAGTGTATAAATGACACAACAAAAACTGGCAGCGGAAATAACGAGACGAAATTTACTTAGAGCTACGAAGGATAGGAAGTTGTGGAGGTCTATATCCGGATACGGTCACATTAAAAAAAAAAGAAGAATCATAAGACTAACTGCCCATTTATGTACTTCTTGCACTAGAAAAAATGAGTATGTCACTGATAATATTGTACAAAAGGAAAGTTTGTTATTGTAAAGCAATATCGATTCCTCTTTCGACTTAATTTTTAACTTAATTAACACCCACCAATAGTTGACAGCTGTTGAGATCACAATCCAGTTCAAAGGTGAATATATTGAACGCGATGTTTAGTTGGTTCAGAGGGCGCAACCTTATTGGTAAAATGTCAGTCTAATCTTATTTGGATATTTTCTTTTCAAATATCATCGAACGCCCGACTGATGCTAGTCACTAAAACAAAGAAGAAACAAAGATAGCGGTTGTCTGACCACGTATTCCTGCAAGAATAAATACGATATTCGAATATTTCTTGACGATATTCAATGAAGAGCCTGTAATTTAATCGCTCCTGCCCTGGCAACATGACTTCACT
>OZ038490.1:65139098-65146598 GCA_964036315.1 Acanthosepion esculentum
TTGTTTCTCGATATATATATATATATATATAAGTTTATAAAAAATAAAAAATAAAAATTTACTGAATCAGAGAAATGAAATAGCTATTTTATGTCGTCATTGCCAAAAGTTTTCTTTAAATAATCTTTAAATAATCTATAAAAAAAAAAAAAAAAAAAAAAAAAAAAATTACCTGATTATTATGCATACTCATATTTGATGGGTATAAATAATTTTAAATAATGTAGATAATTATATTACATTTACTTGGTTTATAAAGAAATATAGCCGATTAAGATTAAAAAGTTAAATTTGAAAGTAGAATTTTAAAAATGTTTTAAAATTGAAATTAAATAAAACAGATTCTAACCTAAATATCTTTTAAAATTGTAATTAAATAAAACGTACTCTAACCATAACACCTCTCTCAAAAGCAATTCAAACACTGAAAAGAATCCAAGTGAACACCGAAAGTCATATGAAATTAATAAGTTAGAATATAATATTGAACATTAAATGTCCTTTATACATACATATATACATTTATAATACTAAATTTATAAATAAAAGTTCATTGAATTAGTGAAATAATTTAACCACCTTTGCCGTCATTGTCATAAAGTTTACATAAAATAAAATAAAATAAAATAAAATAATATTTACTTATACTCGATAAGAATAAATAATTTTAAATACTGTAAGTAATCCTAATACATTTACTTGGTTTTTAACTAGGAGTATAGTATATTAAATATTAAAAATAACTTTTTAGAAAGGTGGATAAAACATATTCTAACCTAAACAGTCCCTCAAAATCTTTAAATATACAAATAGAAATAATACCATAAGAATTTTTGCCGTTAGAAATAAACCCAGATGACATGAATTTAGCGGATGTCAGAATTCGTTAAAAGATACATCCCTACCCATCCCTAAACATAACCCCGCTTTCAAATGTAACTATTAACTGAGACAACGAAAATTAAAAATTGAACCCTCTACCACCCCTTGTCTAGATGAATGGATTTATCGGTAACCTTGGAAACCCTCAAACTATGAATCTTTCCTGTGCCGTTAACAACCGTAAATTTTAAAAAGTAAGTTACTCCAAAATTCGCTTGATGAGGAAATGGAACTAATGTCTTTGGTTTAATAACAAAATTAAATTCAGGGGCTTTAGCTTCCATTTCTGAAACATGGTCATCACTGTGTAGCGGTAAAACCATATTTTAAATCTATTAATTTATAATATTATATATATATATATATATATATATATATATATATATATATATATATATATATATATATGTATATAAATATATAGTCAAACTTACTGAGCCAGACAAACCTACCAAGGTTTCACTTAGGAAGATCGTCAGGGTCAGCTGGCTAAAGAGGCAAAAAAAAAAAACGGCGTATATATAGGCGACGACCACAACACCACATGACGAAAGAAAAAGAAAAAGAAAAATGTTCTTATTTTCCATATATAGCTATATAGTGTGGTGCTATGTTTAGTTTTTTCATTTTTGAAACTACTCGTGTGATTATAATATCTTTTTTTAAAGTATCTTGAGTAGCCCCTATATATACTTTAGGGTTTATATCGTCTATATCCTTGAAAATTTTCGCCTGATAGACAACGCATTCTTGTAAATGTCAACAAGAATGCATGGTCTATCAGGCAAAAATAGCAAAGGCCCAATCCTGAAATGGGAAATATTAAAAAGATGCACCAAATATAAAGCGGGACATAAATTCTGTAAGCTATGCACTGAGGAAAAATTAGCCATAGCATTATATAACAAACCTAATGATCTACTAAATTCTAAAACCGAGATCCTTAACAAATGTGGACACAGAAAAACTTGGTTACTGAAATAAGCCTCTCTCCCCTGATTGTATCGTTATCGTTATTGTTTGTATTTTCTTATAATATCCCCTCCCCTTTTACTTATCTGAATAAACATACACCATCCTCCACGGTGTCGCTTTTTCTTTTCTTATTCTTTCTCTTTTTCTTTTTCTTTGGACACGTGGTGTTGTTACGCCGTTTTCTTTTGCCACTTTAGCCAGCTGACCCTGTCGATCTGCCTAAGTGAAACCTTGGTACATTCGTCTGGCTCATTAGGTTTGACTAGGTTGGCTCTACGTTTGTATCGAGCTCTTTAGTTAGTTGTTTACTCGTATCGGGTTTTTTTCTTTGCGCCTTGAACCTGTATCTGTGCGATTATTTTCGACAGACTTTCATATTCCTAGCTCTTTATTTTTTTAAAACCTTTTTTTCCCTTCGAGATTGATTTGGCTATTGTTAAATCAAGAATTAGAAGGTTTTTCGACACGACTATAGTTACCTACACACACACACACACACACACATATATATATATATATATATATATATATATATATATATATATATATATATATATATATATATATAGCCCTGAAGATAAAAATTTCAAATTGTTTAAAGTACTTGACATGTGTCTTCCCTCTGAGAAAAAGGGTCTTAATATTCAAGGAAGTGATAGCAATTAATGACCCATTAATTTCGGTTAACGAAATAATTTCGGCATTAATCACATTAACATTGCTATTTAATTCTTTCTATAATTTTTTCTTATATATATATATATATATATATATATATATATATATATATATATATATAGTCTTAAAGTGTGCTATATTTATGGGATAAAGTGCTCAATATCAGAGATAGAGCGTGTGAAAACATAAAAGTGAACATGGTGGTCAGCACTTAGAGGCGACAGTCTGTTTCATGCTAGTGCAATCGTCAGGCAACCTGACGATTGCACTAGCATGAAACAGACTGTCGCCTCTAAGTGCTGACTTCCATGTTCACTTTATATATATATATATATATATATATATATATATATATATATATATATATATATATATATATATATATATATATGAGTGTGTGTGCGTGTGTGTAGTCGGGGTCTGACCAAAATTTATCGGGAATGTTGCTGTGGTAACTAAGCTAAAGAACGCAGAGTGATGTCGCTTGGAACAGATTGGCTTTTGAACTGATATAAGTTGGAATTTTCTTGCACATTTCTGTTGTTTATAGCAGTGCTTGGAAGGAAAATGTGCAGAGTGTTGTCCTCTCACCACAATACAGAGTTTCCATGATTCAACATAGATTTTGCTGCTGGTTTTGGCCAAGGACAACATTTACTACGTTCGAAACTATCATACTCCCAAGATCCCGCTCCACGCGACATTTTCCTCTTCAATATCAAATTCCGTCTAGAAAGAAACACTATATCAAGGATTACAAGGCAATGTGTCGAGACAGCTGATAGCTATCTCCACGACAAGTTCCAGGAATGCTTCCCTCAACGTTAATAACGGGGGATAATATGTATAGAGTCTGAACGGTACTATTCCAAAAGAGATTAAATGTCGAATTCATGTGTTACAGTTTTTTTACAGCACTAGTTCTGATACTTAAATATTGCTAACTTAAATTCAAATTACTGCCATGATATTTTTATGTACTGAAAATAATTACAAATATAATTGAGTAATAAAAAATTTATGAAAAAGATAGAAATCTGATTAAATTAATAGATCAATAGAACGTTATAATTATTTGGCTATTCAAAATTGCAAACAACGGAAATGCCCTTCATTTTTGGCACAAGAAAACATTAATATTATTTTTATATCCTCAATGAGCTATATGCTTCTAATCGATTTTCGGGACCTTTTTGTAAATCAGTACAAACTCTCACGGGGACAGTTTGTAACACTTCATACAGATAATCTTCTTGTTGTGGATAATTATTGTTCACGTCTTATGAATTCATTCCATAAACTTGAAATTTTTTAAGTGGGTTGGATCAGACGGAATTGTAAAAGAAAGGCTGACAGCCTTAGATGACTTTGGCATAGACATTAATCACCGAAATAACAAATGGAATCGACAAGAGCGGGGATATACCGGAAGACTTCTGCTGATATATCTTCGTAGCTATGCCTAAGAAAACAGGTGCAAACGAATGTTAAATCCAAAGAATGTGCAAAGTGACAAAATTCATCATCCGTATTTTAATGAATAGAGCGCGCAGCAGAATCAGGCCAGAGATAGAACAAGAACAGCGCGGCTACTTAAAAACACCGGAACAAAGAATGCGATATTCATGCTCACAATGTTATCAGAAAGATCGATACAGATGCAGGGGGTCGTGTACCTATGTTTCATACTCTAGGCAAAGGCCTTCGACAAAGTACTCCACTGATGAAACTACACTGCAACCTCGATATTTTCGGGAAATATATCAGAATAATCAAGAACCGATATTGGCTGCAAACAGCATGTATGCGCATAGGGAACGAGTTCAGTGAATATACAAAGATAGAAAGGGGCGTAAGGGAAGTTTGCGTCTTCTCAACCGACATGTTCAACCTATACAGCGAGGCAATCCTGAGAGAATTGGAAGCCCAACCGGGATTTAGCATTGGCAGCCACAATCTTAACAACATAAGATGCGCAGATTACACAGCAGACATGTAAATAAAAAATACAAAATCTCCTACATAATGTAGCGACAGAGAGTGAGAAGAAGGGACTAAGCATAAAATACAAGACGACGGAGTTCATGGTCGTCAGTAAGAGGATGATCCGAAATGCAATTTGAAGGTCGGGATCACTGGAATCAAGCAGACGTAGAAGTTTTAATATCTGGGAAGCGTCTTGGCAGAAGACTGTAAGTGCGACACTGAGATCCGTAGCCGTATTGGGATTGCCAACGAAACATTCCAAAAGCTGGGCAGAGTACTTTGAAACAGGGGGATTTCTTTGCTAACGAAGAAAAGAATGCTGAACGGTTACATTACGTGGCGTCAGAGATGTGGTTATACAGAAAGATGCTAAGGATATCATGGACCGAGCGTGTGAGCAACAATGAGATCTCAGAGAGATTGCAAACAAGGAGGCTTATAATTAAAATCAGCAAGAGGCAGCTGAAGTTTCTGGGACATATAATGAGGAAGGAGGGCCTGTAGAATCTGATATTCATGGGTCGAATAGAGAGAAAGTGGGACAAGGGAAAACAGTGCGTGATATACCGGACAGACTTGGGCAGGTGTATGATAGGACGAGGTCTGTGTGAGGAAGCAGAGTGAAGGAACTTGTTGAGAGCTGCAAGGCATAGAGGGAGATGGAGACCTATGATCGCCTACGTGCTGAAAGGACATGGCACACAAAAAGGAAGAAATGTGTCAGTGAAAGCAAAGTTACCCAACCCTCTTGTTGTGCTGATTTTTAACCATACTATGGGTTAACTAGCAAGGACGAATGGGATCCTTAGTTTCTAATGGAAAAACCCTAATTTCCAACCGTTCAGAATGCAAAAAAAATGTTTAATCTTAATGCCTGGTATTCTAGAGATAATAATGCAAAAACGGATATGGGCACATATATGAAGGCCTAAGTCCTTAAGGAACATATTATTCTGCTAATTCAGAGGTTTTCTCTGGAATATTATCATAGGTAAATCTACAAATATGCTTCACATTCAAATTCCTAACAGAAACTGTCAAGTTCATATCCATTATTTCGCAATAATAATCATTTTTAATACGATTACATCTTACCACGCCAGCCGTCCATTCGTTAGGAAGAGAGACACACTCAGATCATAGCACACCTTCCTCCTTACTTTGCTGTGTGGACTTCAAAATGGAAATCTCCAACTGACCTCTCCATACAAATATATTTTCATTATTACCACAAATTTCGAGTTTTGTCTCACCTGATCGTAGTATATTCGCCTAGTTCAAATGCAGACGCCGAGCCACATTTTAATGGGGAACTACTCGGACGTCAAGCAGAGTACAAGGCCGTCTTGATATTATTTCTTGTTACTTTCACAGCAGTATCTTCAAAAATATGATTGAGATGATTTGTTGTAACTTTTTGCTAATATTCAACATTTCTTTGGTAAATTCATTCTACTAGAGCCGACCATTTATTTTGTCTAAAACATTAAGTTTATTTGTAAGTATATTCTCTGCTTTGAATTTAGAAATATGTTTTGAAAAAGTACATGAATTTAACTGTCGGACAAGTAATTTAACAGCGGAATTTGAATGTCCATTGGATTAGTAAATATGCCCGTCAAAATCTAAGCAATTTATTATGAAACAGGAAAATCTGGGTAGAAACAAAGAAATCAATGTTAAACAAATGTGCAATATCAATTCTGTATATGCCAGTGAATGCGAGATAAAGCATTTACACATAAAAACAAGGCAACGGAGATGTGTTTCTCTAGAAGGATATTGCGAATTCCATGTGCAGAAAATGTGACCAATGAGGAAGTTTTAAGCAAAAGTAGAAACAAATAGTACAATTGAACTCTTTGAAACAAATAGTACAATTGTACTCTTTGAAACAAATAGTACAATTGTACTCTTTGAAACAAATAGTACAATTGAACTCTTTGAAACAAATAGTACAATTATACTCTTTGAAACAAATAGTACAATTGTACTCTTTGAAACAAATAGTACAATTGTACCTTTTGAAACAAATAGTACAATTGTACTCTTTGAAACAAATAGTACAATTGTACTTTTTGAAACAAATAGTACAATTGTACTTTTTCAGACAAATTTCTGGGAAGTATAATAAAGAAGGATGGGGTGGAGTACTTGATACCGACGCGAAATATTGACGTAAAGAATGGCAAAAAAGCCACCTCGATTGCCCTTTCTAAGGAGATCTTGTAAATGGAAGGAAGTCAGGGGGACTATGTGAGCGAGTGGGATTTGCTTAGATAGGTTGCGATGGAGAGCCATGTTCATTCTTGTCCTGAAGAGACACAACATATAAAAAAATAAGTTATGTTAGAATTCTGCGTCTGATCTCCGTATCTTTAGTCGAAATCAGGCCTTGGCCGAATAACAAACATTTAAAATTGTCCGGACTGTTTCAGATAACTTAAAGTCATCGCAGTGTTTGTTTCCTATGGAAGCGATTGTTATATAGTCGTCGCTATACTTTTTTGTTAGATTTAAACATTTCCACATTTTGTGGAATAGTGAAATGTTCGGACTAAATAATTCCATTAAAAGTTTTACGGCTTCCTTGAAAGTCAACTCATTCGTTTTCCTCGCTAGGATGAAGTCTACGAATTTAGTGTATTCGCTTGACCCGAGGTTCCTCAGTAGGAGACGTACATTTTTCGCGTCTGACCTATTCCCGCAATCAAACTCATATGGATCTTCATATCTTCTGAAGTAAGCCGCGAAGGTTTTGTCTTCGTCCGGTGCATAAGTGAAATCTTTGATTAGGATTTTGCGAGAATGCCGCTTCATTTCCAGAATTTTGTCCTTTATTTGTTACTGCCCGTAGTAGTAATTCTTGTAGTTCGAGTTGCTTCTCTTCGTTTTTCTGTGGATTTTCTAATAGTTTTTCTTCGTTTTTCTGTTGAATTTCTAATTGTTTTTCTTCGAGCCTAGTCTGTCTTTCCTAAA
>OZ038490.1:65151598-65169098 GCA_964036315.1 Acanthosepion esculentum
ACATGGATTATTAGTGTTTGAGCCTTTTATTTTCTTGCACTGTCTTGTACATTGAGCTCTACCTGGATCTTATCCTATTGGAAATATATATATATTGAACACTAATATTATATATATGTCTATATATATATAACATTATTTATTTATTTATCTCTTTCTCTCGCTCTCTCTCTCGCTCTTTCTGTCTATATATATATATATATATATATATATATATATATATATATATATATATATATATATATATATATATATATATATATATATATATGGCATCTCGGACTGATGCCAAATCGCTCGAGTTTCGATCCCGGCTTGAAGCAATCAGACATCTAGCGACACTGAATAATTGCGAAACTGTGTGAGTGTGTGTGTATATATATATATATATATATATATATATATTGTGTGTGCATACAATGTTAATCTATTATATATTTTTTTATTTCCCATTAGGATGAAAATTTGTAATAAACAATCAATAGTTAATTTTGTTTTCGTTAAATTTGCGTAATTTTTGTTTCACGCAGCCATTGTCGTTTTCAATAATTGCGAGTGATTCGTATCATGAGAAGTATTGCACTAAGTCCAAGCGCTTTTTGATTGCTGGAATTAGGCGAAAATCAGTTAAAGTTGAAGTCATATCCAATGGTAAAACGGAATGGCATGTATCGAGCATTTTTATGTAATCTTTTCTTTTTTGTTTTAGAATGTAACGAGCAAGAAAAAAAATGGAATGTTCATTATCAAATTTTTACAGTGTAAAACATCAATCGAAAATTGAAAAGACAATGCAATAAGTTGAGAGACCTTGTCATTATTATCTAATAAAACACGTTTGAAAAATTTTACTGTCGACAGACTCCTACATGCAAGAACATGTACACACGCACATATATATATATATATATATATATATATATATATATGTATGTATATATATATATATATATATATATATATATATATATATATATATATATATATATATATATATATATATATATATATATACATATACATATACCCGTATGTATAATAATAATAGCTGACCACTCGTATACGAGGAAACCCGTCTATTATGGCGGCAAGCCAATCGCAATTGAAGACAAATTATGTGTTATCTAGAATGACCAACAATCTTAACAAGGCCAATACACTCAAAACCTTAATGCTACTTAATGAAACTTAATAAACTGCTTTATGAATGTAATCCTTGAAAACGTCTCTAATTGTGTTAAAACTTTGTAACGGAAGATTTCTTCCAAGTTTGTCTCAATATATTTTATTCATATAAAGTATATACTACATTATCGAGTCCTACAATTATTATTATAGCCTTTTTTATACTCCTGCACGTATTTCCAATAATTTATGTACGCCTCTTAAGGAAATTGTTTTGATTTTGATGGAATGAATTCCTAAAGATCATTTATTGTATATTGGGAACTTGCTGGAACATCGAAGCAGACATTGTTACATAGAAGACGATATATGCTGGTGTTAAGATTATTTCACATGTAGAAAATCCTCACATGCGAGCATCAAGATTACTGAACGTCACTTCTCTAATTATATCCACTAATTATATTCATCAAATACAAGGCTCAAGCGTCTTTCAACTAGAGGGGTACTGAATGAATTTAGTCGTATACGCGTGAGACTATGAATGACGAAGAGAATATGAGGAGATGTATGATGGATAGAGATTATCTCTGGACTTGTAGATGATAAGATTACACTGTTCGAGGAAACATGGAAATTGGCGTCTGTTCCACACTATAATCCTTCATTGGAAGAGACTGCCTGAAGGGAAATTGCTTATCACATATGGAATACGAAGGCAATGAGGGTGGTTCGACCCCGTGTATGTGGCTTGGCGGTTCAAAGAAGAAAAGAACTAAACTGGTAGAAATAATGAATATACCAAGTCAGAACAGTTGCCATGGATATATAAAATAACGATCATCTTGCGTATTTCGTCCATTAGAAAAGGAACGGTACACTGGAAAATGTCTTCCCTTACAAAGCCTCGTAAGAGAATTTGAGCTCTGTCAAGGCTGGAGAGTGTATCTCAATTCTGTCATATCTCCAGCCCAGATATGACAGAATATATTCCATTTTTGGTTTGATCAGACTCGTATACAGAGAGAGTATTTCAGGAGGAATATGTTACCTCCTGGCGTGGAACAAGGAAACGGCCGTCTTTCCAGAACATTCGGCTATGCAATTTTATGTGAATTAACGCATAGAAATTATTAGCATTTTTTTACAAGTGTGTTTGGTTTTAGCAGTTAAATGGGTTTCCAGCAGTTATTTTCTTAAATACGAGCAAACCTAGAAAATATATTCCGGGGAGATAATTATGATTTAAGTTGAGATTTTAAAAGTCGGCCATGGAGATCAAACCGATTTTATTGGTTTTCATTCTAAAACATTTTTCGATCGCCGGTATTTATCTTGAATGATCAAACCGATTTTATTGGTTTTCATTCTAAAACATTTTTCGATCGCCGGTATTTATCTTGACTGGTATCTTCTGTGTGTGGCAAGAAGATGAAAAATATCATTTGAAAGATGTTGAGTGTTCTTTTGCATAAGTTGCGACAAAATAGCGCATATGATTTTTATGTGTTTTTAAACGATATATTTCGGAAAGATTTATTTAGCAGACAATAAATTCTTTATTAAAATATTTTGTGTTTCCGATCTCGTTGGTTAAATGAAAGCTATTCTTGACGCATGTATCAACAGAATTTGGAACATAATCCGTAAAATATTCTTTATTTTATGCACCTCGATTTGTTCACATTTTGAAAGACTACGGAGCAGCTTCTAAAGAAGATAATACAGTGGCATGCAAAACATTGGCTACCATTGTAAATGAATTACTTTTGTTAATGTTACTACGAAATCGAGAGTGATTAACAGTATGCTATTATCAAATCATTTTATGATTTTTCAGATCCATAAAACAAGTGACTTGATTTTTGTTATAATGTATTGTAGATAAAACATCTTTCAATGATACTGAAAAAGGACATGGAAGAATACCACCCCAAAACTAAAAATTCAACTTTCAGCTCTTTTCTTAAGGTAGAAATATTTTCTATACAAAAATGTTATTTAATATTACAGTAAAATACAAAACTTCAAACTGTAGAGTTAATACATCGTGTCGCTGCATTTGGATAGAAAGGTTGCCTGAATTCGATGTAGAATTGAATAGAAAATGATTTATATTTTCTCACTGGTAATTTTCACCCATTCTTCTTGGCAATAATTCCAAAGTTCTTGGGGACTGCGTGGCTTACGTTGGAGAACATTATTCTTTATTTCCCGCAACAGCAGTTCAGTTATACTTAGCGCAGGAGTTTGTACTAGCCAGTCTTCCAAGAGTTGAACATCTTCATTCAAAATAAAGATTTTTGATGCATGCCATGCTGACAAATTTCTCCGCCTTCGTAATCGGGCATGAAATTAGACAGTACTAAAGGAATAAATTTTCCTGTTCCGGTTCCCATCAACTTTTACCAATTTTCTTCTACTATAACTTTTAGTGCAACCCTACACCATTATGAGTACACCACCAAATTTTACCGACGTTGGGCTGTGTCCTCATCTTATTACTTCCTCCCATTGGTATTCTGACATAGTCTCTTCCATTAGAATTTTGCATAGACATCACTTAAAATTACTTTTTACCCCTTTCCAGAATTCCATGTTAGATGTTGTTTTGATTACTTCTATTCCACTGTTTTTATTTAAGGGTTGATTCTAACCGATATACGTACCTTCAAGATTGTGTTTTCGTAAAATTCTGTCTAATGCATCAGCTGAAACCACACTGTTAAGACTGCATTCAATTCTCACTTGTTTGGCTGTTAATTTTGTTTTGTCTACCGAGAATTGCACAATTGTTCATTCACCTCCCTTGTCTAGCATTTGAGGTCTTCCGGTTTTCATTACCTATAAACACTTCCCGTATTAGCAATCGTCATTTGTATGGGTTGAACATTGTTCTGGAAAATTCCCAGTCGCCTGGCTATCAATCGCTGAGTTATCTTCCTACTCAAAATCACAACTTTCATCTCTTAGGAAGACATTTTGGCAATTTATTTTAGCTAAAAAATGTTTAGTACTGTTTAGAAATTTGCGTATTATCATGAATCTGAGATCAATCTTATTTTTGTATGACGCTTTTTTCAGGTTCAAGCTGCTTAAAGATGTCTATCTTCTGTCAGATCGCACATACAATATAATGCAACAACGTATTTACAATCCTCAAAGTCAACATAAACTGCCGATGGACGATCACTGTTAAACCATCTTAAATTCTTAATAAAAAAAAGTGTATAAGAATTTAATTTAGTTGACCCAGTATTTTACGCGCCAACGTATAATTTCTTCCTTGGGATGACATTGAAAAGAAAATACAATTTTACATTTGTGCTAGTTTATAAAATTGTATCATTAATTTATATGTTGCATAAGTTGATTCGCTTATTCTTTTCATACGGAATATGCATTCATTCAATTTATGACACGGAGATTTTAAGTGGCATTTGAATAAATAACGATGTCTTTCAGAAACTAACCCAAGTTATACAATAGAAATATCGCAAGAAACAAAGAAAATCTTATTGTCAATCTCCGGTAGCGTATACGTCTATTAATTCTCTGGCCCATCTAAGCTGTCTCAGCTTTCCATGTGCAACTAAAGGTCCATCAAAAATTGCCTCTTCAGCGCATGATGTATCCTTTCTGCATCGTCCAGCACATGCTCTATCCTTTCTGCATCGTTCAGAGCATGCTCTATCCTTTATGCATACTTCGGCGCATGCTCTATCTTTTCTGCATCCTTCAGCTCCTAATCTATTCTTTCAGCATCGTTCAGCGCATGCTCTATCTATCCTGCATCCTACAGCTTCTGATCTATCCTTTCTGCATCCTTCAGGGCTTCATGTATCTTTTCTGCATTCTTCAGCGAATGCTTTATCCTCTCTGCATCCTTCAGGGCATGCTCTATCTTTTCTGCATCCTTCGGCGCATGCTTTATCCTTTCTGCATCCTTCAGGGCATCCTCTATCCTTTCTGCATCCTTCGGCGCTTGCTTTATCCTTTCTGCATTCTCCAGCGCATGCTCTATCCTTTCTGCATCGCTCTGCCCGTCCTCACTCAATTAAAATTAGGGGGTTCATGCGTTCCCTTTTTGAAACAAGAGAACAAAACATATAAGTTCCGGGATCGTTTTCAACTTCGCAACCAATTTCATATTTACCAACTATGCAATTACGTCTCCTTCTCAACTGAAAAGCTTCAATATTTCAGTGTCATAACGATACTTCTGTATGACAGAAGATGGTGGCGAATTTCCTTGCAGATGGAGAATAGACGTGAATATCCAGATATTTTTTTACAGACGTGTACCGGGAAACGTATGTTAAGAACACAAGAACCACTGTGAATTTCTAAATCTGAAAACACAAAGGATACTTAGACGTAAAATGACAAGCGTACCTCGAGGCGGTGTAATCGTTAGCTATAACATTTACGACTCAATAGTGACCTCGATCCTCTCTGGGTGCCCAATACTTTTGGCCTTGTGCCACATCAAAGCCACGATTAGAAAAATTCTAGACGTAAAATGAAAAAGGGACTGGTGAAATTTCTGAGAGTCTTTATTGTGAAAGATGGCTTGGAAAATTTAACACGTACAGGACATTATGAATTAAGTCAGTGCAGAGAGATTTGGGATCAAGAGGGGTGCTACATTTTTGGAGAGCCATGACCGTGTATTTCCTGATAGACACGGCCCATAAAATAAGGCGTAACTTAGTAGCAACTACATCAATGACTATTTGAGGCTGCAGATCTATTGATACACTGAAATGAATGAAACTGACAACAGAATAAAGATTAGATAATCATGAAAAGGAAATAATGAAACCGATGTAAATATCGATTCAATGCGCTTCATCTGTTCTGAGACGTGGGCATTTCGAGTGAGAGGACATTGCTGAAGAACTTAAGTACTGTATAATTTTGTGATTAAGTTAAATGGATTAAAATCTTTTGAAAAAAAGAAACAAACGATCATATACAAAAGAATAGTGAACGGTTCAAAATCATTTTACTCATATTTCTGAAATACATCAGAATTTTTTAACCGCCTATGACATTTTGTAATTTTCATTTAACAATATTTTCTCTGTTATTAAAATTTTATGTTCTTTTCATAATTTGCCTGATTTGTTTTTTTTTTCTTGACGAAGCTCGGCTGGTTATCGTGTAATTGACACGAGTGTCGGGTTTGATAATTTAAAGTTTAATTGATGCCGGGAATCAATTCGAAAGGAAAGAAAAGAAATAAAATGAGTAAAATGCTGAGAAGACAAGTCGTTAGATTGTATAAAAGAAAAGTGACGGGAGTAAAAATAAGAAAAGAAAATATACAAAAATAAAAATGTCACTTCTTGTAAAACTATTTATATTACTATTCTATTTATAAAAGTTCGTGTCGTATTTCAGTTATCAATTTAAATCATTTTATCGTTGCGATATTGTGTGCTAAGCTGATATACGAGAAGATATTTTAAAAGAAATAATAAAGCACTTATCGTACGAATACATAAACATAAATTGATGTCTTACAAGAAAACAGCGTTTTTCCCTCCTTCAGGATTATGCTTTGTCCTCTTTCGCATTTTTAGATGCATTTATGCATTTGTGTTTCTTTTCGTTTTGTTTATCTTATATCAGAGTTGTGCACATATATAATGTCAGTGTTTGAATTTCTTGCTGTTTCTTTTCTGTGCATGATTATCACTCATATAAACACATTTCTGTTCAATTGATTTCGTTATTTTTCATCTCAACGATTTTGATCAATGAAATAAAATGCAGATTGGAATAGAGAACGCGTGATCAATATTATTTTCTAACCATGAATATTTACTTTTTAATGAATATGAGAATATATAATTATACCAATGAGATATTTCACATACAGGCATACACACAAACACACACACACACACACACACACACACACACACTCACACACATATGTATGTATGCTCTCGAAATAATTCAATTGAGTTCACGTAGACAAGGGGTGATTTAAAAAAAAAAAAACAGTAGCCGCTGCTGCTAATGTAAGGCTCTTTTACTCGAATCGAGCTCTCCTAGCTACTGACGTCTGTCCCATAGTAAAAACATTAAATTTTCCCTTCCGCTTTGTCGTGCGACGAAAACTTGTAGGTAGAATATCTGGCTGATGCCACATCGATCGGGTCTCGATCCCGGCTTGAAGCAGTTTGATGTCTAGTCACACTAATAAAATGTGATACATCGAAACATCCTTAATACCCAACATTGATCGCAGCTCGGAGTTTTATGCAATCGCCAGGTACAAATTTTGGATTTACACCGCTAGTTTAATATTTCTGGTTATCGCGAGATATTTTATTGTTAGGGTGAATTATTATGGTTCTTAAATATTTAAATGAATTGTAGTTCAGTTTGGGATTTAAATTTAGGCCCAGGTTAATATTTAAGATTGAAATAAGAATTATAAATTTTAATTTGAAAACGGACGATGCTGATAAAAAAAACGTTTGGAAATCAATGGGGTAACTCTATGTTTGTATGAAAATCAATAAATAAATTAATAATATAATTAAAATTAATAATATTAATAAAATATGCAGTAATAAAATAAAATGAAATATATATAATTGTATATACGAACGCTTGATCGCACGCTTACCTATATATATCTATATTTGATTATATATATATATATATATATATATATATATATATATGTGTGTGTGTGTGTGTGTGTGTGTGTGTGTGTATGTGTATGTATGTCTGTGAGAGAGAGGGAGTGTGAGTACGTGAGTGCCTGTATTACTTTCTTTTCTATTTGATAATTATTTAGTTTATTGGTCAAAAAGCGGTATGCATTTCGAGTACTTCCAGAAGTAAAATACATTTTTAAAAGGACACACACACACACACATATATATATATATATATATATATATATATATATATATATATATATATATATATATATATATATATTGTTTAAACGTTATTTTAAATGGATGCCCATGTTTGAGTAGATACTCTGTTTTTATTGATTTAAGAAGATGTTTATTTGTTTATATCTACAACATATGCGCTGTCCAGGAGTATTGAAGGTTTTGTTTCCTAGGGTAAACCGTCATTATATCTGACTTGCTTTAGATCAATCGGCCATGTTCGGAATGAGTAAATGCTAAACGATAAATCTACCTGGTTGTATGAATGAATTATAATATATAGTATAGCAGATAAGGAAATTGAACATGGAATATACTCAATACTGTGTGTGTGTGTGTGTGTGTGTGTGTGTGTGTGCGCGCGCCCACGTGCTTGTGTGTGTAAGCAGTGATTATAGAAAACATCATGTTGATTTATGTGCGTGAACTCCATATAATTTACGCACTCATCAGCCCGATATTTACCACAATAGCTGACTTCGTTCAATCTGTGTATATACACTCAAAGACAAGATATTAAATCCCAATCTTTCAACAAACAAAAAACACAATATTGGAAGATATATCGGGTACATTTCTGACGCACTCTCAATTGTGATGGGCTCGTAATATCATCAGAATGAGCGACAATCGAATATCAAATATCCTCATGCAGAACCTGCTACACATCGACACAAAGTAGACAGATTATGATTCAGGTACAAAAAAAAATCAAGCTGTCGACCCATCTGAAAATTTGTGAAACACGAGATTTCCCGGGCGTACGATGTTGGTAATATGTTAATTACTTGCAATGATAAAACAATGTTCGAAATCTACCCTTACCCTGAACACAGTTAATAGTTACTCATATGCCAGCTATTAAGTGCGTAGCTTGCATTTATTTTGCATCACGAATACAATTTTATAACTGTCTTTAATTTATTTGGGAATAAAAAAGCTATAGATTTTATGAGAGAAATAATCATGATTTTTAATAACGCTGGATGTATAGTTGTCAGCAAGAGAAACATATGCGAGAAACGAATTGTAGAAAAACAATTATCTACGAAGTGTTTTGATAGATGATAGAAAACGTACCACCAGAATCGAAGATACACTGGAATAATAAAAAGCGTATACAGAAGACAAAGAGTTAAGAAACAGGAAAATTTCATTACAAAAGAGACCTGAAATGATATGTAATATTAATCCTCCTATACAGCAGTCAATGCTGGACAATTTCCCGGCAAATGAACAGCACAGATGATCGATGGATTGGTTTATTTTTACAGTTATAAACGTCTTAAAACTTATGTAAAGCAAGGACAATAATTTTTGGAGACAACAATAATTTACTGACACAAATCCTAATGACTGGCACATAGCTGGGAAAATAGGGGGATTTATACCTTTCTCAAGTGTATTTGCGCGTAATTAAATATGAAGAAACTGACAAGAATTGGAATTTGGCTCTCTGATATCCAATTCTGCGCCGTTATCCATTACAGCTATGACAAATCAAAGCTTACAGCATCCCAAGTGGTCACCCCTCTAGATAAAATCGGTGATCATACGGAACCTATCATTAACGGGATACGACCGTAAGCCCAGCATATGTGTTGAGCGAACCGAAACGTGGTCCTAAAGAAGGATGATGAGAATAACATGGAGGATGCATGTAAGTAACGAGGAAGTATTAAGGAAATGGGAACTAAAACAGAAAACTATATTTACATTCAAAGAGAGACTATTGATATTTCTGGGAAGCTTTATGAGAAAACAACGCCTGGGAGGCTTGGCACCCACAGAACATGTTGAAGGCAAAATGGAGAGTGGATGGCAGAATAGGGCGTGTTGGAGATATGAAAACGAAATGGTTTCTAAGAGCTACGAAGGAGAGGACGTTGTGGAGCCAGATCACCCATGCCCGGAAGGGACGCGGCAGAAAGAAGAAGTCAGTGCTGTTATTTTTCTCGGCTATATATATATATATATGGGTCAGTGGTGCATTGTGGGTAATCTATTTTGGCGGTTATTTTTACCGGAAGTCGCTTATTTGTTTATTTATTTATTTATGTCAAATTATTTTGCTTGTTTTTTTTTGTTTTGATTGCACTAGCATGAAACAGACTGTCGCCTCTAAGTGTTGACTTCTATGTTCACTTTTATATTTACACACGCTATATCTCCGATATTGAGCACTTTATCCCATAAATATAGCACACTTTAAGACTATGTTTCTTCATATATATATATATATATATATATATATATATATATATATATATATATATATATATATATATGATACAATAAATTTTGTTAAAAACTAGAGAAGTGATATGTCTATCATTTTTCTAATATATCATTTCTTGATGGCAGATTAATTTCATTATCTTTGTTTTGAATTTACAAATGAATATTTCACAGCTAATGTTATTTCTTGTTTACCCATTAATGGCCGCCGTCCCATATTGGAGACTTTGAACAATAAGCCTGATAATTTATGAACTTATAATTGATATTGATTATATTACATTCAATTTAAGCACATTTTACTGTAGATTAGCATGAAAGAAGGAAGAAATTTGATGAGAATTCCACACTTTACGGCTAAACACTGAAAATATATACTCAAGTTGAATTCATCTAGGATTTAGGAATTCGCTAGCTTTGGGTGGCAGCTTGTAATCATTATACGATGAGAAAACAACTGAAGAAAAGAAATATTGTTTCCAGAAGCGATATTAGTTTATAATAATGTCCAAGAGGTTTTCATAGCTTCATTTAAAAATTTTAAGTTATATATTTAAGTCAAAAGGAATCTAAAGTAAATGTCTATTCTGATTGCTGGTGAGTGTCTCCTGGTATCCACTACATCGATTCATCTCAGCTAAAAGATGTAAAGTATCGTCTATCAATTAAAGAAAATGTTGTATACTATTCCAAAACATATTTACAGTGTGGCGCAAATAAATCTGTAAAGAATTACAGGATAATAAATGAAAGGTTACACACATGTTAGGCATATACGAGGGTCATTCAATAAATAAGTTGAATTTTTCGGTATAAGGACTTCTAATACAGATAGAAGCTTACTCTTTTTTTATTTCTTTTTGTTTTACTTCTTTTTCACATGGATTTAATTTCTTTTGCAGATTAAAAAAAACTTTCAGAGTTTTGGCGATTAACAAAGATGGACGACCAAGAAGCATGCTCCAGGATTGAACAGCGGTCAGTTATCAAGTTTTTGGTTGCTGAAGGATGCAAACTAGTTGAAATTCATAGGAGAATGTCAACTGTGTATGGTGCCACATGTTTCAGCCCAAAAATGTCTACAAGTGGACTAAATTGTTTAAAGAAGGACGGAGCCATGTTGAGGATGAAGACAAGCCTGGAAGGCCTACAGAAGTGAGGTCTCCTGAGATGATCGAATCAGTCAATGACCTCATTCAGTCTGACAGAAGGGTGACAGTGGATGACATTGCAAGGACTTTGAGCTTATCTATTGGGACAAACGCAGGGGTCATCAGTCAGAAGTAGTCATCTAGCATCATGACAACGCAAGGCTTCACACAGCAGTCCAAACGGTGCAGACCATCAACGAGCTGGGCTGGGAACTGCTCTCTCATTCCCCTTACAGCCCAGACCTTGCTCCTTCAGACTTTCACTTGTTTGGTCCCTTGAAAGCGTTCATGAGACGCACGAAGTTTAAAAGTGACGACGAAGTCAAAAGTGTTGTGAGCGACTGGCTGAGACATCAGTCCAAAGATTTTTACGCTGAGGGAATACGGAAGCTTGTGCACAGATGGGAAAAATGTGTGATAGTGCTGGGAGACTACGTTGAAAAAGAAAAAAAGTAAGCTTCTATCTGTATTAGAAGTCCTTATAACGAAAATTAACCTTATTTATGGAATGAGCCACGTATATAATGTACAATATTCACTTGACGTGACCACCTGCAGGCGAAATCGGAAGCTGGCAGCTTTGGCGACGGCGACCCTGTTCAGATTGACCATGTCGTCGCTTATTGCTGTCTTGAAATGCTCCTTGATTTTGTAGGGCCAGCTGTCTGTCGATAAGTGGGGCGACATAAAGTTAGGCGACCATTGATATGTTGAGCAAGTGTTGCTTCTTGAGCACATAAGATTTATAATTTAAGTCATCCTTAATAAATACGCCCGATGTTTTGCCTTCAAGTGACCATTTCCTTTGCGATTTTTTTCATGCTTTTACTGGAATTCTCCTTGAAAAATTCGACAACGAGCGCTTCTTATAATACTTGCATCCTGACCTAAAATTGTCAAAGGGACCATATGCCATGTGCAAAGAAATAAATCATGGTTTTAGGATATTTAAACCATTCAGCGACTTTCTTGTCTTTGTGGCCGGCGTGAAGGATCTCGACAGAAACTCGACGATCGTATTCTGAAGATATGGCGATTACTTAGCACCTTATGCGTCAAAGGCCAGATAAGTACAAAGGATTAATACTTTCTAATAGTAGTCTCGAAACCTCGCAAAGTCGTGATGTCACGGCGTTGTTTCTGCATGAAAATTTCGAATTTATTTTGCACCACACTGTACTTTATAGCAAACTACCTTCCGACCCATAATATTTCAACGGCATGGACAATCTCTGCGAGTTTCATTTAGATGACAGTGAGCAAAATCGAAGGCAAGCTTATCATGAAAATCATTCTATGCACAGGATACCAAAAAAGAAAAAAAATCTGTGAACTTTTGAGCTGCAGTCTAATATATAAATAACTTTTCATGCATATTCGCATGCATGTAATCAGGGTTAGGTTTTCCCGGGGAGATCGACCGGTAGACATAATACACATAGTTCAAAACCAGAAAGGGCCATCAATTTCAAACGTCGATATCCAGTATAAATAACGTTTGAAATAATAAAAATGTCGGATTAAAAATAAATACATTCATTGTTCAAACACACAAAAAAACACTCACACACACACACACACACACACACACACACACACACACACACAAACACACACATATATATATATATATATATATATATATATATGTATAATTATAATATATATATATATATATTATAATAATATATATATATATATATATATATATATATATATATATATATATTATAATAATAATAATGATATATATAGGGCAGAGCGGGATTGGGTTTTTTCCCCTATACGCAATCCAACTTTGCCAAAGGCATAGAAAGACGCCAACTTGTCCAAGAAGAAGTCCGGTCAGGCGTAGAAGAAATGCGTTACTGTAAAATGGTCGGTCTAAGTCAGCAGGGAGCCTGGACAAAATGGGAGAATGTAGAAAAGAGTTACATGGTCAGATTGCTGGCGATCGGATTTTAACGAGATTCGATTTCTCATAAAGTCAGTATATGATGTTCTACCGAGCCCAACAAACCTGCATATATGGGGAAAGAGCGAAACCCCCAATTGTCAACTATCTGCAAGGAAAGGATCTTTACAACACATCCTCAGTAGTTGCCCAAAAGCTTTGGGTGATGGTCGGTACCGTTGGCGCCACGACCAAGCACTCAAGGCAATTGCGAAAGAGGTGACTAAAGCAATAAGGGCTAGTAAGCATCAACCAGAGAAATTTAATCGGATTAACTTCGTAAAAGCGGGTGAGAAGGTGCAGAAACGGAGGAGTGAGAGAACAAGCCTGTTATCTTCCGCAGACGATTGGCAGTTGATGGTGGACCTAGAGACCCAGCTGAAATTCCCTAGACACATAGCCGCAACATCGCTAAGACCGGATCTGATACTGCACTCCAACAACACAAAGCAGTGCATCATTTGGGAACTGTCTGTGTCATGGGAGGAATATATTACACTTGCTAATGAGAGAAAGAGGTCCAAATATCAAGAACTGGTCGAACAATGTCGGCAAAAGGCATGGAAGATACACTATGACCCCGTAGAAGTTGGTTGCAGGGGCTTTGCTGGACAATCGTTGTGCAGAGCTCTAGCAAAAATAGGTATAGTGGGGGCAGTTAGGGCGAGAGCGCTGAAGGACATTACCGACGCGGTTCTAACTGCGTCAAAATGGATTTGGCTTAAAAGATCAGAAATAGTGAGGACATTAAAGCAAATCTCAATTATAATTAAGGGACGTATTATACGTTATAAGGGAATATTAAGACAATATATTAAGTTAGGGTAGGCGAACTGTTATAGATGGGATTTTTTTTTTGGGGGGGTCCCCACTTGACTCTTCGGTTTCTGATTGGCATTGATATGTTTTTTTTTTGTTTTTTTTTTCAACGCCTGATCGTGGTTCTATTTCAATACATGAATCTAATTGCAGTTAAGATTGGAACGGGAGGGAAGATATAGTTTCTTAGTAATGATAGTCGAAAAATGGTGAGTTGATGCTGGCACTAATTGAGTAGATTTATTTTGGAATATGTATCAGATTGTAAATATGAGCATAGATTACTTAATTGAGTAGATAGCATAATTATTGTTAGTGGGCCATCGTATTTTTTTAGTCGGTAAATTACAAACGTGTATACGGGTTTTTATTTATTTATTTTTTTAGCGAATTTATTTTGAGAAAGCTCTAGTATAGATTAGTTTTGAGTTGGATATGAGTGTGGCTTTAGTTAAAGATTTGGGATGGATATGGGATTAGTATTTAAAAGGTAAAACAAGGATGTAAACAATGTAATAAAGATACCAGTTTACCTCGATATGGATTCCGGAAATAAAAAACCGGATGTAGTAATAAGACACCATTATATAGAAGAGGAGTATGAAAAGCCCTATTTTCATTGGCTGACGCTGACTGACATGTGTCAATAAGTCCAGCCTGACTAGTTTGGGAAATTACTGTTTTTTGCAATGTCGCGGTGCGTAGCACGACGCTTTCAAGGAGGCGGCCTGTTTCACCTAGAATCAGGTCGGTGTTGCTGTTGGAGCCGATATGATGCGAAACCCGAAATCGGCGATGAGAACAGTGTATCACTGAAGACCACCCTTGATGCATCTAAAATGTATGACATAACTATATATATATATATATATATATATATATATATATATATATATATATATATATATATATATATATATATATATATATATATATATATATATAATTTTTCAGAGTTAACCTGTAGAAAAAACAATATTTATAAAGGTAAAAGACAATAGGAAAACTATATTATTAGCCGATGCGGTTCGTTCACTGGGGACTTTTTCAAGGCAAAACGAAATAAATTTATTAAAAAGAAGTAACTATTAACAAAACAAAATGACCTGGAAGAATTTAGAAATCGCTATTGTATTCATATTGTCAACTACAAATTACGTCAAGTACTATCACGTGTGGAAATATTGTTTTTATTGTTGTGTTGGCATTATTTTTAATAGATACTCATACTTGAGGAGGTGTTTTGCTTTTATTTGTTAACGGTACATTTATTGTTGAATATTCGATACATCTTCTTTATAAATACGCGACTTCTGGCAGCATTCTAGATTTACACACACACACACACATATATATATATATATAGGACTTAACCGTTATTTTAGTGGATACTCATATTTGTGTAGACGTTTTGTTTTATATGTAAACGGTATATTTATTGCTGAATATTCGATAAATCGTATTTTTAAAAAATACCTTCCAGGAGGATTTTAAAAATGTACATAGATACATAAACACACACTCACACACACATATGTATATATATATATATATATATATATATATATATATATATATATATATATATATATATATATATATATAATATCTGGATAAAATAAATGAAACAAAATTGGGTGTTTTTTTATGAAAGTATTTATTTCTGTGTTTTTGTATATATTTTGTATATGGCCTCTCATTATGCTATATATATATATATATATATATATATATATATATATATATATATATATATATATATATATATATATATATAGTTAGAGAGAGTACAGGTAATAAATACATTGGTAAATAATCCAAGTGGTCTTTAATAATAACAAATATTAAAACTGATCCGCAAAAAGAGCTTAGTCTATTTATTATAACAGAGCATATAAATGACACATAGAAATAAACATTACCTCCGGCGTATAATCTATTTCATTTGACGCCGCGTACATCAGTCTTATTCAACCCAGACGGTGTACTGTATTCAGTGTCGGGGCTAAGATATAACATTTAATATTTAACAAAGACAGCAGTTGAAAAATTGATACAGCACCTACCCATATCGAAGCCTAGGCAGAACAGACACATAATTTCCGACCCAAAACCTTGCCACTACACGGTCAGTCTGTTCTGCCGAGGCTTCGATATGGGCAGGCTCTGTATCAATTTTTTCATCTGCTGTCTTTGTTAAATATTAAATTTTAAATATCTAGTTCCGACACTGAATACAGTCCACCGTCAGGGCTAAAACAGACTATACCCATGAGGTAATTTTTGATTTCTTTGTTGTGTAATTATATATATATATATATATATATATATATATATATATATATATATATATATATGTATGTATGTATGTATGTATGTATGTATGTATGTATTATTACACAAGAGAGAAATCCAAAATTTCGTATGTATGAACATAACGATAACGGTCGCAGAATAGCAGACGCAGGTCGTAAATTTGTTATGCGGTTCTCTGACGTATAGGACCACGTGACAGAAAGAATTCCTCGCATAGCGAAAATCTATGTAAAGACAACAGCATGTCATCTTTAACATTTCACATCTCCGTTATTATGGCCATATAACCACTCTGGTGATGGCTCATATGAACCGAAAGCTTAGATCGACGACGACCAGTTGTTATGGGAACTTAGCCATAATAGTAATGGACTATCCCGTACACCATAAATACTGCGCCTCAAGAGGAAGCAGTAGTGTGAGATCCAGTTTTTGGACGACTCACCTAGCAGGTCGAACTCTCTGCCTCTGAGGCAGAGGGGAACTCTCTGCCTTTGGGCAGGGAGGAACTGGGACGAGGCTCCGCCGAAGGGCAGAACCTCGTTCGGGGTGGTTGACCGCCCCGATCCCGTTTATACGGGTTCTACGGGCAATTTTTGCCCGAGCCTACGGGCTCGGAAAGCCCACATTAAACCGGCCTTGTGCCACATTCGACACACGTGGGCGTGTTGTTAAACATCGTGTGAGATCCAGTTTTTGGACGACTCACCTAGCAGGTCGAACTCTCTGCCTCTGAGGCAGAGGGGAACTCTCTGCCTTTGGGCAGGGAGGAACTCGGACGAGGCTCCGCCGAAGGGCAGGGCCTCGTTCGGGGAGGTTGACCAACCCGATCCCGTTTATACGGGTTCTACGGGCAATTTTTGCCGGAGCCTACGGGCTCGGAAAGCCCACATTAAACCGGCCTTGTGCCACATTTGACACACGTGAGTGTGTTAATGAACATCGTGTGAGATTCAGTCTTTTCTGGACGA